>JASSRZ010000002.1:13905797-13930592 GCA_032164315.1 Malacoctenus gilli | reverse complement strand
TGTGTGTGTGTGTGTGTGTGTGTGTGTGTGTGTGTGTGTGTGTGTGTGTGTGCGTGCGTGCGTGCGTGCGTGCGTGTAATGAGGGGGTGCTGGGTCAACCAATTACAATCAGAGCCACAGCCACTGCAGGCTTTTCAATAAAGTGCATGTCCCTGAGTGATTCGGGCTCACTAAGGTTCAAATTGTCGAAATGAAGATTTATTTTACTCGCCTCTCTCTCCGCTTTATTCAAAAGCTCTCTGCACTTCTTTTTTTTTAATCAGAATCTGATCGGGTGGAGACTTGTTACGGGCTCAGAAGTAGTAATACGGACGATTCGGGGGGGGGAAGAGGTGGAGAGAGTGAGTGAAAGAGAAAGAGGGAGAAAGAGGGAGCAGCTGAGGAGTGAATGATTGAAAAAAAAACTATGTATAGAATGTGTCAAGTGGAATAGATGTCAGGCGGACAGCTATGTTAGTGTCTGGTGCTGTCTGTGAGAGTCGAGCAGGTTAATTTGAAATGTATTCATTGTCTACTCTGGCACACAGACGCTGAACTCATCACAACACCGAGCCAAAGTTGCAGCAATTTAATCTTTGTGTATTCAGTATTAATGAAGTCGGCATCTGTGCATGCTAATGCTTTGGTGCTTTCTCTCTCTCTTGTGCTCGGTGTTTACCGACTTGAATGTTTACCGACTGGTGCGAGTGGATTTGACAAGCTGTGACACTTTCATGTGAGACACGCACACACTGCTGTCGTCTAATATTCCCAGCGTCGGCGTGTGTGTGTGTTTTCTCCCAAGGATTTATTGTTCGGTGCTGAACTGAGAAGAATAAATATTCACTTTGACATTTGAAGCAAAAAAAAATGACTGAGAAAGCATCAATGAAACAAAAAAAAAGGTCATACTGTTGTGTGTTATGACCTCACTGAAGATTTAATGCAACAACAGCGGCAAGTTCACTGAGCAGCTTATTCGTCCAAACAAAGGTTCGAGGTGAGAATCTAGGCCGTTTTTTCCCCTCCTGGTTCTCATCACCTCTTCATGTGTTTAATCTGTCCTAATCTATCATTTTCCAGGTGGATTATCCTGTTGACTGAGGTAGAGGGCACAACACTGAGTCACACTGAGCCCAGTCCAGATCAGCAGCTGCTCAGCTCCCAGCGGCCACGCCTAAACGCGGCGCCGCTTATTTCCCTCCCTGCTAATGCAACGCCAATGTGTGTTGACATTCACTTTCAGGAAAAGGTAGACTCAGACACAAACGTTGGGTTCCTCGCGTGCGCATTGGCATCTCAGTGACCTTGAGCGCTCAGTGAGGGAGAAGAAGCTGTGTGTTGACAGGCGTGGTCTTAAGCTGTCAACTAAGGCTAATAATGTCCCGTCCACGGCCGTTTCCTGGCCTTCTATCCCAGTCTCAGCCCGCTGCCACAGCCCTTAATCCAGTCAACCCCGCCATAATGCTGTAATTACAGTCCTTAAGCTGCTGCATCCTGCCCCAGGCACAACTCACCTCTCTGCCGGCTAGATACTCCACTTTCATTAGCTTCTCACATCCACCTAGAGCCTCACCTAATGCCACAGCTTCCCAGAGTTGGGCTCCCGAGTCTTTTCGGAGTACTCCACAAAAAAAAAACCCTTCCATTTTGTACCAAAAAACATGACAGGAGCGTAAAAGCAGCACCGCAGCAGGATAAGGGAGAACGACTCCCTGAATAACTTGGGGACACAATCATGCCGGGCTGCCGGGTTTGGTTTGAAACCGCAGCACGACTGTGGGTTCTGAGACCGACGACGTAATGAGAGCCTCGATGCGGTTGACAAGTCCGAAGCTTCGTGACGGACAACAGACGCAATTACAGGGCGAGTATGAGCTGGACTCAAACATACCATCTGCACATGACGCTGGGAGCACCTACGGACGCTTGAACACCTGCTATTCATTAGGAACGGAAACCTCGCCACGCAGCACGGACCGCGGAGCTGAGGAGGTCTTTAAAGCTGCGCAGCGGTCGTACGGGCAAAAATGAAATCAAAGCGCAACTTGTTCCTGAGTGCTTCTGATGCAATGTGAGCGGCAGCTGAGCAAGAGCCGATGATACGCTGAGAAAGGAAAACGCACAAGTCAAAAATAGTGGCTGTTTTTGTTGTTTTGTCTCCGCTTCAAAACGGAAAGGATCACTCGGATCAAAAATACAACAATACGAGAGAGCCTTGTAGAGTGTAGAGTGTCAGAAAACTTAAACCTGAACTCGCAAAAAGTAAAGCACTGCATTGTAGTTGTTAAATTGTCCTTGAGCAAGGCACTAAAGCCAAAATTCTGCCAATAGTGTGTGAAGATCAGCATTGTGAGTGAACATGTGTTTGAATGGGTGAGTATGACTTACAGAGGAAGGATGCTTAGAAACTGCTAAACCGTGAAAAAGGTGCTACCGCTGGTTTAAACATGCAAGATCACTGACTGATCGCTAAGTGTAAATGACAGACTGGTACGCAAAGTGAGAGGTTCGAGTGTCGGTAAATGTTTTTCACGTATGTGTATGTTGCCCAACAACACTTAGGTTCTTCAACACTAAAGCACACACTTCACCTCCACGGTCCTCCACCAAGCAGCCCACTCAACCACTAGATTCAATATATTATTCTCTCAATTGGTCCTATTGAGTTTCCCCTGCTGCTCCTAAATGAGTTAGACCTCCGAGAGCCGGCTGGGAATGAGGGGCCCGCCAGCACTGGAATTGCATTTCTGCTACTCCGCGATCTACTTTCCGCAATTTGGTCTCGGTGTCGCCGCAAACTGCATTTCCCAGAGTGCAACGCTCTGTGCCCTCACTTTAGCCCCCCTCATGAATCACTCCAATTTGCTATGACAACAGGGGAGTGGTAGTTCCAGCATGTCATGATCTAACTGGACCTCAATCAGTCCATATTAGGTCAGGGAGGGAGGGAAGAAGGGGGGAGGAGGGGGGGTTGACACAAATCCCCCCCCCCCTTCCTCTTGGCTCCGTTGAGGGCCGGCATCTAAATGTTTTAAGGTCTCTGCCAGCAGTGGTCAGCTCAATACTAATAAAACCATAATTTACTGGGGCCCGGGCTCTGATTGATAGCTCTCTCAAGGCTCTATCGATCAGCTCCCCTCTCATCCCAGAGAGCGTCTTTGCGGAAGGGCCAGCCACTTCCTTCCCCCCACTTGTCTCTTTGCATAAGACCTTCTGGGAGCGGCTCGCAGCATCGCTTTCAGAAACGATCACAAACAGACCTGTTGGCATGCAGGGGAGGAGCATCTCCCCCACTCTCTCTCTGTTCTCTGGATGACGTTGTTACATCTACTTTCTTCACAGGGTTAACGAAGTTACAATGATTGCGCGTCCTTATGATGCAACGGCGTTAAGATAAAAGCACAGCAAAACAGCGCCGCTGTGTTGATCTTCATACTGCCCCCCCCCCGCTGCGTCTCATCAATAAAAGAACAGGATGTCAGCTTGTCCTACCCATTACCTCGCCATGTTCCATAATCATGTAGCGAGAACGGAGGAGGAGCAGAGCCACCACTGCATCACTGCAAAGATAAACTCCTAACACCTTTTGATTTATTATTTGAAACGCGAGTTACAAACAGCTAATGCGCTGATACCTTGTCATTCATTCTGGTTTCCTTTTCAGTGGAGAACAAGAAACAACATGCCAGGAGAGAGTCGACTGGTTGCAAATGCTACAAAGAAAACACAAACCCACTAAAATCACTGACGAGACTATTAAGACTTTCAATGCTAACTTTTGTAAACACATGCATGTTGACTTTCACTTCAGTAGATTTCAGTGTTGAAACGTATTCATTGTTCCATTTGGAGTCCTTGTGTGAGCAACTTTGGCCCTCTTTATGTGGGCTTGTCTTCAAGCTGTTAGAAGCAGACCTTCTCTCAGCAGTGCAGACCGTGTTTACATGCAGCATTGAGTGCTGTAATTGGACACCGGTCTCATTTCGATCTGACCGGACGCTGAGACCACCACAGATGATCAAAAAAACACCGTCAGAGACCTCTGTGCTTCCTCCATCAACATGAACTTCATGGCATTTCAGCCATGTTTATGAAGAACAGCCTGTACGGTCACATAATAGTAAAGGCAGAAAGCACCAAAAAAAGCTCTATTTGATTCCCTTTAAAGCATCGAAGCTGATTAGCTGTGGTGAGACACAAACCAAGTCTATATTTCTACTAAAGTAGAATTATGTCAGTGGCTTCAGAAAATGAGAAAACAGGAAACCAGAAACAGATTTTTCAGGTGACTAAACTCTGCAGTGGCTTCCCGTCCCACGTGGTATTTACATAATTAGGGTTGCCGGACTGGAAAGTCTTTCAAGTGGTCAGAAGACGGGGACCGCCTCGCATATAAAAGCTTTACATTTATGTCTCGGGGCGGTTCTTGATGGAGAGCTCTGCTGAGACAAGCTAAAAAAAAAGAAAGTGAAAGTTTGAAATCTCCTCATTTTCAAGAAACGGAATCAAATAAACGGGGAGGGGATCGCTGGCGAAGCGGAGGACTCGAAACGATAGGGCCGCCGTCCTGAGGCGGAGCCCCCCCCCCCTCCCCCACGTCTCATGAATTATCATGAGAGAACTCTGTGGCGGAGCACCTCGGCATAAAAATAGCACACTGTGAAATTCAACTCGGGCTGTATATATGTAGAAGGGAGCAGAGCGGCGCTCCGGCAAACGGGAGAGCGACGGGGAAGAAGGTATCTTTGGTAGGACTGGGTTTCTTTTTTTTGCGGCTTTTTTTGCGTCTGCTAACAGCGTTCATTGGAAAGCTGCGGCGGGGGTGTTGTCGGAAAAGAACAACAGCAAAAGAAAAAGAAGAAGAGAAACAAACCCACAAGACAACCAGCCTGTCAAAAAAAAAACAGTGGAGGACTGCGGGAGCGCTCTGTCATAAATAACATTGCGAATGCACAGAGAGGAGTAAGCGCACGCCATGTGATGAATTTCAAATCAGAGGGGGATGATACCCAGCTAAAAGAAGCGTGCGCTTATCATCAGCCAGGCTGCTGTTAGACACAGACCTGATGAATATCTGAGTAACGTGGTGAACTGCTGCAAGCTGCCCAAAACAAAGCTTTGAACACCGAGCTGAAGTTAAAAAGGGAGTGCCGAAGAGTGGTCGCCACATGCTTGGTCACCAAACAGCTTTTAAAATATGGTGTAACTCAACCTCAAATCTCTGCACATTAGTCACTATTATAGTTTTGTGCTAATTCCCCTTCGTTTCGCGATAAGCAGCCAATGGTAGATTTTTTACGTTTCAGCCAGATCGAAGGGCGACTGATGAACCGGGGAAACAAAAGAGCTATTTTGAAATGGCAAGTCATCACGGTTGCCATCACCGTGTGTTGCGGTGACAATTCACTTTGCGGACGTGCCACGCCTCTCGCCTCGCTCCGCTTCCAAAAGCCTCGGTTCGGTGTTGCACTTCAAATCAGCTCTCCCCCATATTCCCCCTACGCCAGAGGAAATTATTTGGAAGCAAATGGAAAATTGTAATTGCAGGTTCTTCCATCTAATGTGTAATTACTGTATCATTAACATTTTCTCTGATGCACGACAGCCACAATCCCGCACCCCCCCACCCCCCAAAAAAACCTCATGCATGATTGTGTCCCCAAATTGTCAGAGAGACACGTGATGAAACAATGAGGCATCAAAACAATCTGATGCAAGTACATTTCAAAGCAATATGAGAGTGGAAGAGTAAAACAGTCTGGGTTAGAAGAGGGGTTTGGTTGGTGTGGTCGGGGAGGGGGAAGGGGGGGATTAATGGAATGGAGATGATTTTTTTTCAAAAGTTTAATTGCTGAAACACATGTGAGGAATGTGAGGATGTATAAATAGAAGTCGGATACAGGAAAAAAAGAGGGGGAAATCATTGCGTCTTTGAGGCAGTGAGAAGCAATTACAATGCTTTGAACGAATCGACAGTGACCAATCATATCGCTTTGCCTATCTGGGGCAGGGGGGTAGTTTTTCAACCAAAGGCTATCTGTGAAGGCAGAGGAGGGGGTCTATTAATTGTTGCCGGCACAGAGTGTGCTGTTGCATTAGTGGGTCTTTGTAATTCCAGGACTTCTACACTTCCCTTTGGTTGAGCTCAATGCAATTTATCTTTATTATAACTTATTTTCAACATCTCATGTTCGACACAGTGCGGTCAACATGGTCAACCGACCGAACGCTCAGGCCGTTTCAGCTTGACTGAGACCAGTGAAGTGTCCACATTAAGATTTTAAAGCAGGTGATAGTGGACCTTGCAGGTACATAATACCTTAAAAATAGCCCCAATGCAGTGATGCCCGATGCTTTGTTAGACTTGAATACATCCTTAATCATACTGAGGCCCGTCTTTTTTTTTTTTTTGTATTACAAGGTTGTTGAAAATTCTCATTTTCACCCAAGGCAAAGGCCACTCATCGCCACTGCGTTAATGGCAGCAAAAAATAGACCAGGTACTCCACTTCAGACATGGGGGCTTAATCATCGGCCATCAACAGAGTGAACCCACCTTCTGAAACACTTGTCCGCCACTGAGAGCATCTATTCGGCCGGTTCCAGCTCCAAGTTCGGCTGAAAGCAAAGGGGCCTCTGGAGGACCTTGGGGGATACGTATGTTTGTGCAGATGATGCATGTGTCCTTGTGTGTCCCAATATGTGGCCATGCGTTACTGTCTCTGTGGGGATTCAAAATATGAAACTCATGGTGTGACACCAGTTCTTTGAGGAACTGAAAGACAGAACTAATCTTGCTTTTGTTTTTTTCAAATATGATTTTTAGGGTAGAATGGGCTCTAAGTTGTGCACCGAGTCATGAATTAAAAAGAAAGTCAACACACTTTATCGAATATTTGTCAAAATCCTTCCACCTGCACCCTTGTCTCTAACCTTCCTCAGAAGAACAGAAAAACAATATTCTGCTCGGCTTAACCAAAGAAGATTGGACCTCAGCCCATGGACAGAGTGAAATGATGATGAAATCAATGCAGCTTTTTATGGTGTGGGGTGGCCTGGATATGCTGCACCCAATGAAGCCCCCCCAGCCCCCCACCGAGTGCCCCCCCCCACCACACACACACACTCTTCCTCTGATGCATTAGACTGTGTTGCCCAGCTCCTCTCCCCTGCAGACAGTGATGGATCTGATTCATTTCAATGGTGGCCTCCAGTGCTCAGTCCCATTCGGCTGGGTGACAGTGGCAAACTGGTGCCCGGCTCACTCGAGCAGAGTGGGGGAGGCAGGGAGGGCGGCGGCCGGGAGCCTGTGTCGACATTCAACTTGGGCTTTTCTTCGGCAACTGACCTTAAATTCTTACAATTCACAATTGCAGCTTTTTTTTCTAACTGCGAGTACATTAAAAACACCCTCGAGTGACTTTATGGCACCTGTTCAGAGCACTGAGCTTCTTGAGAAAACCGCGACGTATGATTTCCTGTAATAGGACTTTGATGGATGGAATCTAAAATGCACTATTACATCTCCTCCTCTTTTTAACATCTTCCTCCGCGACACAGCCAGCCCGCCGTCTCATAGCAACTAATGTTGAAATAAATATCATGGTTATATACAAACTCTCTTTAAATTGTGCCACTAAATGGATCAAAGATGTATTAAACCTTTATGTACGAATGCCATTCTTCATTTCTGAAGGTGAGGGGATGAGGGGGTGTGGGGATGGAAAGAGTAATGTCATTTTGTCATTTGTGGAGATGTGGCTGTGCTCACTGTCCGTCCGTCTACCTGCCTGCCTGCTGGTGAGGGATTAAAGGGGACAAGAGAGTGACTGGACCAAAGAGATAGAACTCACTGAACCTCGCGGCTGAGCGTCCCCAGGAGGGACGTGTGTCCTCTCCCGAAGTCAGGAGGTGGTAACAAAAATAGGGAGGAGGAGGAGGAGGAGGAGGAGGAGGAGGAGGAGGAGGAGAGCAGCAAAGCATGTGGAGGGAGCAGCGCATTGAGTTTAAAAATATGACCATGGAACTGTGTGTCACTCAGGGAGGAGGAATCAGCAGAGCTTCTTGTTTCACTGTCTTGTCAGTATTAGCCTGATACATGACTGCAAACCATACCAATCTTTGTATACAAATCACAACACAACACATCCTTTCAGAGATGGAAAGAGAGCAAATGTTTCGGTCAGTATTGAAAGAACGTCCAAAAGTGCCAAACACCACAGTCCTGTCACATTGTCATCAACGACTTTGATTGAATCAGCCCTTTCACCATCGGGTCACTCGGATATTGTGACAACACAGTAGAATTACTGCAGCAGAGTGATGAAACCAGATCGTGTGAAGTACTGTAATAAACAATGCTGTCATTGAAATGTTTCAAAGGAATCATCTCACAATTTTCCTGGTTTTACAGAAGCTTGACATTCATGTTTATATTCCTGCCCATTCACATCAATTCCTCCCCAGTACCGGCTTGTGTTTTTTGCTGTGTTCCAATGCAAAAGAGGTAAAAAATTCAAATTCAGGGAAGAAGTGCAGAGGGCAGCGGTGGAGGGAGACGACAAGCGGCGAGTAGTGGGAAAGACAGAAACGCCGGGAGGATGAGGATGGGGGGGGCGGAGCAGGGATGGGGTGAGGGGCAGCGGCTCAGCGTGGTACTCCAAATTGACACACAGCCACAGGACACAGACTCCAATTAGAGGCACAGCAACACTAATCAAACCTGATCTCTAACCTCTGGCTGTAGGGTAGCCGAACATTGGCGTCCTCCTGATTCATCCCCACTCATACCTGATTCACACAAATCTGCATTTGCTTCAATTGTTTAGCAGCAATGTGTGTTTCTGTTAAAGGGGGAAAGGAGAAAGACTCCTCATGATGCAGGAATCCTGGCTCTTCCTCGACTCATGACTGAAATTTCCACCTCGCAATGATGCATATTCTTTTATCTGCCAATCCTACGGTGTTATTCTGCAGGCCTGTCAATCACGAGTCAGTGAAGTGCTTCTTAGATATCATATCGACTCTCACCGTGAGCATGAAAAAAGGAAAAAAATAAAATCACACAGGGAGCAGTAGGTTTGGATGGGAGACACTATCATGCATCTCACACAGGAAATGGGACTGTTTGAAGGTTTGCGTAGTGGCTTCATAAAGGTGCTTCTCCAGCTAATCTTAGCACTCCGAAACCTATGGGGGGAATAGATTATGGCTGGCAGCACGGTGGAGGAGAATCGGTCTCATTTATCATTCAGGAGGAAATGTAACCATCCCTCATCTTCATTCTATATGTCTGCTGCCTGTTCACCTCCACCCACACGTGTGCCACAGTCCATCTTTGTAACAGTTCACGAAGAGAATGCTAATCGTGGCACCTGATTAAAAGTAAACACCGGCAAGGCCAATGAAAGCAGACTGCTTTTAATGCCAATTAGCCGCCGGCACATCGGCATGACTCCTCCCCGCACTGTCGGTGTTACCTCGTTGCTTTTGGCCACGCGCCGCGCCACGATGAGCTGGATCATCCCTCGCTTGTTGCCCTCTACCGACATGGATTTACGCAGCGTTTCCATGGCGTCCTGGTTGGTCTTCCCGAGCAACGATTCCCCGTTGACGGCAACGAGCTGGTCGTTGACGCGCAAACGCCCGTCCTGCGGACAGACGCCATTGTTGGGGGAGTTATGGTGAGTGACATTCTATAGCTCCTGATCTTGACATTGGTGCCAAAGGCCACAGTGCAGTTTTGTGCTGCTTAAGCACAACTTGCACTGCCTGACATCTGCTCTCAGTGGCACTAGTGGTTTGTAACTGAATCCAATGAGGAAAAAAATGATCAGCGGTCATCGATAACTTGCCTTGCTTGCAGCGCCACCATTGATGATGGATTTGACGAAAATGCCCAAGTCGTCGTGGTTCTCCTTGGAGCGGTTACCTTTGACGCTGACCCCGAGTCCTGCTGAGCCCGAGTCGTTCAGCGGGATCTCAAAGGTCATGAACTCTCGCGTACCGTCAGGGGTCAGCACCATGTCGTCTTCCTCAGGCTGATGATCGATAAAGATTGAAGACAGACAGAGATGTCTCTTTGAGATCATTTGGCCTTTCGAAGCAGAGTAGCTCATTTGTGAGACTTGCTTCGTGCTTTTCCTTTCTTGTGGATATTTTGGGTATTTCATCTTTCAAATTGTGCCTTCATTGGAAATTATACACGTTTATTTTTGACTGTTTAAAGCCAAATTTCAAGATTTCAGGCCTAAGTCTTAATTCTCATCACTTCAAGTTAACTTCAACTTCACAATTCATGCATTCTTGATCATTTTAGAATTAAAATCACTTTTCAGCTCAATACTGCCCTCACATGCTGAAATCAAACAGCTTATAAACTTGAGATGGCTTTTCGTGACTCAGTTCATTTGCCAGCGTTGGCAACCTGTTGCTGAGCTTCCAATCGTGTCATGTGTTGTCATTAAAAAAAACATGAAAAAATAAAGCCGTGTTGAAGCAGAAAGAGGCCAAAAAGAATAGTCAGCAGTAAATAGCAAGAAAGTAGAAAGCAGGCCAGAGACAAGATAAAGAGCAGAAAGATGAAGGGTGGCGGGGAGAAGAAAGCGAACGGACGGCGAGCATGTTGCACGTCTTCGAGCTGTCATCGTCAATTGGCCGCAGCTTCGGGCTGAGTGCTACTAATTCCCTTCCGCCGCCATGAGCTCGCTGCACGGAGAGCCGTGATGGCGGCGAACGTCTGAGGCAGTGCCAGGTAGCAATTTGACGCTCAAACAAGGGTTGCATCCTTTGAACAACACCCCTTTGAAAGCTCATTTGTCACTCGTTAAGGAGCCCACCCTCCCTCCGCGTGACACCTACAGGGGCCCTTTGTTGAAAACTGTAGCGGTCACATTTTTGGTGCTTTTTTTTAGAGGGGGACGCTGCTGCAAGACTCCTCAAGCATGGCTTGCAAAAAGGTTTGAGCCGCCAGGAAGGTGTGAGGGATTACTGCAGTGCGTCTGACACCTTGCACAATCAATCCAGGTGGAAAATAGTCCATCAAACAGCCACTCTGGTCACTTGGCTGACAATTTCCAGTGGCGTCTAAGAAACGGCATCTGTAGGAAATAACCAAAGAACCAGCGTTGCTGCGTTTTATTTATTTTTCTTCCCCGAGCAGGCACATGAGGAAAAGAGGTGCGAGAGAGAACTAATGGTATGGAGAGGCGTCAAAGAACTGGCAGCTTCTCTCCGACGCAGACTATTGAAAGACCTGGTGAAGATCAAACAACGTGCCAATGTAAGTGAAGCGCTTCTCTACAGGTTTTTCAAGCTGGAGCCAACGGACCGGATGTAACGAAAAGGGTTTGATCACTTTTTCATGGAGCCCACAGAGCCCTCCGCTTTTTTACACTGTTCTGAACTGCTGAACCCTTTAAGTTGAGTTGCTTTTCAAAAGGGCACATTAACAGCTGTGGAAGAGGAGGGGGGAGAACCCAACATGTTTTTCCTTTCTCTTCTCCCCTCACACGCAGATAAAAGCTGACTGCCGTCTGATCCCGAGGCCTCTCCACGGGAGGACTCCCAGCAATTGGTCAGATCACACTGTACATGCATAGTCATCGCCATGGCAGCCGAATCCACGGGAACAATGCCGGCAGTGACAGCAATCAACTCCAGAGCAAGACCTCTTTAAATAGACTCGCATCAGTACATGCATGCACACACTCACACTCACATACACACACCGAGCAGCCAGATGGATGGCAGCCAGGTGTGTGCCCTTCACAGCTGCTCGGATAGAGTGAAACAGAGGAGAGAAGAGAAAGACGGAGCGTGAGGTGTGTTGTTTTTTTTTCCTATTTTTTCGGGGGCTGAGGAGTTATTAGGATGCAGTGGTGCGTTCAGGTGGAGGCTCTTTTCAACACCATCTGACTGAGACCCTATTCTCCAGACAGCCCTCTCCTCCTTTTTTCTGCCCCCCCTCCCTCCCACTTCTCTTTTCTCTCCACCATTTCCTCCCCTCGCTTTGGTAACGACAGCACACCTGTCTGGACGGCTTGCCAATAGGGCTTTCTTTTTTTTCTTGTCTTATGACCAGAGCCCAAGTAAATTCAGACGGCAGGAATCCATTTAATCGGCCGGCATTTCAACACACTCCGGGTCGATTACAGAAATCATGTCAGGAAACGACCCCTTCGGTTTACTCCTGGACGACTGACTGAGGTGGATAAGGGAGGGGGTGGTGGGGGGGAAACAACCACTGAAAAACAATCGGCCATCTGGGCCGATAGTGAATATGAGGCCTTCTCTCTTCTCATCTCGGGCCACAGTCAGCATTTCTTTAGGTTTTGACAGCAGGTGTTTAGAAAGACTCGACTCTTGATCAGTTGGTTCACTAAACAAGTCGGCAAAACATATAATTTCTTCCCTGAAGGGGAACATTGGGGGAATGAACGGACCGGTCGCTGGCAGGGTTGAGTGTTTGTCTGATTGAGACGTTTCATCAGAATGAAACCACGCTTTGAGTTATGTCCTCTCTGAAGCTTTTAGCCCGCTGCTGAAAGTAACAGGGCGCTTGTTAAAAAATTACTCTGGACGGACAGTGTCTGAGCCTTTGTGTGTCTTTATGTGCGTTTCGGACGTTCGCTTTTCCAAAATGATGACAGAATAACCACCCACTCAGAGCCGTGTTCCGGGAATAGAGGGGCCGCGGCAGAGAATGAGAGAGCAGCGTAACATTTTCATCAGACAGGAACAAGCGCCGCTAGCCAAGAATGAGTTTGTCAGGTGGCTTGACAGGCCTCGTTGCACCAATTCAACTCAGGCTGAGCCGGATCCCACTACCTCTGAAAGCCAGAAAAAAAAAAATAAAAGAGAGCATCGGGCTCATTGTTCCCAGCTTCGCCCTGCGCATTGCACCTGGGACAGAGAGCACAAAGGTACTGACAATCAATGAAGTGATGTAAAACCAGGGGGGGAAGCCTTGCATACTTAAATCAACGTGTTAAAGCAGTGGGAAAAAGGGTTTATGCAAAACTGCAACATCTGTTTTCTCCTACTTGGTTCTTCGCTCGGGCTGAAAATCAGTCAGCAAACATCAAGTTGTGAAGCCAAGTTGTCTTCTCAACAAAAGAAACAGTGAGGCCTGCACTCACTTAGGCTGGCTCAGTGTGCACACAACTCCACCCTGTCTGGCTGTTCAGGCCAGTAACCAAACCTGACTGTGAAGACACGTGGCCTTGCACATGTAGCAACCAACTGGTCAATAATGTTACTGGAGGTTTTTGGTCCTTCAGAAACACAGGATTACATCTCAGATGATGTAATGAGTGCTGTTGTCACGGTGACTGCCGCAATGGCATTAATTTGATGTTGAGATGTGATCCCAGCAAACATCTTTTCTCTACAACTTCTGCACGAAAACACCTATTTAATCAGGTTTGCATTAACACCTGACTAAAAATATGGATCAACTACAGTGAATGTTTACACAACAATATAAACATCTTGTCTGTCCTGGTAAAGCTGATCATCACTGAGTGGGTGAGAAAAACTGGACTTGCAGCTCCTGAGCCCTTCTAAATCCATAGTGTCAAACTGGCAAAGATGCGCAGCAGTTTGAACAGTGATGCATTCAAGTACTGACCACGGAGATCAAACTCGGCATTAGCTTTAAGTGGAGTTGTTGCAATATTATCATTTTCATTATCAGCTAAGCTCAATTTACTGACCACTTGGTTCAAGAACAAAAGCAGCCCGTGCCGTTTTATTTTTGTCCTTTCCATTCAGGCGCACAGTCATCGTCCATTATACAATTAGGTCCTTTATTAATTACCCTGTGACGGGCAAGCACCCATTCATTACTGGCAGGGGAAGGTGATAGAGGAAAGATTCGAACAAAGACACAAGCAGGAGAATAGGAAAGGGCAGAGAAAGGAAAGTGATTTCTAATGGTGCTTGTGGAGGAGGCTCCCTGCCAGCCTGAAAGACCCCATTCTGTTTCCACCTGAACTCATCTTAACTCCTCATGTGCTAACAAGGAATATGTGCACCGAGTGTGCACGTGTGTGGCAAAGAAACAGAGCAGAGGGAAAGGAGGGAGGGGAGGGGATACAAGAGCGAGAGAGGAGCAGAGGGTGCAAATGAATCACAATTACTTCTATTCACACGTAACTCTGAGTTCTCTGCACATCACTGCCTAAAACAATTAACACTGCTGCAAACTTATTTCCACACTTGCCCCAAATAAAGGTCATTGGAAATGAATTTAAAAGCGCTAAAAGAAATCAGCCATGGGTGTAATTGCAAAAGTGGCGCACGCGTGATAAGTATTGTAACACAAATTTCTTTTGGCTCTGTGTTTCCCTTGTAACATTTTACAACAAAGAGGCCGAATTTAAAATAGCTCTCAGCCTCAAAACAGAAAAAAAGCGGATTCAGGTACAATAAAGGGGTGAAGAGGTGAGCACTTACTGTAAAAAGGACAAGAAGTGTCCGGCTGGCAGTGTTTTGTGGAGTAACATTTCACGTCGTTCACGGTGCAGGTTTTGACTCTGCACTGGCGGACTGGGACTGTTCCCCCTTTAGGGGCTTTCTAATGAGAAAGCTCATTAGCAGAACAAAGTCGGTCTCGATGAGGGCGTCTGAGGCCAGATTTATCTCCATCACTGAGCATCACGGCTGCTGGCTACCAACAAAGGCACTGGAGTGGAGCTCGCAGTGAGCTCGCAAAAAAAAAAGACTTCTAAGCAGTGTTGACTCGACTTGTGATGTTTCTGTGGGCGGTTCAGGACACGATTGCAGCTAATCAAGGAGAACAAGAAAAAATATGACATAAAAAGGTGACTTTCCAAAGCGTGCTTGCCAACAGGAAATGTTTGCAATGGCGCTTCAGTGGAACCAAAGTATAGATGCACATCGTAAAGCAGATGCCACTCATTTCGAGCTAATGGCGGATAAAAAGCGCTTTGCTATGTCCAACTGCACATATGCACTTCAAGCCATTATGTGTTCTGGAAACAGACGCTGTATCCCCTTCGGGAGAGTAACTGTGTCGCCATAAGTGGCCTTTAACTACCTTGTTTATCGGCGTAGCACAATGCTGCGGTGCACCCTCTCCCGTTTCGCCGCGCTGACAGCAAGCATAATTACGGCAACAGCTGCTGAAAAGTGCTAAACGAAAACAGGTGGCGCATGCGAGACGCGCTCGGAAACCGTTAACCAGCCTGGCATTGTCTTCGACCGGCGCTTGGCGGCATTAGCTTTAATTATGACAGAACGTGTTCCTGAACTCTGCACTCTGATCGGAAAAAAACCCAAAACATTTCTATAAGCGCCAGATTAATAATGCAGGAGGGGCTCATCAGCATTCCTCAAATAGACGGCGTCAGCGGTAAACCCGGAGTCGAGAAACGGGAGGCGGGAGAGCGATGGGACGGCCGCTTTTCCAGGTAAGACATCATGAAGCGGGAGCAAAGGGTGAACTTTAGGAAGCTTTTAGGATAAAGTGCCCCCCCCCTCCCCCTCCCGGCAAGGGGTTCTTTTCTGAAAAGATTTCTGGTGCCATGGTAACACGCCAGAGCCCTCACCAAGCAAATAATCGTGCGCTGTCATTTGGGAGACACTTTTTTTTGGAGGCGCCGAGTGGAGCAGAAAGTGACCTCTGAGATGCATCAGCAGCTGCCAAACTGTTCTGAAGAGCTCTTTCGAGTCATAGATGCTCTCTTTGATTGCAGGTTGCCTCCTTCCGGGGGCCCTTTTTTCCCCGAGCAATTCCTGTAATTTGTCTTCACCTGGGTTCCAACTGTATTTTCAGCTCCGCATTACCGAGGACGGGTCAGCTATTGGTAGACATTGGTAATACGGGAGAAATTTTGCTGATTACATCTAATTATATTCCAGCAATTCATTTGTTTTTTTCAGTTATATCACGCGCGATGAGCAGGAATTCAGTTGAAAAAGGTTGCAGCGACTTCAATCCTTGGCACTGCTCATCAACGTCTCCTCTCCAGGAGTAGTTTGCCAAGTTTCACCGTGGCGAAATAACAACCTCAGTCACCTGCTGGTATATAAATAAACTGCTTCAAAGGGACAAAAGCAAGAATCCGTCTTTGCAACTTTATTAACTAATCTTGCAACACATTACATCAGCCCTCTTTCAGCGGTATGAAAAAAAAGCATTACTCAAAGAGACATCTAATTATATTAACACCAAAAGATGTCATTTCTTTTGGCATGGCTGGAGATAGTGCGCAGCTTAAGATAACGCTGTTTATCACCACTCGGGTGGAATAAGCCAAAGGTTTATTATCTTCCCAATGCAACACTGGTAATGCAGTGAAAGACGGGAGCCAAGAAACAGATGGAAGTTCAAAGGGAAAAGAGAACTGTTTTGAACACATTATTTCTGCCATCACTTTTCAGTATTAAAGCTACTTGGCCTTGGACCCACTCTGCCATAGGAAAGCAGTCGGTTTAACACCCTATTGTACTTTATCTCTTCAACAGGAGCTCATGTGTATGTTCTAATGTGTATTTTTAGTTAACCAGCTTGGAACCTTTTTTCCCTCTGTTTCGTCCTTCTTTCCTGAACCACAACATTAAAAAATAATGTGTGGCTGAATGAATGCATGAATGAATCAGGACTGAACTTGAGCTCTGCTTCAACAGCTGTGTGCGAGTGTGTTATAATTTAGTTGCCTCCAAAGACAAGGGGGGGTGGCGGGGGGGGTGTTTTGTTTGCCTGCTATCAGTTCATTTCTCCCTCTACCGGCTCAGTAAATGGAGCTCCGCAGTCGAGAAAATCAATACAGCTTCATATGTCTGTTCTTGCCCTCCAACTTTAATATGGGGGGGGGGGGGACACAAGTGCTAACCTCACTGTACTGTGGGCTCAACAGCCAGAGCTGTGTAACACTGTTAGAGGGATGATTAGGAGGAGGAAACATCGTCTGCGGTGAACACGGAAGTGATGATCATCATAGCTTTGACTCGGAGCACAAAAACAATTGGGCTCCTGTTTAGATGCCTCATTATATACCGTGTTATCCGTCCGTCATAGGAGCTTTGCCTTCATTTTCTATCGTGTGCCATCACTTCACAGACCTGTAGGAAACAACATTATCCCCGCTCAAATAATCCTTATGTAGACTTTCTTTGACTGCTCCAATTACAGTGTGATGACAAAAACATTAGCAGGGAGGGTTTTAAACCAGGCCACCGGGGTTGGTGCTTACGAAACAGGCCATTTGTCTGCTATAATTGTCACCGATCCTGTCATGCATTTGTCGAGCGCGTCCTCCGCATTCAGTGGAGACATCAATTCGCCTGTCACATCAATCAGGGGCCGGAATTAATTGTGCAATTAGGATTCTCATTGCTTGGCAGATACAGCTACTAATGGATCAGTGACAAGTGTGATATGATCATAAAGAGGGGATTTTAATGTACTGTTTAATTGCTCTTATGTGCTACAACAGTGCCTACACAAGCCCATTTGTTCTCCCCAGCCCAGAGTCCCATCTGGGCTAAAATATAGTGTTCACGGAGGGTCATAGAATGATGTGAGGGCAAGCGGTGATGGGCTTATTATGGGACCGCAGCCTGTGTGACTGATAAAGACCGTGCAGCAAAGGATTTTACATGCAGTGCCTGCGCCGGTCCCTTGAAACAGATTCAGGGCAAGAAGAAAGAGTGTGAACATTTATGTGAAAGTGTGCAGGACAACGGGGCCCCACTTTAACGACCCTCCGAGGCGCAACCACCTCAACAGAAAATAGCATTCCGAGCGAACCCTTAACAAGTCTTAAAACACAGGATGGCACATGTGTCGGTGGGTAACTAATCAGAGGACGCGCTCACGTTCACCAACTAACCGTCACTTGAATTTAATTTTCAAATTAGAGCAACGCTCAAAAGAACAGATACAGCACTCTTGATCACACAACTGAGCTCAAACAACTCCTTGCACTATTGATTTTTCTCTGCTCGCTGCAAGGACTTCAAAAAGATATGTGGGATTTCATTTGGTTGTTTTTGTCAGTAAATAAAAGTGATACAATCTGCAGCAATATGATGGCACTTCAAATGTTATTGCAGACATGCTCTTATCTGTGCAATGCACGAAGATATAGCACTGTATTCGTAACTTCTGAACAATCACAAGCTTTACCTTTGTGAGTTTGAAAGTAACCAAAAGGAACAAACACTGCATCAGTATCAGCTGATTGAAATGAAAGTGTCACACATTGTGTTTTGTGGGTCTGTTCTCAATGACACACAGGCTAAAGGTGAAAAAACACGTAGGTCTATCACTGGCCCTTCGGCATGGATCAGAAACTTTAAGCTGCGACCGGCCCGTCCTCTTGTGACCGTTGCCGGTGCTCGTTGGACAACGAAGCATGAGATTTGACTGGGTTATTAGAGGACGACGGGGGGAGAGCTGGGAAACACAATCTCCCCCTCCACAAAGTCGGCCGATGTGGACTGAAGGCAAAGTGGCGCTCGCAGCTATGAGCACAAACAGTGCTGCGCGCTGGGAGATAAATGGCGACAATAAATAACATCCAACGGCTACGCGTGGGAAGTGTGCAGTGTATACGTATCTTCAAATGCACTTAAATGTTGCCTCTTGTTCCTATGTAGGAAACTGAGATGTGTGTGTGTGTGTGTGTGTGTGTGTGTGTGTGTGTGTGTGTGTGTGTGTGTATCATTGTTAGTCGGGATTGTTTGTGGTGATCAAATCCATCCAATTCCATGAATTCCATGCAGCCTCTATCAAGCCTGTTTTTGGATGTGCTCCCTTTAATTTTTAATCGTTTATTATTATATAAGAGACTGAGACATTTGTAATTACCTCCATGCACCAGCAGTACTCTGGAATAAGTTCTATAGGTATCAAAAGACACAGAGAACTCCTCATATGCAAGAACCATCCTCCTTTATACCGATCCTCCTCAAGTCTCTGGCGTCTCACATCAGCTCCTTCTGACGACACAAAGCTGAGTGAATTAACCTCCAAACTCCATAGGGGGCAGCAATCCATCTGATTTCTGGCCTTTTGTTCTCCCTCGCCTTGAAAAGAGACTAAAACTCCCCGAGCTGTCAAGTGCGAGAACAGAAGGACGTGGAGCGACTTTCTTGGTGCAGTCACTGATCAGAACCTCCTGGTGTGACTTCGGGGGGTCTGAGCCGAGGTGTCTGAGAGGGAACTCTGGCTGGCTTTTAGAGACAGCCTTCTCTCTCCTGTCTGTAACACACGAGTACTGGTGCGATGCCACAGTGTCAATCAGGGCTCCATCACAAATACTATTTTTGACTTTGACTCCACGGGTGGGATGACCGCAAATTGAATTGAAAGGTCTCATTTCCGAGCATCTTAACTGCAAGATGACGACACGTTCAGCAGCCTGAAATAGCAGATTTAATTGAAGAATTCTGGAGCTTGAGACACTTTGTCTGTGTGGACTTTGCAAGAAGTTTCTGTGTCACATGGGTTCTTTCTCTAGGTTCTTCATCTTACCCCTAAAGTTGTTATCCGCTGTTCACGTAAGCTGGATTTGGCTCCAACCACTATAAACTTGGACAAAGGCAGGTATGGAGAATTGATGCTTCACACAGGATGTTTACATGCAGCAAAAAAATCTATTTAATGGCTCAATTTTGAAAGTATGCAGCATTGTTCAGCCTAAATTAGACAACCAGTAACTAGTCTAACTTGTAGAGATAATGTTGTTAATCGTCCAATTCTCAACCAGTGCTTTGTTATGCACTCTGCATGTAAAGAAAGTGGGGTTTTTTGGTATTTAGTATTGCATAAGTATCAGGAGTCAATGAGTTAACAGGTGGGCTCATGGTGTTAAAAACTGTAGCTCTTGAATTGCGAAAAGCAGTAGACGATGCATGGAAGGATGGATGGATAGAGGGAGGGAGGGAGGGATGGATGGATGGATGGATGGATGGATGGATGGATGGAAGGAATTGCGATGACGTTCGATTAAGAAACTGTTCCTCTGAACTGAACTAATGCCAATAATTTTGACCAATCAACAGCCTGGAAGGCTTGTTTCCTCTTTTTTTGAGGGGATTTTTAGTAGCACATTAGTATGGAGGGTGCATGCTTTGGAGAGAGGTTTGAATCAAGAGCCTTTCTATCGATGCGTTTGGACTTTTGAAAAGGTTAAAGCCGCAGAACGGCGGAAACATATTGAAAACATCCATTGATAGAGAAAAACATAAACAGACAGGCGGGATCATGCCGACAACGCAACATTTCCTCGCCGTTGCCGTTTAACCTTTTCTCTTCCCAGCGAGCCGGCTTTATATTTATTGAGAGCTATTGAGAGCTGCCGCCGCTGAGTGCATGTCAAAATACACCCCGACCGTGGTAATTAAAGATGCAACGCAAACATGCCGGGAGGGTAAATTAATTCCTCTGGGGGCGCGTGCAGCACGCCGAGCGCACAATAAAACATGGAAACAAAAGGAGGCGTGAAGGGGATTTTCGGTGCTGACATTAAACATCAGCAGGCAAATGTCAAGTAGACAAAAAAAATGAAACGGCCTCCTCTTCGTTCTCGCCTGTTTGCATGCGTGCCAATGTAAGGCTATACGTCTCTGCTGCTGCCGCCGCCTGCAGACCCCCGACACGTCCAACCGCTCATGCTGCAATTTGAAGCATCATCGTATTGTCAGCGAGGAATGACAGCGGTGAAAAACGCCTATCTTACAGGCGTGTCATTGGCCATACAGCATGTATGTGTGCACACACACCTATCTCCCGCATGTGACAGAGGAGGCAATTACCCGGCACACTTTCCCCACCGTGCTTTATTTGAAATAACTGTCACCGGCAGAGCCTCGGCGTCCTTATCTGATTTTTATGAACATACTCGTAGGGATTATTGAGATTTGCGAACACACTGCTGGGTAATGTGAAATTGTGTGAGAGTGGGAAAAAAATGCTAATCTGCCTGGCAAAGTGATGAAATATTAACCAGCGCTCTGTCACTGCATGCGTAACTTGGTCCAAAAGAGAACAAACAAGAAGGGGGGGGGGTATCACAAGGCGGCTTTTCCTCCCGCGATGGACTTTTTTTTTTTTTTTCTAATCGTGTCACGCCTGAGGAGTCAACGGAGCATCAACCTCTGTGAGCAAGACAAGCCAGGGGCATCCGTGCATCCTCAACCCCCCCCCCCCCCCTCCTCCTCCTCCTCTTCCCAGCATCATTCAACTGCTGTCAAGGCTGCAGAATCAGTCGGGTGGATCCATCCAGTCAGGATTTAAGTACCGACTGGTTGAAGTCCGGCGAGTAACCAGAAGGTCATGTGTGTAGCGCCGGCGGCAATAACCATCAGAGACGCCTTGTTTTTTTTTAAGATGAGGTAAGATTCTGGAGTTTAAAGCAGAAGGTCAAATCGAGTGGATTCAGTGCGTGCGGACTTGCTCTTTCGTGAATTGTTTCGAGAGGGAAAAAGCGAAGCAGCGTGACAAGTTGGCAAGTTTTCCAGAACATCAGAGAAAGTAAAAAGGTGTGCGCGGGAGAGCCATTACTCCACAGGTTGAACAGCTCCCATGGCGGGGGTTAACGGCCCCGGTGCCAGGCTGAGCGCTGCGGTAAGGAGGGGGGGGGGGCTGGTCTGCCAAGGTGCCGCGATAACCCAGCCTGCTGTCAGAGGCACTGAGCACCGCCTGGACGAGGGCAGTAGCCTTGCCATCTGCTGCACGACAGCCAAAGTCACCCCACATGTAGACCGCGTGTCTGACTGAGAGCGTGCGCGTGCATTTGTCAGTTCCTGCTTGTATGTGCGTGAATATGTCCAAAAGTGTAGTTGTGGGTGTGCGTGACTTTGTGTGTGTGTCTGAAATCTATTATTATATCTGTTTTGCACAGTCACTGTCTGGCTGTGAGCACTTGTGTTGAGGCCTCCTGCTCAAACTACACTCTTTCCAGTTCATTCATCAGCAGGTCATCGAGCATAACTGGATATAGCAAAGAGTTTGCTTCTGTGCGTCTCATCAGGTTACATTTGTGGGACAATGACATTGGTGTCTCTGTTTTTTATACGCAAAAGCTTTTGAGTGTCCTAAACAATGTTTTGGAAGACATCTCACGTCATTTTCAAATGAAAAGTATAGAAACCCTTAATGCGAATTTAGCCCAGTGTGATATGTATCATATTTTACCAGATTCTTGCCAAGACAAAGTGCAAGCATATATAGAAAAGGAGAGCAATAGAGCAGTGAATCAAAGCAGCCAACAGGACAGATTCTTATTCAAGCCGAAGATGAAGTGACAACACGAAATGACATTTGCCATATTCCCAGAGTCCCCCGTACAAATCCTGCTGGAAGACATGGATTTGCGGTGAATACTAAACCCGCTGGGCACCGCCGAGTGTGGAAACCGGTTTGGAAGTACTGTCAAAGACATATTCTCATTTCTGAGCGTCGGCGGCAGCAAAAAAAACCTCCGTGAGCCGGCGGTTATATCCACTCACCACTTCCCTGGGCAGCAGGGTGTCCTCCTGTCGAATCACCAGCAGGTTCACGGCTCCGCCCATGGGTGTGGCTCGCAGCAGGGCCACCACCTCCTCCTGGCTCTTGCCGTTCAGGTCCACGCCGCTAACCTGCCAACCCCGACAAAGTCATGAAAGGCCCAAAAACACCAGAGGCAGGAAAAAAAAAGAAATACTGATAAACACAAACTTTTGGGGCCAAAGAGAACTTAACTTTAAAAAGAAGGGTTGAGGGGAGGGAAGGGGGGGGGGGCAGTATGGCCGCCACATAACCTTTCTGCATATTAGCGAGTGAGCCAGCTGGAGCTGGAATTAAACACCAGTTACCCCCCCCCTCCGAAAGTGAGCGCTTGCTGATTTTCTTGTCAGCCTGATTGAAGTATAATCAAAATATTGTTTCATCTAACCACATTTTCTTCGACACTCAAACCCGGGGACTGAACCGCTGTAGCCACGGGGAACGCCAGGCGTTTGACTCATTTCTACAGAAAATCACTCCGTACAACAGAATTTAGGAACAAAGCCATATCAGCCAAAGAGTAATTACGCTGCAAAAATAACACACAATCTCACAGAGCGCACTCGCTCGGTGCCGCAACAAACGGTCTGGGGGGCTTCGCCCTGCGAAGCGCCGCCACCCCCTCCCCACACCCCCCACACCTCCAGCAGCCGGTCCCCCGCCTTCAGACGACCGTCTTGGATGGCAGCCCCTCGGGGGAGAATGTTTTTCACGTAGATGGGCGCGCTGCCGCCAATGGGGACATCCCTGGAAGTGATGCTGAATCCCAGACCTTCTAGACCTGCAGGAGAAGAAAAAAAACACTTGGTAAAAAAAAAATTAAAAAAAGTAACAGGAAGATTTACAGCACATCTATTCGATGGGGGGGGGGGGCTTTCGACAGGGACAACAGAAGTTTTGGGAGTCGCCTCAGGGAGGAAAAAAAAAACGCTTTTAAAGCGTTGTTCTTAATGAGCGCAGGTGGCTCCATTGCCGCGGCAACCCAACGCCAGCTATCCACCCACAGGTGACGGTTGTTAGGTTAATTAATCGCCTCTCCGCTGACCGAGATAGCCGTGCACTCGATGTTGCGTGAAGGCGCGACAGCCAGCCGACATTCAAGCGTAGACGGTAGAATTCCACCATCGTTTCTCCATTTTTTTCAGCTGGTGACGCAAAGTCAGAAAATATGGCTCGTGGTGAGCAACTGCTAAGCAGGGGTCACATGTATTTTTTTTTACCGACCACCATTCAGTTAATACAAGCATACTTTGCATCCATGCTGGTGCGTTCCAGCCATCAGGGCGCGTCCCACTTTCTTTTTCTTTTTCTTGGGACGAGCGAAACAAAAAAAAACATTAACCACCGATGCTAAATACCGCAACGCTGCCCGGGACCAAAATTGAGTGTTTAAGATGTGCGCATGTGGACTGTAAAGCCATGCGTTTGAGCTCCGGTCAGGATTAAAAAGGCCCCGGGTTTTGGAAGCAAAGGAAAGAGCGACTGGGGGGGGGTTGCCGATTACGGATGGCAGAAAGCGTCGAGCCGCTCTTCACTGGCCTCTTAAAATGTAACGCGGAACACCCGAATAGACGAAAAAATGTGATGTTTTCTGCATCGTTTCTTTCCTGCATCGAGTGCCAGATGTTCAGACCACACCATAAAAAGGGGAAAAAAACCTCAGGACTTTTTGCCCCAGTGGCAGGTCAGGACCCAAATTACGTCTGGGTCAATGTAATCTTTTATTAAATTGCGTTTGGGCGCTCTGACAATCGGCGTGACGAGGAACATAGCAATTATTGCGTGTTCGCTGAGGGTTTCTGCTTCTTTTTCCGATGAAACTTACCGAGAGAGTCCAGGAGGTGAGTGGGGGGGAGGAAAGAAAAAAAAAACACTCTGGGTATCAGCTGCGCGAAGCCATTTGCTCCAGGTTTTTAAGGCTGACCTTTAAGGTGCGCCAAATGAATATGAATTGCCGGTCGAGAGGAAGTAGGCAAATACAATAACGGATAAATAAGAGGATCTCAGCTCTGACCTTTCCTGCTGACCAGACCTCAAATTTGTCAAATAAAGGCGAGGAAATGGATTCAAATGTCAGCGGGGAATGAGGCCAGCCCGGAGAGCCTGGAGAGCGCCGTGCGCTGTGCCATCATCCTCTGACAGGAGACTTAAAAAACTTAACAACAAAACGGTATTAGGTGAGTCATTATGTGAAGCATTCGAGGTTGGTGTTTATGATTCCAACACACACACACACACACACACACACACACACACACACACACACACACACACACACACACACACACACACAC
>JASSRZ010000002.1:13877443-13889341 GCA_032164315.1 Malacoctenus gilli | reverse complement strand
GTATGAGGAAAACACACACACACACACACACACACACACACACACACACACACACACACACACACACACACACACACCACCGCTGCTGCTTGAGGGTTGGGGCAAAGGCTGCGTGTCGAGGAGCTGTCATCCTCTATCAACCGCTGTCCCGAAGCAGACCTACTGTAAGCACGCATGTGTGTGTCAAGTCACTGGCCACAAGCAAGTACAACATGTAGCTGTTACAGGGAGAGGTGGGAGGGGGTGGGGGCGCAGAAAAAGGAACAGGGTGGGGACTCCCTCCTGCATCCCCTCTCCGGCGTCAAGGTCGTAACAGAATGAGTTCAAAGATCACGGCGGACAGTGTTTTTTCCCCCCCCTCGCTTTCCTTTGAGGTTTCGAGGTTTGTGCGGCGCCTCGCAACATGCAGATGGAGAGGGCAGAAGGGTGGTGGTGGTGGTGGTGGTGGGGGGGGGGTCTCTCCCTGTCAGACGATGTCACACCAGTGGGGCGTCTGTCGCCTGGCGGAACAATGGGCGCCAGGGAGCCGCGGCAGGTCTCGGAGCGCAACGCCACGGCGTGTTTGGGAGAGGAAACGAGTCGCCGAGCCAAAGCGTTCAGCCAAACAACGGCTGGAATATTTCGGAGGGCGAGCGAGGAACGCGGAGCAGTAATTGCGCGAGGTGACACACGCCCCTTATGGAAACACTACACCAGCCAAAAGTAACACATGGTGGCTGCATGTGAAAAGAATTTGCTCTTAGCACACAGAAAAAGAAAAAAAACAACATAAAAGCAACAAAAATGGTGGGTTTTTTTCCCCCTTTCACAAAAGGTTAAGGAGCCGTAATTGTCCCCTCATTACCTCCAGTTAATGCGGTTCGACTGCGCACTGTACAACAAGACAGGGCCGCGTAGGACTTCACACGGCCGTCGTCTTTGCACAATGGCATTGACATACAAAGACAAGCTGCTGGTAATAACTCCTAATAGTCCCATTAAAGTTCCTCTGACCTCCAGCGGCAATTACCGCTACTTTTCCAACTTAAAG
Organism: Malacoctenus gilli; assembly: GCA_032164315.1. Taxonomy (NCBI): domain Eukaryota; kingdom Metazoa; phylum Chordata; class Actinopteri; order Blenniiformes; family Labrisomidae; genus Malacoctenus; species Malacoctenus gilli. The sequence goes on along the minus strand of JASSRZ010000002.1, from coordinate 13,888,311 downwards.
CGGAGCCAGAATCTCGCTGGTTTCAATCACCGGCGAGCGGAGGCCTGATGGCGTTGGACGTGGAGATTTTTTTTCAGGCGATTACGACGTCCGTCTTCGACAAACCGGTCCTCCGCTTGGAGCCGTGTCACAACTCAGCCTCCGGCCATTATTCAGATGTTCCAGCGGAACCTTTTCTTTCCCTCTGCCCTGCTCAGAGGAAACTGCCATTAGGGGCCAAATTAGGACCTCCTTGATTAGATTGGACTCGACCGCCACACCCGGTGACCCGGCCGCGCCCCTCCCCTGCCGAACGTTAACCCCTTCCTTCCCCGGCATCCCCGCCATCCCCGCTATTAAGGCAGCCGATGCATCACGCTGATTAAGACTGCGAGGACACTTATTTACATTCATGATGGGGAGCAGAGGTGCATTATGGAGCGCTGAGCGTGGAGTTAAACATGTTAGCGGATGATGAGAGGGTCATAATGACCTCCATCATCCAAGCCACAGGTCCCCCCCCCCAGTAGCCAATGGCACTTAGTGGTTGTCAGCAGAGAAGCAAAAAACATAGTTGGTATATTGTTATCTAATTTCCATAGTTATGATCTTAATAATGATGATGTCAGCTACTCGGGGTTTCAATACAAACTAAAGTGGATTTATGGAGCCTGAAGCCCAGAATCACTTTGGTGACTTGTGTAAATTGCTTATTTGGCGATTGACAATCTGCCTGTTGGCCAGAAAAAGTGCAGATCTGGAAAGAAAATCAAAGCATCCAGACCCTGGTGTCTGCCATCTCTTGTTTTTTTTTCAAGTGTGTGAGAGGACAACATGAAATAACAAGGAGGGAGGGGGTGTGGGGGGTGGGGATCCTTCGCTCCTGTTTCTTCGTGCCAATGGAGGGAAGCCAAGGAGGCGTCCGGCGTCTGATCGGGACATGTGCTGTCTTTCATATTTCACAGCTCCACCCGTGAGCTCCCGTCGGGTTCAGAGCAGAGCGATCAGATGCACCCACACCCCCTCCTCTTCCTTTTGATAAGAGGTGAGGAAGAGTGTCTATGTGTTGGTTTGTGTGCTGGGTGGAGGCAGGCAGGTGGTGAGGTGAGGCTGAGTGTCAACAACCTGTTTATCTGTTCCCAGCTCCACTGTGGTGTGTTGTTTTTTTTGGCTCATTGCACTTAATAAATCAAAGACGTACAACTGTAAACAGCCTTTAAACTGTTTCTATTTGTTTTGTCTTCTGTTTGAGAGACACAAAGCTAATGGAGACGCCGTCTCCGGGGCCGGACTTGCATTGAGAGGCCAATTACAGGGGGGACAGACAGGTTGCTGATCCTATTAAGCAAACTAGATCAGAGAATGAGAGTCTGCGTTCGTCCACATCAGACCTGGAGAGAGGTGACAGACGGACATCGATAGTTGCGGAGGGACATCTTGGATGAACCAAAGCTTTGTCCCCCCTTCCCTTGCCCTCAGTCCCCCGCCCCCCCACCTCCTCTTTGTCCCCATCCCCTCTGCCACCGCGAGCCCCCCTGGTCATGCAGAATACATCATCTGCCAGCGCCTGTTTTACATCAGGCCCGGACTGATCTATCAGTGACACAGCTGCCTCTTTGCCTTTGCCTACTGTATCGTTAAATTGCACTTTAATTCAATTAGGCCTGCTAATTATGAGGGACCTAAATCAATCACCAGGTCAATAAGCGAGGCCGAGAGCGGACGGAGGAGGTCTGAGACTTTTTTCCTTCCAAACCTCATCAATAACAGCCACAACTGGAGCAGACCTCTCCAGTGCCACGAGAGCCGGAGGTTCAAACCGGGGAAGGAACGGCTGCAAATTGAGTTACCGTCACCGGTGATTGTCCAGGCCACCTTTTTTTTTTTTTTTCCCCACTCTGACTCCCTCAGAACGGAGCTTTGTGAAAATGGCGCCAGCGTTTTATTACAGAGAGTCGATAGAGGCGCACCTCAGAGCAGCGTTTTTGGGGTCAGATCAGGACTTTCCTTGAGAGCGGAAAACGAAGAGCGACCAGAACGGAGATGCCCGTGTCTGCGTGAGGAGGAGGAGGAGGCAGCTCTTGGCCAATAATCCTGCTGAGCGGTGGGGTCCCAGCTGAGTCCTGGGGGTCTTTACCCATGCATTGACAAGGAGCTCTGTGGCGCTTTTCACAGATTAATCATCATTTTGAGCTTATTAAGCAGGAGGACAGTCTGCTTTGCACCGCTCTCAATGTTTAATCCATCTTTCAAACTGTGAAGGTCAGTGAGCGAATGTTGCCCCCACTGAAATAATTCCAGCAGTTTGAATTTCGATGAGGGGCCTCCCGTGGACTGCTACTATGACTGCTTTTTGTTGTTTTTCGGACTTCGTGGCCATCAACAAACCCCAACTTCCGCGCTGCCAGAACGGTCGTCCGCTCAGCCTGATGCAGCCATTTGGAAGCCTTCGCGAGTGTTTTTCACGGGGCCACGAGACAGCTGCGCGCGCCGTCTCGTCTATTTTTCATTAGATTTTGTGACCCGACACCCTTCGATATACTAAACATGAAGACGGGACGGATGGAAGGAGGTGAATGATGTTTAACTATGAATAATTTAGCGAGAGACGAAAAGCCTTGGCACACATCGCGGCAAGTTATTATGGAGTCTATTGCAGGGGAACGGGGGCCTTTGTTTGCTGCCTTGTTTGAGCAGGTGGGGAGGGTGATGAGCGGGACCTCATCTGTGGCAGAGTGGGAGCAGGGAGCGAGGGGTGGGGGGTAGAGGGGGAGTGGTGGTGCAACGGGGTGGGGAGAGCGCTTTCCATTTAGTTTTAATTGGAAGCTGAAATTCTTGGATAAAGGAAAAAGGAAGGGGGGGGGGGCAGGAAGCCATTTGGCCGAGTCCTTGCTCTCAGCCGGGGCTAAATGAAGAGGGCTGTGTGGAGATGAGGGGAGGCCTGTGGAGGGGCCAGTAATGAAGAGAGGTCCCAAAAGAGTTCAGCGCAGACACAGAGTAATCTAACGAGCCTGGAGAGGGAGAAAGGGGTGGGGGGGTGGGGTGGGAGGGCATAGAATATGGCGATTGCAGCAAGCAGTTCAAGAGAAAGAAAGAAAGGAAGTAGTCATGTATGAGTAGTCATAAAAGCAACCTGAAGGGGGCGCTGCCACGGCTAATCACTCCAAGTGGAACCTCATCCCAATTACTCTCCAATAAAAAGCTGCTTTTATTTGTATTTATAGCTGCTCTGACGACACTGAGAGCAGGATTAGCCCTGCAATCGATCGATCGGAGGAGCGCGCCAGTTTAGCGCTGATGATAATTCACTTGCTCGAACGCGACAGCTGATTGCAATCACTGACGGGATAAGAGCGCGGGGGAAATCATCAGTGTTGAGGCAAAACGGGAGGGGGGATCAGACAATGGTCCGTCGATTTGCCGAGTGTAAACAAAGTCTCGCACCTGCGGCGCCCGCTCGCATCTCAAGGTGTCTGCTCACACTTTGGCCGGGGCCGCAGCGGGGAGCTCTCACCCTGCCACCCGGCAGCAGCCCCCCCTCCGACAGAACAACACATGTTCTCTCGCTCCACACTTTCTTTTTTTTTTCTAAATGGAACCCCTGTCAGCAGGGTTCTGCTCGAAAAAGACGCAGACGCATGTGGGAATATCGGAGAATGCTGTGATGGAGCTCGGCGGGGGTGCTATTCTACACAACAGCTCCCTTTATACGGAGTGTATGAAGGTGCGGGAAGAAAATTCCAATGGAAAACGGCTCCGCGGGGAAAAGTGTGGCCCATTACGATGGCTCTGTTGCTCGAAATGACACCATTAATGCTACCTGAGCTATTTCACATCCATTGTGGACATCCAGCCACGAGGAAAAAAAACACAGAATTATGCCAGTGGGTTCGATGCACGCTTGAAAAAAGTCAAGAGCAGGTCACCCATTTCAGAAAGCGTCAAGCATGTAAACCACTTGGTGTTCTCTGATCTTTGATTGCACTTGTGACCACTGAGGAAGCAGCATTTATTCTGTTTCGCAGGAAACTTCCAGTCCTGGTCCATTTCTGGGCGAGGACACTTCCCTCGTGGTTGGACAGCTTCGAAAGCCGTTACACCGCGTCACGCCCCCGTACAGCGTGTTTCGTGACTCGTTGTGGTCAAACGTTGATGTGAAACCAGATCGAAATGGCAAGCAATCAGAAGAGCGCCGCGCCGTTTGGATGAATCCCAATAATACCCCCCCTAATGCTGTACCTCCAAGTGGTCCGGCTACCATGGCTACATCTGTATATGAGGAGTAAAAAAATGGACTGGCTGGCTCGCAACCACCCCCACCTCCTCGTCGTTCTCACCCTTCGGAGGCCCTGTCTACTCCACCATCTCCCAGGCCCCCGAATGAAAGCAACGCATCCCTCTACGCCTTTGCATCTAACTGTGACCGCTTTGCCTCCCCCTCGCTCGATGCAAATGAAACGAGTCTCATCGGTCGGGATGGCGAGTGTGGGCATGCCTGCCCCTCCCGTCTTGCGTTTCTCTATGGCAGTGAAGACGCGGATGTTTACTGTCGACCGGGGCCTTATTACATTCCTTTCGGCGACTTAAAAGCATTGGCCCCCTTAATGGGAACCTATAAAACAGTGAGAAAAGCCTATTGTGACAATGGACCTCATTGTGTCAGAGTGGACTCATTTGGCACTCAGTTGAGAGTGGAAATGTGTGGCGTTATAAAAAAAAAGAGAGAGAGAGAGAAAGCAGCGAGAGTGCGAGAGAGTCGGGAGAAATCAAATGAAGAGAAGCAAATGACTCTGCCCTGTGGGGAATCGGCCGCTGCCAGTTGCCAGAGTTCATCTCGTGGCTACGAGTCAAAACTGGGATGGTTGGGAGGAATAAAAAAGGTTAACGTTTATCGCTAAAGCCACAGAACGACCATTTATGGCGGCCCTTCTTTGCAAGCCCCCCCCCCCCGCCCCGAAAAAAAAAGGCCTCCAGCCCACCACATCTCAAAGGAGCAAACTGATTTAACCGAACGGCGATAAGCTGGCCGAATGGCCTCACCTTAAAAACAGTATTAAAAAAGACTTTGGCGTCTTTGTTCGCCACTTGCCCAGACTGGTCCGAGCTGCGGCAGCTCCAAGCTGGCGGCCCCCCGTTTTTTATTCCCCGAAGTCATTATTGTCTCCGGCTAAGGTGCCCCCGCTTCCCTGTGATTTGTGGGTAATGAGCTGGCACCCCCCTGCCCGTGTTCAATTATTCTCATTGAGAAAGTGATTTCTCACTCCGCGGAGCAAATCGGAGAAGGCGAGCACGTGAACTCTAATCGAGAATTAACACATTCGCAACTGGCTGCATGGAAAGGGGTCATCCGACGTCGCGCGGGGCGGGGGGGGGGGGGGCGTCGAAAAGTGGGATACACGTTTTTCCACCTGTCCCTGGGAAACAGCTCCACTCGAAACATCAATTCGTCTTTCTGGAGCTTTGAAGTGAGACGAGAGAGGGAGAAGAAAAAAAAAGGGGGGAAGTAAACAAAACTTGTCAGATGAAAAAAAAAAGGTGATGTGTTTACACGGAGAGCGCAGGACGAGCGGGTTGCTGAAGGGGCTGTTCATGAGCAGTGGGGCTGGATGTGCTGGAGAAGTCGGAGTAGTAATTAACCACAGAGAGTGCAGGCCGGAGGAGGAGGAGAAAAAAAAAGAAGAAGAAACAAATCGACTGAGATGAGGAGAGATGAGGAGCGGCGGGAGCCGGCAGACTGCTAATGATTGCCTCGGCTCGGGGAAGGAAGGACACCAGTGAACATCTCTGGGTAACTTTCCCCCATATCAGCCCTGTATCGCAGCTGTAAATCTCACTTCGGCCACATTTTCAACAGGCACTTTTTGGATTTTTCCGAAGCGATGCACGAAGCCTCGGCTGGCGAAAACACAGATCGATGACAGGCTGTTCGAAAGTCAACCGTCGGCCTCCTTTAGAGCACATCTGAAGTCCCCCTCATTCACTCCTTCGTACACTTCTGACCGAATGTATTCGTAATCACACTCTGGGATTGGCAGAAGAAGCTTGGATCAATGCACCTGCACACTGGTGAGATGCTGGTGAAATGACAGGAAGTGTCCACTAGTCTTTGTCTTTTGACAGTGACTAACTATTCATGCTTATTTGTGTTTTTAATCATGTTTGTGATGGTTTTTTTTAGTTTTTACACGTTTCTCAATTAATTTGTAGATAAACTTTGTGAGATTAGTTTAAGTTTCATCATCATCTTCCTCATCCTCATCGTCAAGGATTCAATGTTGTTCAAATATGTATCTTTGCTTCTCATTTAGCCTCTTTATTGCCTTCATCTGCTTTTTAATGCCAGGCTTTAATAAAACAGAAAGACTTGAGTCTCTATGACAACGACAGAAATTTCAATTTATTCTTTCAGTTCCTCATAAGGAAACTTTTCACTTAAAAGTTGTCAAAAAATGGCCCCAAAGTGCACTCTGGAGCTTTGAAAAAAACCTTCACTATCAGCAGCCTGATGCCTGAATCAGTCAAACCTTAATCTGAACTGTCTAGTTTCACACACACACACACACTAACACTCACACAAAACAAGACAGGTTAAACATTTTCCAGCTACAGTATAGCTGATAGAGAAGAGACTCGACAACTTTCAGAAAAACTGTCTGCCGCCTCGTCTCCTGTTCAAACGAGATAAGGGAGGGGGTGATGCGGCTCGCAGTGAAGTGAGGGAGGAAAGAGAATGACGAAGAACAAACAAGCGATATCTTGTTTCGAAAGAGGGGGGAGGAAAAGGCCAGGGAAACTTCGTGAAACAAGAGAATAACACGTCTCTCTGTTCCCCGCGCCTGTTCCCCGCGCCGAGTTTCGGGGCGGATCTGTGGAGCATCCGACGCCGGGGCCTTTTCTCACACTGTCCTTGGGAGCCGCGTTTGTCTCCCGTGTTTGTGTGCCTGGGATTAAGTCGCGAAAGTTGTTCGGAATCGTAAGGCACCGTTTCCATGCTTTTCATGCACTCTCCGGCGTGTGAAGGTGAGCGAGCCGAGCCGAGCTGAATGCTAATGGACAAGGGGGAGCCAGCGAGAGAAGCTTCTGGGCAAACCGTGGTCTTTACATAAATCTCTCACACTCACACAAACACACACAGTCGTGTATTGAGGATCACTGCTGTTTGTTCCGAGCAACAACATTAAGTTAATAATGAGATACTAAGCAGCGCCACTTTTATGTAATTGCTCATTTATGATTTATTTTTCCTGCTGTGAAACGAATCAGCGGCGCGTGTGTCTGTTATCTCCCTCCTGTAAATCTCACACACACACACACACACACACACACACACACACACACACACTTATTTACCAACAGAAATGTGAAATGCGGTTTTATTGCTGCAGGCTGAAGGCAGGAATGCGTTGAGGTGCTACATTTTCAGCGGTGCAGTGAACTAATTTAGACTCTACTGGAAACTGGAACTTGCCTGTTTTAACTTTATGCAACATGAAGTACAGTGATAATAGAATATAGCATGAGTCACAGTAATGAGCCTAGGGTGAGATCACTTGAATCGCGTTCGGGCGAAACAATTCCAGGCGAAATGACTCTCCAGAAGCATCCGCAACGCCAACATGACTTCAAAGGTGATGTAACGCGGCGTAAGCCGAGTCAAAGAGCTTGGTGTTTTCTGTTCAGAGGTGAAGCCTTCAGTGTGTTTATGCCCGTTGGGGGAAAACTGAATGTTGGGAGAGTGGGAAACAACTCATTCTGGAGTCCCCAGAACTCAATCCGGGTGGAGTTCTGGGGACTAAAAAAGTGGTTCTTGGTTCATAAAGATGTAAAATGATACGGAGAAAAGAAAAAAGTCCCTGCAGTCCAAAAACAGCACAGCGAATCGTGGCGAGATTCTGCTGTTGACTGATTGGACTCCAGGAAAACTTCAGCCCGTCTGCCCTCTTTTTTTATTGCAGATCTCACCCACACGCCATTAAAAAAGGGCACTGAAATTACAGAAACAGACATACCAAGAGAATTTTTGGGGGCCTTTTAGACTTCCGAGAAGCTTTGAAAGATGTGGTCACGTTTGAGTGTGGCTCCATTGCTCCTCTACAAAGAACAAGCCAACAACAACAACAACAAAAGTTCACATTCCATTCTTATTCTATAAGTCCAGTTTCGAAAATCCAAATAATAAAAACAAAGCATAAATGATGATATTTCCTAATATGATAAGACAAGACAGTTACAGGTTGAAAAGAAGTAAAGCCTTTGCACACAGAAGACTTCATATTGTGTTTGTTTGTCATAAACATTAAGCAGGAGTTCTCTGGCTGCAGTTTTGCAGTGAACTCAAAGAATAAACAGGACTAGCGACACGTGAAACGTCCTTGAACCTCCCCATCGTCAGGTCCCGTTATAATAGGTAGGGTCAATCAGCAGCCAGTCGCTCGTCAGCATGACGTAAAGCTTGTGAGTTAATTATTTTTCAGTTGGAAAGTGAAACTCGTCCGACGAGAGGCCCTCATTTAAGTCGAACTTTATCCGTTGACCGGCTGAATGAACTTTTCCCAGACTTTGAGTGAGAATAGCCACATTTGCAGTTTTCCAAGTAGAATTACGTGAGGAAAAAAAAGTCGGCAACTGTGAGTGATATCATTTCGAGATGGAGTCTGCGCTGCGAAACAGCTGCAGCGAAAAAGAAAATTAAAAAAAAGTCCTTTAATGAAAGTTGTTTTCAGACTCAATTTGAACTCGCAGTTGTAAAGACTGAACCCGCTGAGTAGCAATTAGTGGAATAGAACACAGCGAGTGGATCCTGAATCTGCGACTTCACACACATCAGCGCTCCCCTCCCATCCACTCCCGCGCCACACACCCCCTCCCCCGTTTTAGAGCCGGCTGACCTTTCGCTGTCAGAATTAGGAGGTGTGTCGCTGACAGGAGGTGTGGTACCATTCACTGACTGCGCCGCTCTGAAAACATGTCGTGAAACATGACAAACAACTGTTCACATCAGAAGCCCCCCCCCACACCAGCCCACCCCCAGATCCCAGCAGATAATGGCAGAAAGAGAAAAGAAGGCAAAGGGGAAGACAGGCAGACTCAGAAAGAGAGTGAGACAGATGTGGAGAGAGAAACTGGTGTTGGTGGGGGGGTCCCGTGTGTGTGTGTGTGTGTGTGTGTGTGTGTGTGTGTGTGTGTGTGTGTGTGTGTGTGTGTGTGTGTGTGTGTGTTGAGGAGGGGGTGTGCGCGGTGTTTTCTCTCCATGCTCCGCCGCTTTAACATTGCCCGCAGCTCGCCTCGGGCTGCGCAGACTGTGTGGGCTTTACCAACAAGCTAGTCAGGAGAATAGACCCAGTTCGCTCGTCGACAATGGCGCCAGGAATTAAGCGCTAACTTTCGCAAGCGACTTGGCCCAGGGGTCTTTTCTGAAGTGTCACAAACTTAAAAATACGCACCTTTCCCAAACTTTTGCAGCTTCATTTGGGAAGGGAAAAAAACAACTAATGAAAACAAAACCCAAGTATGGGCTTGTTTTTGACGAGACAGGCGCTGACTATTATCATTAGGTCTATGATCCATTGAAAGGCACTTTTTCGACTATGCCGTGGTTTCAAGCGGGCTGAAAACGGGATGTCGATGAGCTAGACTTGTGACGACAGCTGGCCCGCCCAAGGTGCAGCCCGCCACTCACCCCATGGAGAGGGAGGTCATGGACGATTGACAGAAAGAGAGAGAGAGACGTAAAGCTTTCCAAAGCACTTCAGCTCAAACACCGACAGGCCTTTTGTAAGCAACTTCATTCACATAGATTCACCGTTTGTCCCTTTTTTTTACCCTCCTTTGTTTCTGCTGACTACAAACCGTTAACTTCCAATTGAAGTGACTGAGGCAACAAAACAAACAAAGCGACAGAAGAAAAGATAACCATCAAATTGGTTTGCAGAGGCCGATCTGCGTTTGTTTTGCGCCGAGTCGTTTGATGTGAGCAAAAAAAAAGGGAAGGAATGTGTTCTCCTCGCGCTCTTCGTGCCGCTTGAAGTCGATTGGACTCGCCTCCCGTTGGCGCGGCGGCGCGGCCGGGCGCCTCGCCACTTTCCTTCAAAACTCGCCAGACAAGGTGTCTCATTTAGACAACAAAGAGAGCGGCACTCCGACTGTTTGGCGGCCTGATCAAAGATGTCTGATCAGAGATGTTTCCAGTCATGGTTTCGACGTCATTATGCAACAGTCAGTCTTTTTATTTTGGTTTCTCCTGATATTTGGTTCTTTTGATTTGTTCTGCGCAGCAGCTGTAAACAAGCAAACACTGAATCAAACAACTCACTCACACACATCTTTTATGTTTATAGTTTCGTCACATGAGGTCACAAACTAACTCAGATACATGTTGTTGTTTTTTATTTGTTTTCCAGTGATTGGGCTCAATCCATCTGTGATTGACAGGTCGTTTTTTGGCCCCCGCCTCCACTCTGTTGATACGAGTCGTGATAATGGCCTCTAGTCACTCATCAAGGCCGCGAAATAATACGGTGGAGAGCCACTCAACCAGATGAAAATGCGTATGCGAGTGTGTGTGAGAGAGAAAGAGAGAAAAGAGAGAGAGAGAGAGACAGAGAGAGAGAGAAAGAGAGACACAGACAGAGAGAGAGACAGAGAGAGAAAGAGGGAGAGGGAGAGAAAGATGCAGAGCGGGAAGGTCCATTAACATTCATCAGTGGGATAATAGGGCAGCATTAATGTCAGCTGTTTATATGAAGAATAACTCATGAGGCCTTGGTGTATATGGACTGATAAAGCATGGCTTTCTCCATGCCACATTTGCCAGAGTGCTGTGTGTGTGTGTGTGTGTGTGTGTGTGTGTGTGTGTGTGTGTGTGTGTGTGTGTGTGTGTGTGTGTGTGT
>JASSRZ010000002.1:13866138-13877343 GCA_032164315.1 Malacoctenus gilli | reverse complement strand
GTGTGTGTGTGTGTGTGTGTGTGTGTGTGTGTGTGTGTGTGTGTGTATGTGTGTGTGTGTGTGTGTGTGTGTGTGTGCGCGCGCATGTGTGTGTGTCTGTGTGTGTGTCTGTGTGTGTGTCTGTGTGTGTGTCTGTGTGTCTGTGTGTGTTTGAGGGATTTAGAAGCTGCAGCCTCTAAAATTTTCAGAGAAAAAAAAACAATTGACGCTGATGTGAATTTACGGTCTGGTTGGATAAACATAAGACAATTACGCGATCTAACGACAGGCCGCAAGACCTTGTGTTCAACATGTCGCTGAATATCCGCATTAAACGGCAGCGTCACAGTCTCGGAGGTCACGCGCCTCTTCGGCAAACCGGGTAAATCACAAGTGACGACGACAGCCCATAAAAAGCATTGCCGGAATATTTTCTCGTCTGGTTCCAGACCTTTTGGAGTGTTATTTTTGTCACTCGTGATCCCATGTTGCAGGCCTGTCAACAGCACGGCCTCATCTGGCTCCGAGGACAGTAGACGGACTGAACGACTCGAACCTGGAGCCAGATCTCGTCTCTAATGGTGGCGAGTTAAGCGGCGCCGCTTCACGCATACAAGGTGTCGCGCTAAGCAACTACGACTGTACACGGACTGAACTTGACACACAAAGTTTTGGAAACGACGCCGCCGCCGCGTGACGCCGACACCCACGCAAATACATAAAAATAAAAAGTAAAGCAATTTACTCGATTGATGCTCTCACAAGGAAGAATGAACATGATGCCCTTCATAGTTTGCTTTGCTTCTGCTTTTGTCTTTACTCAAACCGCAGAACAATATATTGTGGTAGATTAACAATTTTAGACAAACAAACGACTGATAATTGGAGTGGTTGTTGTTTTTTTTTTCAACAAAAAACCTTGTTGTAGATGCACACATTTGTGCAATGATATCTGTGTGTGTGTGTTTGTGTGTGTTCGTTCATTATCTCCACTAGCACTTTAGTGCCGATCACACTTCTTTTTAATTAGCCTCGCTGCGTATTCAAATCTTAGAATCCGAGTCTGCTGCGCTGCCCGCCCGTCAAGGCAACACAATATCAAGTTGTCACGTGCGAGCGGGGCCGCGCCCATCGTCCCGGCGATGGTCCGGATGAGGAGACGGAGACGGCGGGGGCTGATGCGGTGCCGCTCCGGGCCCCCTGTTATGGTGACGCCTCTAATGAGCAGATTTGTGGGGTTTTTTGACACTCGTCTTAGTCACGCAGCTGTCAGATTACAAACTGTCAGGTGGCACCGAGCATTAGCCGGCGCGTGGATGTTGAGCGTCGTGCCGTGGCACCCGCGCTGCTTAGCGTTCTAAGATTCAGACGTTGTTGATGTAACCCCTGCTCTGAACTAATAATGTCACCTTTTTACGTTCACTTTCTTACAGGCATTAACCAGTACAAAAATCCTAATCTTGGATTTGAGAGGATTTCCAAGTTTTTGGGCAGCATCCCCTCTCCTGGATCCTTTCTGAACTACTGGAGTTAATTCAATAATTCCTTCTCAAAATAGGACTTACAACAATAGGAAAGACACCAAAATGTGCATGAGAGCAACTGTATTTTGTAAATAAATGACAAGATTCATGTTTACTTTTCAAGAAACGGTGAGATGGAATTAAGTGTTAGTTTGGGAAAGTTACACACACAAAATTTGCCCACCCTCTTTCGTTTGGTGCTTTATTAATCTCACTCAATTGTTTGTTCTTTCATCGACTTGTCATCCTTTGCAGACTCAAAGCGTCTGGTTTACTCTCCGCCTCTTTTCGTCACCCGATGTCTCTCACCCTCCCTTTTGCACCTTCCTCCTCCTCTAACGCAAAGGAATCGATTAAACACCTCCTACGTGAGCTGTAGCAGGCAGCTGAAGGGGCGGGGCAGGGCGAGAGAGTGGGGGGAGGGGGCATGGGGGGGGGGCATGGGGGTGACATGGTGGCGGTGCAGACTCACAGAAAAAAGTGTAGCACGATCCTCTCTGCGTCCAGCTCAGCGTGTTCAACACTTCCCAAGGTCATTCCTGCGTCTCCCCGCAGAGAGCCTCTGTCACTTTTAATAACTTTTAAAAAGGGAGCATCCCCCCCCCCCCACTCTGACAGACTTAGGAGTACAGGGACCAGTCACAGGGTGAGTCAATCACAAAGCGCCGACGGAGCGAGGAGGTGTGAAGCGAGGAGACGAGCCTGCAATGACTAACAGCGTACGCTGCTACTTTATGAGAAAGTAAAGCCGGTGAAAGAGCACCGGTGTGAAGTCTGGTGCCAGTCACCGGCTGTGTCTCTTTCTGGCATGGGCAGAGAGGCAGAGCGACCGGATCGGCTGCTCAACAGCCGTTCACTGCTGTGTTTACACTGAAAAGATGAACTTCAGAGAGCGAAGTGCAAGCCACGCCACCGACCGAAGCCTTTTTCGTCTCATCTTTCCGTCCGTCTTACCTGCTCTTGTCGGTCCAGCCAGCGGTCCACCATTGGGTGGTTGGCACTGAGGGAAGAGCGGGTCATCTCCCGCTGGAACTGAGTGGTCCAGCCACTGGCGTCCCGAGGGAGACTTCGGTAGGCGTGGGCCCCTCTCCCCTGTGGAGGCAGAAGGAGGCAATAGGAAAGATTAAAAGGATCATGTAGCAAGTAATGACTCATTCAAAATGCAGCATGAACACCTTCATACTGGAATTCTTCATACTGGAAAGGTTTTGACTTTATCTGCTCGGTGCCGCACAACGATCAAGTCGCTAATTCAAATTGTACTCCAGCCTTACCCGATGACCTTTTCCCAGAGATAAGCCCGAGCTGCTAATAGGAACCTTTTTTTTGGCTAATAAAAACAGCAGCAGCTGAGGTCGTCCATTAAAAGCACCTCCCACAAAGGCCGGGGAGCAACAAACACACCAGAGCGCACAGGACAGAATTCCAGTCACGCTGGCCTTGAATTTCAGCCAGCGATTGAAGTTGGAGGTGAGGCTGTTTGGATAAAAACGGATGCAAGGGAAAGAAAATCGATGTTAAAAAATCTAAGTGGAAGGATTCACTGGGACAGGATGACTGACTCCGGTAAGTGACCTCAACCGGATAAAAATCCGGTTATACTTAACAAGACGGAAGGGAAAAAAGAGCATGCTCGGAAAGCCAGCAAGAGGCTCACCAAGGGTAGAAGGTCAGAGGTCAAACAAGACAAGTCTTGCTCAACGAGTCGCAAACAAACTGCAGAATAGAAGCAGGAAGTGTGAAAGAAGACAGGATTGAGCTTTAACGAGGGTGCGTTCACACAAGATAGTCCGTTGTTCTGTTGGCAGCAGCCCTCCTCAGTACGAAGCACCCTAAACTAATTTCGGTACCATGATGAGTTTACAGTGCGAATCGCTGACCGAGGACTCCCAGTGGCTCACATCGAGGCCGAGCGTGCCCCCCCCACACACACACACACACGCACTGAGTCAGCCGAAACACGGAGAGCCGCGGCAGGAAGCGCTCCCAGACGACGGGCGTACGCGGGGGCCGCGTGGCAGCCGTCCATATGCTCTCCTGGCAAATGCGCAGCGCCGATGCACAGGTCCCTACCGAGAGAGGTCGTGCCAAGAAATAAATACATCAGCGCCGAGTAACACATTAAACATCTGTTGCTTGGGTGTATAAAAATAGCCTCCCCCTGGGGACTGATGGTGGATGTGTGACAGTGAGGTGTTTTGAAAGAGGAATGGAGTATCAGGAGGACTAAGACTCTCCCTTTTTTTATTGAGAAATATTTAATGGTCCTGTCAGCTGCAAAAAAAAAAAAAAAAAGAAATAATAATAATAATAGCGACAGCCTGCTGGTGGTAGCTCATTACTTCTCATGCTATACAGTTCCGAGTGCCGCTGACAGGATGATGACTGGAATCGTTGCAATTCAGATAACTGATCACCTGCTCCAGACGGGAGTCAAGAACTAAATGGGACACTCCAACGTCGGCGGCGAATCAATCACGCGGCTTTTATAGGATGATTTCCGGGGGGGGGGGGGTTCGGTACAATCCGTTTTCATTGGAGGCTACTGCGAAAACGCCTACGGTACTCTCCACATCCACCCAAAAAAGACAACAGCACACCTCTTGAATCAATACTTTTCAATAAAATAAAGTGAGAAAAACATGAAATTCGTGATGAATACCGAGAAACTTTATGTCTAAAGTGGTGAAATGTCATCGTTGATCTATATCCTACGGGTTGGATGGACGTGGAGGCAGTTGGTTCAGTCGGCTTCCGATCAACCCTCAACGATCAACAGTGTTCATTCACTCCAAAGCCACGTGCTTTTATTCTGACAGTCCATCCAACCAGATGAGAAAGCTCCACCGTCAGGAGCGGAAATCTAAGGAGTCCCCTCAACTTCGACTCCCTTTCCTGTCGCTTTGTTTGGGCTGTCACAGCCAAAGTGTCTTTAAATAGGATTACCGCGCCGCCGCTGCTACCGGGCGCACTAATCACGTGGCGCGTTGCCGTCTCACGCTCGGAGGACTCAATCATTTCCCCTTCCTTGAACCCCCGGCTCTTTGATTGGAAGCTTCTTCTTTCTCGGTGAGGAGCGGAAGGTCTGTCGGTGCGTCGCGGGGGCGGCCACTTGGAGGAGTTAATTGGCCTCCATCTCTTTTTTTAGGGAAGCTGTGGCAGGGGGGGGCTGAGACACGTTTGTTCCCCACCTCACCCCCCAGCCACCCTTCCGTCTGGAAGATTCATAATCGGAGGCGTAAAGGTGAGTTTTTTTTAACAAAGAGAAAGTGTTTAACAATCTCGACTCGTCTTTGCGGAAGACAAGACGGTCTGTTATCACAGGGGCCTCGTTTCAGATAAAGACTATCGGTGCCACTGCTGGATATCTGCTTGCAGGGTGGCAGCAAGTTTCCTATCTAACAGTTATTTCTTTGATTTGGGGTGCAAAGGAGAGCGAGAGAGAGAAAGGGGGAGAGAAAATGAGCAAAGAAAGCAGGAATCAGAGACTGCTGGAGGTTTGAAGATTTCAGAACTCATATCTCGTTTGTTATTATTGGAGCAGCGCTGGTATTTTTTTTAAAAGCGCCGTGTGATCCAGCTTCTGGGCCTGAATCACTGAAACTCGTTAACGGGAAGAGAGAAGAAGATATCAAGCTTTTATTCTTCTTTTGTTGAATTCAGCATCACGCTACTCGTTCCTCTGGCGCTTCTCTCGACCGTTCAGACGCGAATCTAGGCGCAGGTGTGACTCGCCTTTCTCTCCAGGCTGCCAGCGCCGCCGCCTCCCGTGTGCAGCTTGTGGCCGTGCTTCTGGAAGCCCGCCGTGGTGGACCAGCGGGCCGGGTTCTTCCTGGACGGCTCCTCCGGGGCATCGCCGGCCAGGGAGGGGTCGCTGCTCCGGCGGACGTTTAGAGACATGCCTATTGAGAAGGGGGAGATCAGATCATAAGGTGAGTGGAAAATTAACAAGAAGGCAGAGGAGAACGTTGGCGCTGCGTATCAATCACGCCAAATGAGGAAAACCAACTCGCTTTCCGCCTCCATGTTGAAGTAGAAGCTTTTATTTGCAGCCCCCCTCCTCCTACCGAGCTGCGAAACGTGAGCTTGAACATGGGAAGTGGTGATTGTAAGTGCTGTTGTTTCTACAGAGGGCCTAATAACCCCAGAAGAAAAAACACTGCGTAATTTCACCTTGGAAAGTTTGGCTTGGCAACGGCGACCACCCTTCGCAGTCTGTGTGTGTATATACACTGCGAACGTGGGTCGGGATGGAAAATTACCCAGACGTCTATAAAAGATGTAAATATAAGAAGAAAACACACATGTGGTGGTGTAACCCCTTCGGCTTGGCCCCGGCCCGCTCTAAAAATAACAATTACGACCATAATTGCAACCAAGCTGCTCATACATCACGCCGCAGCGCCGCTCCAGATAAGGAGCCGTTCGACCCAGCGGCTGACTGGAAGTTACCCGGGATTCCAGCGGAGGCTCTCAGCCAGCCCACCCCTCTGCCCATGTTCCAGCTGCCGGTAAAGTTCCCACAATTTGATGAAACTGCCAGGAAAAAAAAACAAAAAAGACGCTCCGTACTTCCCACTCAGATCCAAAACAGCCAGCGAGAATTCCCACTGATGCAGTCTCACACGTCGGGAGATGGCATTCGCGCACCGAGGCGTAAATCATCGCACTTCCTCCCAAAAGGCCATATGGATTTGTTTATGACGTTCTTGCAGCCGGCGCACTGCACCCATAATTATGCAAATAGTCGGGTAACCACCTGTCATCTATTGGCGGATCACCACGGAGAGCATATGCCGCCGCTAAGCTTCCATCTGATACGCCGGAGACGTGTCTTAGTGGTGGGACCGACGCATGTTTTTAATCACAGCTTACGGCGTGGAGCCGCTCGTGCGTGTTCGACACTCTGACACGATCGGGGAGTTCGGGTTGCCACAAGTGTTTTCCTGGCAGCCAGAGAAGGAGGCAGTCGGATTAACCCATGACACCGCAGAATCATGCCGGGTCATGAATGGCCTGTTTTTGTTTTTCAACCTCAAAGGACATCATCCTTGGATGATTTTATCATGTTTTGCATGTTCTACCTGTCCACACTGTCTCCTCCTTTCCCCGTGTTTCTTTGCATCACCGTCACTTCACATCTTTTGGTATTCTTAACATGTTTTTGGGATTTTTCAGGACATTCACCCTCACTTAATGCTGACGTTGCGCTTAGGAGGACAAATTTCATGGAGAAAAGAACAGAAAAAACAGCAATCAGCAATACCACTGAGGAGATCCAGTGGCTTTACGGCGGCGACGCAAAAATAATCCTCGTCATTAGATCCGAGCTGCGCGGTCGCCACGGCGTCGCGGACGCTCGCGTCTGCCGCAGGGCTTCCCGAAACATTTCGCTCCTCAAAGCCGCCTTTTATCGCTGATGTCAGCACGGGAAACATTTGCAGCGTTATCCGACTTCACTCAGAGAGATCTGTTGTTGCAGCACCCCCCCTCCCCATACCCTACCCTCAACCCCCCACTGTTACTCTTGCAGTGAGACTATGCAAATGATTATCTGATGACATCCGGAAACTTCCAGGAACTTTTCCTTTTTTGTCTCCCAGCAACTCGGATGTGGAGCTGACGAAAGTGGTTTCAAAAAGTCTGTTTTTTCTTCTTCTTTTTCGGAGCAGCTCGACCTAATAAAATACAGGCTCTCATGAGGGGAGTCGCTTATAGATTTCTCATGCAGAAATGTGAGAAGAAAAAAAAAAAATACGTTCCTCCAACAAAGTTTGATCTGCCTCATCGTTACGTAGCGGTTCCCCGCCACGCAG
The DNA here is from genome assembly GCA_032164315.1 of Malacoctenus gilli. Lineage (NCBI taxonomy): Eukaryota > Metazoa > Chordata > Actinopteri > Blenniiformes > Labrisomidae > Malacoctenus > Malacoctenus gilli. The sequence goes on along the minus strand of JASSRZ010000002.1, from coordinate 13,870,025 downwards.
AAGGGGACTCGCCAGCAGCGTTCAAGGGTAATATGTATTCCTTTGTTGTCGATGTGTTTCATTTATCCGGCTTCGGCCTGCAGGATTCCTCGGCGGAGGGCGGGGATCGAATGAGGAGACCGCACGCTGCAGCCGAAGCCGAAGATTCAATAACGGCATTTAATAAACTTCTGCCCCCTTTCAGTAATGGCTGGTTCACGTCCAGTTCAGGGCTTCCTAATGGTATTCGCCTCGGACAATGGCGGTAATTAACGTCCGAGTAGAGCAAACGACAGAATTAGAGATGGCACATGACAAGTGGGCGAGTGGAAGCAAGACAAAGGATGGAGGAAGCGGTCAGTGCATTCATCTGCATCCTCCTTGTATCAAGAACCTTATTTTGTGTAGTTCTTGGTATAGATTAAATGCCTTGATGTATTTCCCCAGAACGTCTGAGTACTCGCAGCTGTTCCTGGGTCTCTGGGAGCCACGGCAATGCCATCCATCTCGCTTCATTCGATTTGCGGGTTCGAACAGCCTCACATGTTTAATGTCATAGACTGACTTGTGTCGTCTGAGACCTGAGCTCATATCGCTGAGACCTGCGCGGTTTTACTAGTTGCAAGAAGCCTGCATTTGTGGCCCACGTCTTTGTGAGTCCTCTGCCTGCTGCTGACCCTCGGCAATTCTGTGCACTTGAAATCTATCAGCTCAGCCAGTCTCACCTGCAACCCGCCGGCTCCTCAACCATGTTAAGGGTCCAACAATGAAACACAGAAGTTGAAATAAAAGAAGCAAAAGCAAAGTTTTGCATCGTTAAACAAAGTTGTTTTTTTCAAAGGGTCGATAGAACTGGAAGGAATTCTTAGGAACTAAGAAAATCACACAGACACAGATACACACACACACACACACACACACACACACACACACACACACACACACACACACACGATTGTGATCAAGCTTTAATGGTCCAGTTTTCCCTTGTTGGCAGCTCATATTGACATGTGTGAGGTATGCATGAGCAGGATATATGCGTGCACATGAGCTAATGGTGAATGCATGTAATTGATGTGTGCGCTGTCCAAACATTGACTGGATCCACCATTTAGGGGGCTCTTCCCTTTAATAAAATGCTGATCCATCTCCAGTACAAATCCTGGCAGATGAACATATCATAAATAAGCGAGCGCCCGCTTGTTTGTGTGTCCACGGCTAAGAAGGTCATGATAGGAAGATTGTCTCCCCCCGTCCCATCTCCCCGGTCAATTCCCCTCCACTTAATTTGTGATGGGATTATCCCGGCGGTCCGAGGGGTTCGGTCAGTCCCGCGTTTAATAACCGACGTCGCCACTTCAGACTGAGCCGGCAATCGATCCCAGCTGAAAGGCGGGGGAGCGAGACCATTGGGGTGGGAGGGCGGAGGGGGGTGGTGGTGGTGGTGGTGGGGGGTTGCTAATAAGACCAGGCCCTAATCCAGCCCCTGTAGTGAGGGATTATAGATGGGGGGCACTGGGTCACAGAGGCGTAGACGTGCCACGATTCACCACGGAGAGGTCAGACTCGCCGGGGGCTATTACCTCGCACTGCCTCGTCCTTTATTTATCTTTCACATTCACCTTGTTTGGAGGAGAAATAAATTAGCTTTGGTGGATAAGAGCACTATCAAACATAAGGCCGAAAGTCAATAGCAAAGTCGTTTATTACATTTGAACCGCATTGACGGTAAAAACTCGAAATGATGTACGGCTGCTAATTTAGGTCTTTCCCTGTTAACTTTCAAACCGTGTGGTCTCATACCCACTATTGTGTCCAAAGCAATGCTTTACATCAGTTTCGTTCTTATCAGCAGAGCGATGAGGATGACTCGGTACATATGACCAGCTCGCAGCCTTTCACTGCATCTTAAATCAAACAGCGTGCTGAAAAAAATGCTCCCAAACTGGTTCCGTTGACTTATCATACCCATTAAAATGCCTCAGCAAAGTGCCACCGAGTCGGACCATAAACAAAAACAACGCTCCCTTCGGGGTCCCTCTAAATATGCAGCGGAATCAACTTCCGACTCGGCACCGAAAAGAAACGGGGAAGGAGGTCAGTGCTAATGTATTAGCCCCCGCAAGTTTCCAATCACCGAAATGGCCTGAAACAAGAGGCTCTTACTGACTGTACCTGGGAAGGAGGGCGTGGCCCCTTCCCTCCCGACTGCCTGCCAACTCAAGGTAATGGAACTGATGCTTAGGCATACTGATAAGGTTAAAGAGAGGACGTGGCAAGGATATGGACTACGTGAGAGGTATTTCTGGTTTTCATGATGACCATTTACTTTCCCAAGGAACACCCCACCCCCCCTCCCCCCGCCATCCACATTGAACAGGAAGCTAGTGTCATATATCTAAAACAGAAGGATTGTTGGAAGGGGATCCAGCTGGAACACAATTTGCTCCAATCTGTTTGATTCAATGGCCTCTGAGACGAGCTACAATTCTGATCTTTGGTCTGTAGCTGCAAAGTAACAAAGTAAGTAAAGTAAGTAAAGTTTAAAGTAACAGGACAAGGCAACAGTGTATAAAAAGGGAAACAGGGATGATGAGGGAAAGGACAAGATAAGAGCCGACAAACAGCAGGGGGGGACAAGGTGGGAGGACCGTCATGGGGAAGAATGTGGAAGGAACGCAGACACAAAGGCGAAGCAATTAACTGAATACCAAGAGTGTGACAGGAAGCCCGACGTCTAAATCTGCCTCCTTGAGATTATCACGGTGTCGAGTGCAGCCAAGAAAATCTCAAACTGGAAACAAAAAACAACAGAATCCAAAACTGGAGCCAAGGAAATTGACTCCAAACAGATCTGCTGTGAAAGCGCAAAGTCCTTCTGGGTTCGACCGACGAGCGCGGTGACGCACTGGCGTTCTGATGTGTTTTCCTTTAACTCATGAGGTAAAAACCCCAACGCAGACAGAGAAAAGAAAAAAATCTGCAGTGCACCAAATATTACTGATGATTTCAAGCTACAGTCTGTCCAAGAGTGGAAATTTCCTTTTTTTCAATGAGACACGGGTTAGAGGTTACAGAATAAATGGAGCCAAGGCCTTACTAGCATTTAAATACAAATGTGTGCACGCAGTCGGCACACCGGCGCTGCCGGCCCACCGGGGATGAAGACTATCTGCTGGGTGAATTAGGTATTTTCTCTCGTGGCCCTCTGGCCCTGGCGTGCTCTGAGCCTCTGCTTTCACATCGGGCTGATTTAAATATAAATGCCAAGCGACCATGGCTTCATGAAATGTCTAAAAGCTATTTTTTTTCTTTTCCCGGGCTACATTGAATACTTCAAGCCCGGGCCAGTTCAATGTCTGAATAAATTATGGCACAGAGCCATTTTAACTCTCTCCCTCCGACCACTGACTACATATTGATGTCCCCTGTGTGCAGCGGAGGGGGGAGGGGGGGTTTCCATTGAATACATCCTGACCTGAAGCATCCACAAGGGGAAAAAAGACCCCCCCCTCAACACCCCAACCACCCTCGCTAGTTCTGCAGCGGTGGGAACCAGGATGGTGGAGAAGGAAATGAAATATGTAGAGGGGTTTGGTCAACCGAAGGCCAAGCGGCCTCCGGAACACCACTTAGTGTTTCTGTGAGATGTTTGGCAAACTCCTAATCTGACACGATGTCACGGGAGGTAGGTGGGGGGGCAGAAAAACTTTGAATAAACATCAGCTGTTGACCTTCAATGAGAGGCGAAGATGAGATCCGATAGATGGATGGGTGGAAAAACACTTTGAAGTGGAGGGGCTGTAAGGAAAGCAAAGCCCTCCTTGGCTTCTCTGTGTGTGTGTGTGTGTGTGTGTGTGTGTGTGTGTGTGTGTGTGTGTGTGCGTGCGTGCGTGCGTGCGTGCGTG
>JASSRZ010000002.1:13829310-13840504 GCA_032164315.1 Malacoctenus gilli | reverse complement strand
CCCCCCCCCCCCCCCCCCCCCCCCCCCCCCCCCCCCCCCCCCCCCCCCCCCCCCCCCCCCCCCCCCCCCCAGGGGCATTCTTGCTGGTGCTCATGCAATCTCCAACAAAACAACCCAAAACATGTGAAGTGGGACTCCAGAGTTCTCACGCTCATACCGTCAGCTGCAGGAAGTCGTTGCACGCTGACATGAGAAAAAAAACAGCATCATCGAGATGACAGTTCTTGGTCTTCCAGGTCAGGTCAAATGAAGGTCCATCTTCTTCTCCTCCTTCTTCTCCAGTACCTGGCTGCATGGTCAGGTGTGGGTCGGGTTCCAGACGAGACAGATGGCGGGAGTTGTCTTTCTGCAGCTTCTCCTTGGCTCAACCTTGAGATGCTGTGCAGGGGCGAAGCCAAGCGCTGATCTGGGCTGAGCCGGTTTGGTCGCCCAACCGAGCGCGAGACTAAACCAGGGTAGCCAGGGTTGGGGGGGGGGGTTGACGAAGGAGTGCAGAGACTAAAAACCCAGAGATGCTTCCTCAAGTTTCCTTTTTTTATTAACTAACTTGATGACATTTAACAAGACTCATCATGTAACTCTGCAGCACAGGCTTGAACCAACAGAACTCTTTTCAAGTTGAACTTGGCTTTGACTCGTTTGAATTTTCCATATTAGCTGCCGGCAAACGTGATTTGGAGTGAAAGTAAAAAGCAGGGGGGTGAACGGGGCAAATCTGGGGCTTTGGCAGCAGCTCGCCGTCAGCGATCCGGCCTCCACCTCCTAATTGACACCTAATTGGCGGCGCTGATGACAAGTCCGGGCCACGGGGCGAAACCGCAGTACCCCGTTTCCTGCCGGCTCCTGACTGCAAACAAACGGCTCTCCCAAGCCTCGCGCCGTACCTGCAGTATGCACAAGTGGTGTTCGCGTTGGCGTACGCGGCGCCTGGAGGCTCGTTTTGACCTCGGTTCGCAGACGTCAAAGACGGCGCTGCAAAATATTTTGGCAACGCAGCTCACTCGCGAATTTATTGCTGTTAAACAGTTCCTGTCAGTCAGTGGCTCGGATCAAACGGCGCCGTGATTACAAGAAGATGCGCAAATCTTCCAAATAAAGTCAGCGAGGTCACTTTAGGTGCTGCAGCAATCCGTCAAGACTCGTCCCTGAGTTTGAAACTTATCAAAGGGTGGAGCCCGGAGGCCAAAATCACTCAGGTACACAAACTTTTTTTCACTTCGGCTGAACCCGCAGCGCACCAAAGAAGAAAAAAAAAAAAAAAACATCTGCTGGGGCTCGTCCTAACTAAACACCAAAGAGATGTTTCAGCTGTGGGATGAAGACAGAGATAAAGAGAGGTAAAATAAAGATCTGCACTTCACAAGCTGGCAGAGTTGGGTGTCGACTGGCGCGCAGCGCTGTGGAGAATGCGAATCAGCTGGTTGGATCTCGCTGTCAGTAGCTGTCAGAGAGAGAGAGAGAGAGAGGAGTGGTGCTCCTCCACCATCCACAACCCCGAAAGTTTTTCTGTTTTTATCACACCAACTTTGTCTCTCTCCGTCTTTTCGGCTTAAAAATCAACTCTCGCTTTCTCGTTTTGTACAGTCGCAAAAGACCACTTAATCTCTGTTTATCTCCCTGTTTTTCGGCACTTTCGTTATCTCATTAAATGAAAAGCGGAGCCCGACCCCGCGGCTCTGCATCATCATTCACCTGTCGTCCTTTTTTTTTCTCCCACACATCGCACGTGCGTCCGTTGCCCTGGTCTTGGAAAGCTATGCTGCTTTTGAAGCCGTCAGGCTTTGGGAAGCTTCAGTCTGAATGGCGAGCGTATAGAATAAGTGATTACCTTCGGCTTTACAGTTCAAACCCAGTGGTGCATCTGCATCTCTATCATCTCATCACCAAAAGAGACGGAGCATGTTCGGTACAAGGTGACTGAGCATTTCCAAAGTCATTCTCGATCTCGGAATGAGTCAAAATAATGTTTTGGTGTGTCGGACACTCAGTAGGGTGGCAAATAAAAATGAGACACTCAAAAATGAAAAGGTTTTGCATCAAAATGAGTAATCTTGAGGATTTAACTGATGTAAAATGAGAAGTACTCAGCATCCGAAGAGAGCTGCTTACACATTCACAACACTGAGGGAGGAGGGGGGGGGGGTCGTGTTTCTGGCCAGAGCGACACCAGGCTGCTCTGTTCCCCTCCACCCAGCCAAACAGCAGCTCCAGATCCAGCTTCTCCAACACTGTACACAGCTGTAAAATCCCCTCTGCCCCGCTCAAAGGCTTGTGCTGAGAAAGTGGGGCACACGGGCGCCAGCCAAAATGTCAGCTCGTCTTGCAGGTGGACGGCTGATCCGTGCAGGAAATAGGCCTTGGCAGGCGAGCGAGGCGTCTTGCGGAGCAACAAAAAGCCTCTCAAGAGCGTAAGCCGCCCCCCCCACGCCTCCCACCCCCCCTCCTTCAGAAGGTGTGTAAGCTGCGACTTTGAAGGGGACCGAATCAGCAGATTTCGCAGCGGGAAAACAGCAGCCTCTGACATTCGGCGCACTCGTTATGAGGAACGCATGTAAAACCGGTCCGCGGTTAGCAGGAGTGATGGAGAACACCAGAAATCTTTCTGACGACATTAATGTACAAAAAGAACACTTCCAAGCACAGAAAAGACTGATTCCACTTTGCCGTTTTTAGGTGCTTGTATCTCAAACTCTCCAGCCTTTGAAGAGAGCCCGAATGCCGCGGTTTCTTTGGAGGCAAAGTTCAAGCCTCAAGGAGGCGTTTAGAAGATTCTGACCTGCGCTGATTGCTTCTTTCGCTTCAACTTCAGCGGAGGCGAAATCTGCGAAGCCATAAAAATCGTTGAGAAAAATCGGTTCCCAGGTGCGTCTCGCGTCGCCTCCATGACGCCCCTCATCTGGCAAGTGATGATTTTATCGGTAAAGGGCCCCTTTTTTGCGTTGCTCTGCATCTTAATCAGTTGTGCCAGAGCACGACAGAGAGAGGGGCGCTGAAAGATTTCATCTCCCCAGTAAGAGACTTTTTTTTTTATGCGCCGCGAGGCCGCGTGTCCCCTCGCAGCTCATGTTTTATCCACACGTTTATGAATAACTTGTGTGTTCGGGGACAAGGGGGGTGACGAGCAGGGATGAAAGTCTGAACCTGGAGGGGGGGCTGAAAGTTTTGGAGCGACAGACATTTAGCCTTTTGAGAAAGCAGTTTTAAGTCCCTGGCAAGTTTTAACATGGCATTGAGTTGAAAGGTGAATGATGGTCCAAGGTCGGATCGAGGACGTACCACAAGAACGTGTCTGTTTGTGTGATTCATTCTTTGCTTTTTTTGCAGGGAGGCGGGGGGATGACGGATCCCAGAACCCCCCCCCTTCCTCCAGCGGGGCCTGACAGCGGCCAGGCCACACTGTGCTATTTATGAGCCCCAGGCACCGTCCTAATACACCTTTCTCCTGCGTGTCTCCTGTTCGCCGTCCCTCAAACCAATTAACACCTTGACAAGCGTTCGGGTCGGATTCCAAAGCGGCTGGGTGCAATTAGAAGGGAGGAAACGCAGCCTCTCATGGCAGGAAGGGGGATTTAAGACGCTGAGCTGGGAATTGGAACGACTGTTGCTCCGGCTAATGATTGGAAGCGAGACAGTCGCGGTTTTAATCGAGAGGTAGGTGAATCTTGACGAATTCCTTCCTTCAGATTTGAGGAATAAATCCTCGTCCCCAAGTCTCAGAATATAGAAAGTAACGTTTTAATGTATAGTTAAGCCGTGACGATACAATGGCTGTGCACTCTCTTTTGTTATTTTAAAGGTCCCCTGGGAAAAACGGCGCACTCTGATCTCCGAAAGGCTCCGCCTCATCCAGGTTTTATCCCGATGTGGGACTGGCGCCAGCGGCTTCGGCGTCATCGGGTTGGTTTGCGGCACTCATTAGCGCAAAACACACACACAAAAAAAAACAAAAACACAAAAGCCGTCACTGGTCTGGATCGAGACCGCCGACCGAGATCTGAAAAATGGGGCGGCAGAAATTTTTTACAGTAGGGGCGGCGCAGCACGACTCCTCGGCGAGGACTTTGAAGAAACGGCGAGGCTTCCCGTGTGCGGGAAACGTGTTTTTTTCTTGTAGTCCAAACACATTCCATGCTGCAGGACTAACAGGCCTTATCTGGAGGAAGTTTCGGAAAACCGGACAAAGAGAAGTAAACAGAGGTGTTTTTTGTTTTTTTTCCTCGCTACAGGAACGTTCAAACGTATCGTTGATAGACGCTTTGAAATTTTGGATCGGTGGTGATAATTTTCCATCAGTGATGAAGTTCCTATAATCTATAACAAAGAGATCCTCACTGGTGGACATCGATAGCAAGCTTTGGAACCATCAGCAGGCGCATTGGCACCAAAAAGTCTCCCTCGTGGTTGCAACAACCAAAGATAAAGAGGAGTTGGTTCTCAAATCCCCAACTGTGCATTCATAATAAATACAACAGCAACAAAACATCAGCTACATTAAAAAATAGCTTAAACGTTTGATAAACAAAGCTTTAATCCAAACATGTTGGAGTCCTCTTGTCCAAATGTCAACAGCAGACATGTGGCGGTGCCGAGCAGGGCCTTCCCACTTCCCCTCTGTGGTTAGTAAATAATTCATTCCAACCAGGGGCCCATACATGCAGCTTAACTATATGATGGCCTAATGAGGGCCATCGATCGAATAATTGATTGCTTTATGCGCGGCCTAACAGAGTGTCCACTGATCCATTCGGGCAGCTCATTACTTATTATGCATTATTCAGGGCGAACCACGAGGCAGTGAGAGACCAAGGGGTGGATGTCTGCCTGAATGCAACAGCAGGGCCACGGCGGAGGCCTCCACCATGCTCTCTGTGCAGCGAACAAACAAACTGCAGCAATACATCTGCCGGCTTCGATCCGTCAGGTGGTGACACGGAGCGGGCCGAGGCCCGTGTTTCCAAGCTACAGCTTCCACAGAAACATCTCATGTCCCCCAATACCACGACGACATCAAAGTTGGTTTTCTTTCATCTGTCCTTGACTACTTTGGCCTCTCAGTCCCATAAAATCGACAGCTTCAGTCCCACAGCCTTCGAATCCAGTGAGTCACCACGATATGTTTGGCCCAGCGACTCACAGCGGCATCAAATAATGGACTCAGGAGGGGGGGGGGGTGGATTTTTGTTCCCACAGATTTAGAGGTGAACCACAACAAAAGAGTCTCCTCTCCTCGCCGTCTGGTAACAGAAACCCGGGCTGGAGGCCTCTCCGGAGAGCGCTTTACAAGAAGCGAATTACGAAAAACGCCCACGCACCGACGCTGACCCGCGCCCGGCCCTCCTGGCTCGGGCCAAAAGGAGGTCTTGGGTTGCAGCGCAGCACAGCTGGGCCGCGGAGTCCGAAGCCAGGGGCCGGATTGCCGTGCTCACTCTGCATCCTTCCTGTGAGTTATGGTTCAAATAACACTGATCGTACAGTGAGAAATCCTGCTCTTTTTTTTTTTCACTGTAAAGCTCCGCTTGCAGCCTGTTGGCTCAACTCAGTCACAATTCTGTCTGGCTTTTTTTTTTTTCTTCATGTTGTCTTTGGTGCTATCTGACATGCTTCCTTTTCCAGAATAAACCATGTGCACCGAGCGTTTGACGGGTGACAGGAGCGGGGATGGCCTCCATGCCTCCCTTTTTCAATAAAGCAACACCGCAAGGGTCTCTCGGACATCCTTCTCTGGGAAGCACAGGAGGGGAGTCGGGATGGATGGACGGAGTGGGAGATAGGGAAGAGAGGAGGAGAGAGAGCATGTGACCAGGATGACATGCGATGGAGAACAGAGGGAGGAGGAGGAGGAGGAGGAGGAGGGAACCCCCACCCAGGAGGATGCAGAGGCTGAAAGAATCCGAATCGACTTCCTGGAAAAGCGGCAGCAGCGGCGCCGTGGACCGTATTTGGAATTGGTCAACGGGGGCTAACTAGGCAGGTTCATCCAGGGGTCATCGCAGCGTGGGCGGCTTGACTTTCCCTCTTTTTGTATGGATGCCATTAGCTACATCTGACATGCTGATTCACTGCGAGTACTTTTATTTCTCTCTATTTCTGCCTGCGTACAGCAAAAACCGTATTGGTAAAAAAGCTAATCTACTTATGTCTTTTCATATAAAAAAGGACCATAAGCGGTGGGTTTATACTGAATGTCAGTGGAGACAAAATGTGACTGCTTTCTGGCTGTGTCGGTCCAGCTATCGCGTCTTCAGGCTGGAAGGACGCCAACTTAATCACACTAAAAACATGATTCGGAGAAGGAGGACAGAAATCGGGCTCTTTTGTGAGCGTGATCGCAAATGCGTCTCCTCAGTCACGAGCCCGAACAGGTCACAGGGTCACGCCGAGTGGCTGAAGGATGGAGATTACAATCGACCAAGATCAGCAACCAGGCGAGGACCTAAAGGCCGAACTTGTCTGTGTTTTCCAAGCATCTTCAAGCCTCTTCAAGAGGAAGAAGCTGTGTGATTTCAAAGTAAAAGACCCCAAAACAAACCTCATACTTCACTTTCTTTGCCTGAACCTTTAAGGGGGGAGACTGACTGGGCTGGTTGACACAAAAGCTGGATGCTGGCTTCTCTTGGTCATTGGGGCAAACCCACATCACACTGCTGGTCTCGTGGGGAAGAGACTGTTTGCCGCCGGTTTTCCCGCCAGCGCTTCATCGTTTCGGCCGACAGACACACGCGGGACACTCCAGACAAGCACCTGGAACCAGCTCTCCCCCACCAGAAGCGGCGGCGTTTACGAGCCAGGTTACCCCCGCCGTCCTCCAAAGGTCGGCTGCCGTGCCGGGGGCCGGGGGTTCTGTCACTAATGGGGCCTCGGTGAGTGCCAGGGTACCAGAGCTGCCGATCCCGAGGGACGCATCAGTCTGAAGGGCCCGCGTCTCTAATTGGGGGAGCCCGCGTACATAAATGACAGATTATGACCTATAAATGAGAATTTATGTGACCGTTGGACGTGCTGGGTGATCCCGGCAGAGACGGAGAGGGCGCTCATTAGCTATGCATGTGGAGCGCCTGGCTCGGCCTAATTAGCCTGATGACATGCAGGCTACAGACGTTTCCTTGTTTTTCCGCCCTCAAATATTTCAGGCTTGTTATTTTGGTGCACTTTAAGGCACAATTAGAGGGTGATCCGAATTCCTGGCAGGCGCATGTCTGTGTTTTTTTTTGGGGGGGGCGACTTTGGAGCGCAAAAAAAAGGAGAATCCTTGCGTTGCCGGTGATCGAGCCCCATCCATTCGACGGCGTTGAGACACGAGCCTTCCCGAGCAGGTCGAGAGAATATTTCCAAAACGATTGCTTTAAAAAGACTTGATTTGATAAGCCGCGGGAGTAGAATAAATGGGCCGGAGGAACCCCAAAAAAATACAACCCCGCTAAATCAATACGGTTGTCCAAAGCTCTCCCGTTGAACGGCTAATATCTGGGAGATTGATCGGCGTGATTAGAGATTTGACAGCGGACTCAAATATTTGCACATGAAGTGTCAGCAATATTGCTGTAATATTGAGTGGTGGTGGTGGGAGGACGGAAGGGGGGGTAAGACAGATGGAGATAAAGACAAAAGATACACGGTCTTGAGCACGCAGCGCTTGTTTTTTGACCAGCAATGACTTTATGGTGATTAGAGTCTTCCGTGAAGGTTTAATGAGGTTCGTGTTTACAAAGCAAACAATTGATATCGTTTCATCGCAGATTGGGGCCAATGTACACACAACTGGACTTTTTTGGGGGGCTTCCAAAGCCCTTAAACACAACTGTTTCTAATCAGTATCTTAAGCAGGCTAAGGAGTGAAATATGCGCACGCGCGCGTGTGTGTGTGTGTGTGCGTATTTATGTGGTAGCGTGTGAAAAAACACACACACAGATGGAGAGAGAGAGAGAGTTTGGGCGCCCCCCTCGTCCTTGCCTCCCACCTGAAGCCCCTTCATCTCCGCGGCTCGTGCCTGTTTCGATTAGCTCCCCGAAGGGCCCATGGCTCCTCCCATAAAGCATCGCACGCTTTAAACGTTTAACTGGTGGTGGCAGACAAAAAGAGGGCGGCAAGCGCTGGGCTAGAGAACAAAAGAGGAGGGGAAAGGAGGTTTCCTGTACTCCTCCTCCTCTACCTCCTCCTCCATTGTACTGTACTTTACAGCTGCTTACTTTGTTGTTTACTGTCTGGGTAAAATGCCTCCAGATCGAGGAGAAGGCAGCATCTCATGCATGGTGATTACTCAACAAACAAGGATAGTAACTAGCACACGCACGTGAATCTGAGTGAAACCTGAAGGTGATTTGATTCATTTAATTGGGACAAAGAATAGAAGCGGGATCAAAGAATGTGGCTCTGATCTGTTTGTAAGTTTATTTTGGGTGTTTTTTCTGCTTTAAAACACTACCGAATGCTCAGCATGACTCTAAAATGTTATTTGGAGCGATCCTGAAGTTCATTACACACCATTTTGAGGCTTTAAGTAAAGAAATAAAACAATAAAGAGAGGAAAAAAATCCAATTTCACTCGAAATTTGGGATATTCCGCAGTCGAGCCATTTTCACAGTTTAGTATTCTGGAACGCACACTATTTCTTTTTATTACCATATTTATTTTTAGCTAGTTAACCAGGTCTAGTCCGTGGTATAAAACACCCTCTTACGCTGATCACACAAGTTGTCTAATTGAATTCAGTGAAACCACATCACTGCCACTTGTAGCTGCAAACGGCAGCGGAGCGGAGTGTAATGTGGGCGTTTTACAGCGAGCGCGTTTGATTTGCGCGCCTCCGTCTCTCTTCCCGCTCCGCCTCGTCCCCTCCACTCTCTTTCTTCGGCTAACAATGCCGAAGTGTTATTTCCCCCTTTGAGGAGGCCGCGCCGGCTCCCATCGGGGCGTGAGGGGGGGGCGGCAGGGAGGAGATGGAAGCGGCGGCCGTGCGAGACGGCGACATCGGGCCAGACCCGAGCCTATTAGCGCACTTCACAGCTGGTAAACTGGGGCCCCTTCCCCATCTATGTCTGTCGAACACGCACACACGTACGTATGATGGATTTCAAGAGAGCCATTGATGGCTACTGGTTTGAAGGAGGGAAGAGAGAGGGGAAAGAAAGATAGCGCTGCTCGTCCTCTGAGCTCCCATTAAAAGCTTCTTAAAAGCTGCCGGAGAGGCGGCAGGAGGGGGCAGGAGGGGGCGGGAGACGGCATCCATCAATTAGAGAGAGATGAGATGGAGGAAGAGAGGTTGCCTACATGTGGCCGCGCGTGTGCGCGGTGGACTCATGCAGCCTGACCTCAGGCCAGCCGATCGAAAAGGCAGCGAGAAGTTATCAGGATTCGTGCTACGTTTCAGGAAAAAAAAACGCTCGTATTTAAACCAAAGAGATGAAAGAAACTTGGAGTGGCGTGCCATACAGTCCTTCTTTCATTACACCTGCAGTCCTGGGAATGCCAGGGGTTAAAAAGGTGCGAGCGGGAAGCGAGAACCAGCCAAGGAAAAGTCGCGGGAGGAAAGTGGAGATCGCGAACCGAGGTGAAAGAAAAGATAAAGCTGCTTTTATAAAGTTGTGTTAAGTTCCTCCTTTGTTTTATCGTGGTCTCAAAGGTGCTGTTCTAATTTAAAACAGGAGCCACCGCCGCCGCCGTTCTCGCACCGCCGGCAGGTACTTGAGGTGCCAATGACACTGAAATACTTTGAATACATTACGCTCGTCTTTTTCTTCATCTCCTTTACAGGCATTATTAAAGCCTTCACTCTCCTCTGCATATTGTTCCGGCGCCGCAATGACATCGGGACGACGTCCCCGTTTCATTCGAGGGCCCGGGGTTGTAAAACAAGATGTTTAACTCGGTTCAAAGTGAGGTCATAAATCCTGCAGTGGTTTAAGCTCCTAATGTTCTTAGAGATTCTTTTAATCCTTGTTTTCTTTCATTCTCTCTCCTGAGCAGGTTTCAGAGAGGGAAACCTCGCTGGATCGCAGAACCGGCACAGGACGTTCGGCGCAAAGGCAGATGGTACTTTTGAGAAACTTTGCCAGCTTCCTTTAAAAATTTCATGCCTGATAAGTTTTGCTGCGTGGTCACATTTTACAGCTCGCACTCTGTTGGACCAAATGTTCGACCCAAAATGACAGCGATCAGACATGGCAACGTGGTAACGAGTAATTGGCCAACAAACCCAGTGGGCACGTGCATGGACACAAACAGCCAAGTAGACGTTACTGAGGCAGGACACCTCAGCCTTTGTTATGTCCACAAGTAACATGAGGAAACTCAGCAAAGCTTTCAAAACCCCCAAGCTTCTCCCAAACTAAACTGCAGTTAGAAAATCTAGAGGGGTCCAACAAGAGCTGATGATGTCGGTGGCATTACCTTGATTCTACCAGCTTCTGGTGCTTCAAAGCTCCTTGAGCTCCACGGCAATGCTTCACAGCTGTTACTCTGCCCACTGACTGCCAGCCAATGGCAGAACCTCCAGCAGCTTGTGTGAGGTCCACTTTGCATAAAAATTCAGGTTGGACACCAGCCTTTTATGCTAAATAGATGGTGTGTGTGTGTGTGAGAGTGTATATGTGAGAGCTTTCCAGTGACCGTGTCCTCTATGATCTGAATAAAACACAGAAATCTTCATGGGGTTTGTTTCAACTCCATTTTTTTTACTCTATTAACTTTAAATCGAACAAAGAGACAAAGGTCATTCATATTTAAAATGTAAGAACAGGTGTGTGGAGACCACCAACAAATGAGAGGACCACCAAGAAGCATTAGCTTATTTTTTTCTTAGGAATTGTATAAATTCACAGGTAAGCCCAACTCGTGTTTCAGCATCGACAGTGTCAAAACAACTGGAGAGCGCAGAAAAACACCACCTGTTCACTTTTGCCTATACAAGAAGCAGGACCACTGCCCTGCTCTTTCTGAACAAATATGAAGCCCCCCCCACACACACACACACACACACACACACACAAAACCATCACCCTGCTGAGATCTCCCTCTTCACGCGATCCTATTAGACCAGACCTGCCTCCATCTGGATGGAGCACTGACAGCCCATTCATCAACACCACTGTCTCAGACCAAACACATGCTCACAGACGACCTGTGAGTGTGTGTGTGTGTGTGTGTGTGTGTGTGTGTGTGTGTGTGTGTGTGTGTGTGTGTGTGTGTGTGTGTGT
>JASSRZ010000002.1:13818111-13828631 GCA_032164315.1 Malacoctenus gilli | reverse complement strand
AACGTGTTTGTTTACAACAACATTAACGTCATCGGACGCTCGATTCAAACAGACGAGTCACTAAAAACCGTCTTCATTCAGTTCAAGTAAAATCTAATCTTTAAGTGTTCATTTTAATGTCGAAACGGCACATCGATGTTCGTTTTCAGGCATTAAAGTGCATAGAACAGAACAGAATAGCATAGAATAGAATAGAACAGAATAGAATAGAATAGAATAGAATAGAATAGAATAGAATAGAATAGAATAGAATGTTGTCAAGCCAAAACTGACGTCGGATAAAACAGATTGTGATGTTTCACGGGTACAGAATAAACTAGAACCAAGCAGAAGAAAGTCAACATCAGAGTAGAATAAAAGTAAATAGAATAGAGCAAAATAAACCTCAATATAGATGTGACAAGATCAGAGAAAGACATGAAGCGCTGCAAACTGATAAAGAAGAGAATAAAACAGAACAGTGCAGAAACAGGAAGTCGTTTATTTTTCTCAACAAACCGCTTGTGTCCAGGGAAGCAACAGTGTGTAACTCTGTTCCAGGCACTTTCAGAATAAAAGCACTCTACAGAGAGACACTCCAAACCCGTGAATTAAAAAAATAAGAGTCTGTTTTTCTTACCTGAGCAGATCAATTTCATCAGCATGAACCCCAGATCACAGTGTTTCCTATTGGCACATCGCAGCAGGCAGGAAGCCAACGTCAAGCGCTCCGGAGCACACGCTGCTGCTGCTGCTGCTGCTGCTGCTGCTGCTGCTGCTGCTGCTAAATATGTGGCTACAAACAGGGAGGAGAGAGAGAGAGAGAGAGAGAGAGAGAGAGAGAGAGAGAGAGAGAGAGAGAGAGAGAGAGAGAGAGAGAGAGAGAGAACTGTGCAGTAGAACTGTGCGGTGGTAACTGGCTAAGTTGGAATTGAATTAGACCACGTCATGGTATCTGCAGTGTGAAAAATTAAGATTCAGACACTCGAAGCTTCACAGAAACATTGCGGAGAGTCAGACCGTCCTCATGAGCACGATTTCCTTCTCCTCGCACTGTGAAATAACGGACCCATGCGTCAAGCAGGTTCTCCTGAAATTTGCTATGATAAGTGATGAGATGTTTCTGAGGCGGGCGATTTGGAAACAAACCCTTCATGTTTGCGTAAGTTCCGTGAGCAGGAGACATGGAGTGATGCTCAGTCAGCATCAGTCCGAACATTAGCTCTTTACGAATGCCTTCTATACTTCTTTGACATACAATCAACTTGGGGGAGACAGAACCTACAGACTAACGAGGACTGAATGACAAATGGACTGGATGTGACTGATGAATTCATAAAAAGCAGCACTTCGTTGAGTTTCACAGCTTATTTGGTCCAATGAGGACCTGGATATGAACTCCACATTTTTTCTCTTGAAAACAGTCAAACTCAATGTGGGTTTGATTTAAATTAAAATTAATGGCAGGCATGTTTTACACAAAAAAAAGGAGGAGGAGAGAAAGTCGGGGAAGAAAAATTGAAAAAAGAAAAAAAAACGCATGGCAAATTGGAAATTATGTTAATTTCAGTGTGTCTTGAGGCACTGGTGGGGTGTTTGCATGGGGGCAAGCTGCACGATAGATAAGGTTCCAGAAAAGAGGGTTTTCCTCGGCTCTCCAAACCCCCTCGAGACACACGGCTCGATGGAAGGAGGGGAGGAGGGGGGGGGGGGATAGACATAAAACACTGTTGTGGTGTTTGTTCACTTTCATCTGTCTTTTCCTTGAGAAAATCCAGCCAAGGAGAATAAAAGTTTCATTCACTCTTTCCTCGCCACAGAGCTGCGAAAGGGAGCGGAGGGAGGGTCCTCGGAGAAACTGATGGAGCCGCGTTACGGGGCGAAGAAGATGACAACGTGATGCTCGGGTGACAGCGTGATGTGCAAAGCACGTTCACATTTGGCCGTCTGCAAATCCTTTCAGTGGCAGAAAATGTCGATGAGATGGACATCAACCCAAAACACCAGGGGGAGTGGGGGGGGGGCCTTGACGAAAATGGGATAAACGAGGTGATTCGAGAAACTGAACATTTCCAGGTTACGCATTGAGAGAGACGGGATTCAGATCAAACTCTGGGTGGGTGAGGATGACCGAGCCCCCCCGCCCTTCCTTGAGACGAGGGTGGGGTTTTTTTTTCAGTCCATTGTTTTCAGGCCCATTTTTTTTTCTTTTTTTAACGTGATGACACCGAATCACGTGCGTGTCCGGATTCAATCTGCAATCACACCGAGCAATCAGAGGAGAGCCGTGCTAAAACCCTGCGGGGAGCAATCTGGGCTATTTCCAGGAAGCATCTCCCACAGCCACCAAGAAACAAGGTGTGTGCGTGTGTGTGTGTGAGGGGGGGGGGGCGCAGAGGAGCTGAGGTCATTTTGAACACATAATTGTTCTCCTCTTCCCCTACAGCCTCATTACAGTACAATCTGATTACAGGGTGGGAAACAAAAGAGGACGATGAAAAATACAGCGCGGTCAGGAAAAAAGAGGTGGACGCAGGTCTGTTTGTGAATCTCTATCATCTTCGAGCCCTCCCTCCTTCCCCAGCCACACCCCCCCCTTCCTGTACAGCAACCCTCCTCGCTGACAAAAAGTACAACTCCATGAAAACCACAGTTTGTTGTTGATGCCCAGGTAAAATTGCGTGTCACATCCGTTTGGGTTTTGCCGGCACGCGAGCATAAATTTTCATCGTCCCGCGTCAGAGACGCCTCAGTCGGCGGGAGCCTCACGGGGGGGGCCTCCCGGGTGCAACCCGTGACTGGAGTCGGACGATTTTTTCCCTGTATGACAGCAGCAGAATGAGACTGTTTCGGCTCAGTTACCGCGCCGCCGTCGCCGCTTCACCCCCCCTTCTCCTCCTCGCACGCTCCCAATGAGCAGATTTCATTGGCCTCTATTACTGGGTCAGCCTGCGTGTGGCGGCGGCTCTGTGTGTTTGACTAGGCAATAAGCCCAGTGTCACTGTCACTTTCGTCACAAGAAGCTCTCTCTTTCTTACTTTGTCTAGTCTTTTTCTTCCTTTTTTTCACTCTCTTCCTGTCAGACAAAGTTAAAGGCACGGAGGAAAAACTGTACTAACAGGAGATCGGCACGGGCAAAGCACACACCGCCAGACTTCCTCAAAATAGGCGAAAACTTTTGTTTTGACTTCACAAACTGAATGAAACCTGAAAAAGTACTTGTTCCCTTTCCTGACACCCTTTTCATGTGAGTAAAAACACTTTAAAATACGTTTTTTTTAAGATGTTTAGACCTTAGACCCTGGGGTTTCGGCCATCAATCATTCATCCACCGTCCACACAGAGTCATCGTTCGGCCTCAGTTTGTTGCTTCTTTATGGCTAATCAACAGTTTGTTCTGATCATCAATGATGCATCGCAAGCGCCCACCAGCAGTCCACCGCACGTGGACCACAGTGGTCATTTTAACGACACCAACAACGTGAAAATCAATCTTCACATCAGCCGCGGTGCTTCAGGATCTTGCCGACACTCATGTAATGCCGCCGGTTGCAGACAGGTGAAAATCGTCAAGTAACGTAAAATAAAGTAACATTTCCTTCCTCCGTTTTACTGGCGGGATTGTCTGAGCGCTCCTGCAGATGGCTCGGACGCTCCGCGTCGTAAATAACGACGGACGGGTGTTTGTGGTGCCACTGAAATGAACTGTGCTCCTGCTTCATGAGTCACCCGGCCCGCCACCTGAAGCGGCGGCCTGCAGTCAGGAATCTTATATGTGAGAATGTAAATCCAGCTGCGGGCAAAAGTCTGTCGGAGCCATATCAGGAATGCAGCGGGGACGGCTGCGGGCGATGGACGGCGCGGTGCTGGGAAGCTAATAAGGTGCAAGTTCAAGTGTGTGTGTGTGTGTGTGTGTGTGTGTGTGTGTGTGTGTGTGTGTGTGTGTGTGTGCGTGTGCGTGTGCGTGTGCGTGTGCGTTTGTGTGTGTGTGGTGTGTGTGTGTTGCATAGATGCGCACGTTTACAGACAGAGGGATGCTGAGCTGCAGTGATGTAGGGAGAAGAGCACAAGCCTTGAACACACTCATACCCCCATTCGCATAATGCTAAAGTATTTTCCCACAATGCACTTATTTCAACATCGCAGTGACCTCATCATCACATCCACTTTGGACCTTCTTCTTTGGAGATCTTGAACAGCTTGACGCTTTTCCCCCCAACAGTCTCAGTGCCAAATCGAGTTCACGGTGCGACAAATGGCGTTGGTTTTATTTAGCAGCCTCGCTCTTGAATTTATGGTGTCACCAAAGTGCCATCAGCAGTCACAATGCATCCAGGCAGACTGTCAGTCTAATAACCCTGCTTATTGCTTCCCCGCTCGCCGAATATGACGAGCAAACGCAGAGGAATCCCGCCTCTTCATTGTGCCAAATGCGCCTCTTAAATAAACCCGTCCCGGCGATATTTCGAGCGCTTCCCTCCCCTCCCGGCCCCCGCTTCTGATCATCAGTCCTTGTCCGACTCCATTAGGGTCGTTTCATATCGGGGAATAACAATATCTCCGCCACCACGCGGGCTCACCGCGCCACCATGGAGCTAATCAATCTGCAGGCCCCCGCCGCTCCATAGGTGGACCGATCGGCCCCGCATTATTCTCCAGTCAATTACCTCCAGTCAGAGAGGCAGGAGGAAGGATGACAATGGACGCTGATGAATGCCACTCAGGGCTCCATTTAGCCAGCCGGGGCGCCATCCCCGAGCTGGCAGTAAGACAATCGGGTCGTCTAATAAGTATTTATATGAGCTCTCCTGCAAGCAGCCGGCTCTTTGTTATGGAGAGGTAGCGCCGTGTTTACCTCTGATGCGGCCGTTTGCATAAGGAGGGGCCGCCACCGCCACGCTTTTTCCCTCTTGACGAATGCGAGTGCGCGAATCTCGACGCATCAGTGCCACTAATCATGTTATAAATACGCATTTATCGTCTGCCTTCCAGCAGAACGTGGGGGGGGGGGGGGGAGATTATGACAGCAATCAAAAACCTATCAATAGTTACGGCCCCAAATCTCAACTGCCTCGTTTCGAACTCTCAGCACGCGGCGGCAGTCGGCAGTAATAGTTAAACAGCTGGCAAATGTATTTAACACATCATAATGTTCGCCGAGCTTGTGTGCGAGGGGGGCGGGGGGGGTTGAGGAAGAGGCGGCCAAAAGAAAAAAAAAAATTGGTACTCGGGCCTGGCACACGACAGTGGTTTATGGAGCAGCAGACCGCAGACGTGCTCGACTGTCCTCCGGCTCCGTGATGAGAAAAACACCGCAGCACTCATACATGATTCAAAGAGAAGAGAGGGGAAGAAAAAAGGGTGAATGATATCAGAGAGAGAGAGAGAGAGAGAGAGAGAGAGAGAGAGAGAGAGAGCGAGAGAGAGGGAAGCTGAGGATTCGTGCCCAAAACAACATATTCTACACGGCGAACGATGAGACCTGACTGAAGAGGAGAAGTGAGGCTCCTGGCTAATATCTGCCAAACGTTTCAATGAATGCTGAGTAAAACCACCAGAAAAGGGATGAAAATGAGAGAGGAAGATTTGCATTTGGATGTTATCACAGACGAGCTGTCAGGAATAAATTCGAGACAAGACAGCGAGAGTAAAGAACCACTAAAAATAGCCGTATCGGGTTACGATGTGACGCGGGTTCGAATCCTAGTTGCAACGGTAAGAGGAGGAAGTGGGAAAAAAACCCAAGCCAAGTCTGTGGGAAGTTTTAGAGACTTTCTGTGAGGTGCCCTTCAGAATAAAAGTATCCGTTTAAAAGCTGATTTAGCTTTAAGAGATGATTTCTGAATGTCGATGATGAAACAGACATAAATTAAAGATAGATTAGAAAATATAAAAAGAATCAAACATCATCAAAAGACAAAGCTTGTTAAGAAATATCAAAATAAAAGTGCCCTGATCAATGGAGGAAAGTTTCCAAAATGTCAAATAATGTCAAGTGACCCTTGACATCTAGAAAGTAATCTCTCGTGTATTTGTGTATTCACATTGCTGATACTCAGAGGAGAAGCGGTCGACGTCCTTTTAAGGATCTTCTTTCATTAAAGAAAGAAAAAAATCAGACACAAATATTATTCAGAGTTTCGTCTTATATAAACAGCTCGGAACATGTCTGGAGGGGATCTTCAGAGAAAACATTCAAAAATCCCACTGGGCAGAAATAGAACGTTTCCACTGCCGAAATCGGAGAAGCCTCGCTGCAAGCAGCCTAAGTCCACCCGTTAATTCAGCGTCCATCACTCTGGGGTAAAATGATACAACAGCGTCCTGATTTCCTTCCAGAGAGCAGATGTCTGCGCGTCTCTCCCAACCACCTCCTCGCTATTCCGCAGGCGACACAGGCCCTCTTTTGTGCGCCGTCACGTGCTAATCGTTTTCGCAGGCCCCGACCGTCCCGAAATCCTCCGAGCAGAAGGCGCCAGTGGCGGGACGGTCCGAGGCCCATCCGAACGCATCGCACGGGCGGTTGCTGCTGCTTCAGGTAGGTGGGGGCAGCACCTGACCTCGGCGATCCTTTCGGGCTTCCGACTGACATTTCCGAGGAGACGCCGAGAGGAAGGCTTTGCGGCCCCGAGCCAGGCTCGCATTCCCGCAGTTAATTGGGCCTGACAAGACGTATGTGGCTCAGGGCCTCGCCTTGTTCTCCTCCACTTTGAGTCGGCGGCAACCTCTACTTTTACTACCTCTTTCTTCTCCCATGAAGCACATCTTTAGGGGTGGGAACAAATCTCTAAATGCACAAATGTCTGCGATTCACCGCAACGTCAGAGCCGCGCTTCCTGCCCTGTCCCCGTCAGTCTTAGGTTTCCCTCTTCACCAAAATCCAGCTCCTACACTGCAAAAACATCCCGGCAAATGATTTTCTGATCCATACTGGAAGGTCTCTTGTCACACTTCATAGAATTCACAAACACCCAACAGACAGTGAACCAACAGACACTCGTTCTCGTTTCTCGATGGACCATTTTCTTTACTCCCCTGTTGGCTCTCTGGAATAAATGAGTGTAAAACTACAATCTTCTCAAACCCTATTCAAGTTTCTTTGGAAAAAGAGTTCTTTCATACTAACTCTAAAAGCAAAGTCTAAATGTCTCATCAAACCCCCAGACTTGTTCCAGTGACTCATTTTACACAAATCTTTACTTAGTTGTCTATGTTGGGGGGAGGGTTTCCCCTCTCAGTGAGGCCCATTTTTCCAGTTTGCATCGCAGTTAACACGGAGTGACCCCGAGGCGGTCGCACCCTACATGTAAACCGTTTGACCCCCTCTGACCCCATAAAGCACTTCCTGCGCTGCCTAAATGTGGTTAAAGCATGTAAGAAAATACTGGGAGATTAGCTAAGAAGGTCTGCTTTGTCTTTTTACAACAAGAGAGCGAGAGAGAAAGAGAGAGGGAGAGGAAGAGAGAGAGTCTAGCCATTAGTGGTGTGTAGATAAAGCTTATTGGCACACCTGGGCCCCATTCTCCGCTGCCCTGTCAAACCAGCGTGACGCGCCCACAGCGGCAGCAGTGAGGGGGTCTAAATTTAGGCGGAGGGCCGTCACACGGTCAGGAGACGCTGTCCAATGTTGTGACGCGAGGAGGGAGCCACATGGAGGCAGACGGAGGGCGCTCCGAAAAAAAGGCACGACTCAATTAAAGCAGGCGGTTAATGAAACGAATTTAGAAATAGGCACCAAAGTGATTAAACTCCTGCAGCGCAAGACGAGCCCTTATGCTGGTCAGTGTGTTAAAAAACAGCAAAGTGGGGGTCATTACAAAACCATATTACAAAAGGTGGGGTATGAATATCTCCAGCCGTCCACTGTAATACTGCACAGCTGGGCCTGAGAGTGTTTTTCCTGCCTGTTACAACTCCAGAAATTAATTCAATAAATCAGAGCCGACTAACGAGAGAGCAAGAAAAGCATATTTCATGACATGTCCAAATAGTTAGTGCGTGGAATAACAAGAGAGAGAGACGGGAGAGGCCCGTTCCCAGACTCAGGAAAACTCCCTGGATGTAGAATATGCTGGGCGTTGATATTTTCTCAAGTAGGCCTCAGGGACGGCTTTTTGAAAGCACGCTTGATGTAGGATTCTGTTTGGATTGGAATGAGAGCCTTCCCCAGAGTTCCCCCTTCGCTTATAGGCTGGGTTAACCCTCTCTGACATTCACGGACACACGCACACACACACACACACACACACACACACACACACACACACGCACGCACGCACGCACGCACGCACGCATGCACGCTTAAACACACACGCTCGACGTTAAATAGGTTCTGATACATTTTCTGTGTCATCATCTGCCCATAAAACAAAGCCAAGTCAGTGTAAATGGTGGTGGGAGGTGGGAGGTAGGGATGGGGAGGGGGGGGGGGCTTCCCTCCACTCCTTTTAGCCAGAACACTAAATCATTCATGGCGATTAAACACTATGTGTGTGTTTGAAATGTTCCTTCTCAAACATGAACACACATACGCATTCAGACACACACACACTCACGGGGTAGTGTCATTCCAAACTATAACCTGACATTTCCTCTGTATTCTTGCGTTTTAAATGGACCTGTAAATAACCGGGGACACAATGAGTGGGCCGCCGCCACCACTACCACCGCCGCCACCACACGGTTAATGAATTCAATTAGTCAACGTCAAGCGAATAAGAGGTTTGAAAAGGAGCATTGTCACCATAGCAGATAGACGATGGGAGTGTGTGTGTGTGTGTGTTTGCGCGTGTGTGTGTGTGTGCATGTGTGTGTGTGTGTGTGTGTGTGTGTGTGTGTGTGTGTGTTTGTGCGCGCGCGTGTGTGTGTGTGTGCGTGCATGTGTGCGTGCGTGCGTGCGTGAGGGACCAATTGGACGGCGGTCTTGAATATTTCGCTGGTGTGTGTTTTGCGCATCAGCGTCACAGTTTCTGTGGTTTTGCTTTGTGCTGTGTGTGTGTGTGTGCATGCGTGCGTGCATGCGTGCGTGCGTGCGGGTGGGCGTGCGGACGTGCGTGCGGGTGTGTGTGTGTTTGCATACCAGTCGTGCTCATTATAAGTCTTTGTAGCAACGCGCCGCTTCCCCTCAAAGCCCGCGAAACAACACAGGCTCTTATCTCACCAGCAGCCCGGACGCTTTGAAACCGTCAAAGGGCCTCATCGATGCTTTCTCAATTAAGACTAACCTTTATGCTGAAGGATTCACATCCCCACAAAAGCTCCTTGTCTGCTTTTACACTATGTAGCACAATAGAAATTGGAGGCGCCACACTTGTAGCTGTCAGACGCCGAGTTCAAATGGAGTTGTTGTATGAGGGGGTTTTTTTTCCAGGCGGCAGGCCCAATGGGGAATCGACCTTTTACGCGAAGATGTCGGAGTAAACAAATAGGAAGAAAAAAACAAGCAAAACTTGCACAATGATCTGCTTGCAAGACGGTGTCAAAAGAGCGCAAACAAGGAGGCTCCCCGGCAGCTCGCTGCGGCTGACAAGGCCTCATTCTGGGGGGGGGGCGCTGAAAGCCAAGCGTGTTGGGATGACGGTGTGCAAGCTGCATTGCTCAGTGAGGACTTTCCTCCACCGATGAAACTTTTTCTACGTGACGGAGAGGAATGAAAGAAAAAGGAGCACCGCGAGCCGAGTTCAGGGACGGATGAGATGGGGGGGGGGGGGGGAGTTCGCATGAATATGTCACGGCGGCTTTAACACCCCCGCCGCCGCAGAAGCTTTTACAGATCCGGAGATAACAAGGTTTTCACCAAGAGAGAGAGAGATTATTCATCGTGAAGGTGCCACAAGTGTGCGTCGCCGTACCTCTAATTGCTACATGAGTGAGAACAAAAAAGTCCACGGTGTTCCTCTCGTACGGCGGCGGCAGCAGCATCAGGGGCGAGCTCGCCTTTGTGGGGAGCAACATAACGGAGCATCAGCCTGGCTGAAAGGCTGGCGAAACGTTTGGTGGAACGAGGGGAAGCAATTAAATGCAAAATCCATCTTGATGGCTCGAATAAACCACTGAGGTGATTTTGCGAAACTGAGAAAAACACTGAGAAATGGAAGAAAAAGGTTTAAAGGTTCAATTTTTCACCAACACAACAACAAGGTTTTCCTCAATGACTCCAGACTGCAGTCTCAAACAGATGCACAGGAGATCTTTCTCAATGGTTGTTATGGCGATCTTCCTTCCAGTTTCTGAGCACTGGCGTTGGGGATGGAGTGGGGTGGAGGAGGAAGGTGGGGGGTGGAGGGGGGGGGGGGGCAAGGAGCTTGTCAGTCGCGACCCAAGAGTGCTCACTGAAGGTTTCCTGAGAGGACGCCGGGCGCTTTCATCTGCCGTCCATCCGCTCCTTTCCGAGGAGACGCCACCGTTTGCACTGAGTCAGGAAGCGGGCAGCACAACAGCCCCCCCCCCCCCTTCCCTGATGGGTCAGTGTTGCATGGGAGAGATGAATCAATTCTCTGTGAGTGAACATGCACGGGGGGGGGGGGGGGGGGGGCCCCGGG
>JASSRZ010000002.1:13768408-13785668 GCA_032164315.1 Malacoctenus gilli | reverse complement strand
GACCACCACAGTTGAAGGTTTGGTGTGTGTGTGTGTGCGTGTGTGTGTGTGTGTGTGTGTGTGTGTGTGTGTGTGCGTGGAGAGGGGAAAGGGAGGGGGTGACACTTGTTTTGCACGGATTTCGGAGACCATGCAATGTCTGTGATGACCGATAACAAGCGTTGGAGGAGAACCTAAACTTTAGCCCGGGACTGAACTTGGAAAGGGCCGTGGGCGCCAGGTCCTCGGGGCACGTTGCCATTTACAAACAGGAGTTTGCTGGGAAAACTCTTTGGCTGACACACAGAAGCCTGCAGGTAAGAAACCGGCTGAACCAGGTCATTCACCCACACAGGTACACACACATACACACACTCGCAGACTGCGTCCCTGCATTGGCATAGAGCAACAATTACGAGACGAGTCATTCGTTGAGGAAAGTCCGACACGCGCCTGTCCAACGTGGAGTAATATCCAGATTCAGTTTAGGAGAATGAAAATGACAGTAAAGTAGGAGGCCTTGTTCTGTGCACCAGTCAGCAGGCTGAAAGGTGGCGTAATGTGATCCCAGACATCCAACACCAGCTGTCAGTCAGCCTCTCACAGTGCCTCCAGTCACTTTCTCCGAACCCCAGTGAAACGTACAATGTCTTTAAATTACCCAGTCAAACCACTGTCCTATAGGTCAATCCTGACAGTTAGCCTTCCAGGAACAAAAACCACCACTAATAGCGAGGCAAATTCTGAACTGTTGGAAACTTACAGGAGATGCCAAAAGACATACAGTATATTCCCAACGCTAAACAGTCAACTGGTGCAAAGGAAACGTCTTATTTCAGTCCAGATTTCCACTGGATGACCTTTGAGTCTATCTGCACTGCTTGTATTATTATTGTGACAATAAATCGTTGTGGTCACCAATCCAAATCTCACATGCTGTGTCTGCGGCCCATCAAAAACACTATTTATGACATAAATGTTGAGAGTTGTTTGAGCAACCTAAAAGCTGCTCTGCTCTCAAAATACAGCTTCCCAGCATCTAGCTCATGAGCAATGGAATAAAAAAACTGTGCCCAAAAGTGTAAAAACTCATCAAATCAGAGATCTGACACACAGACCAAGAGCCCAGCCGGCAAAAGGTCCAAACAATGAGTTCTAGTTGAGATGAATGTTCAACCTCAGTAATACAAACGGCAGCATGTTTATTGGCTTTAGCAGCCGTGTTGTCGTTCCAATAAATAGGTCGGCTTTAGCCTGAGTTGCTTGTTAGCCAACTGTGCTAATACTGAGGCTAAGTACGACAGCCAGTATCATTGGGTTTGACTGCCAAAACAATTCCAGGCAAATACAACACAAAAAATGGTTCCGCAGTCTAATATGGAGTTATCAGAGGCAACTGCTTTGCTTATTTTGCATGAGATATGACACTTGCTGATGTTTGGGATCAACAGGCACCCGTGTGGATGTGATTGGAGAAGGCAGAGTCTGTCTCCTCCTTAACCAAGTCATTATTGATTGCGAATCACAGGCTGTGCGATATCTGGCGAGTCGGCAGCATTTTTACAGCCTGAAAGAAAAGAAATCTTCAAGTCTTGTCCTGCAAACTAAGAGGCCATAACTAGTTGAGCTACGAGAGAACCAAAAGCCCATTTCAGGCTCAGCAAGCTGGTGTGCTAAGGCACATTCTTCTGGGACAGTTGTTCCACACGCAGAGCGTAATGCGAGCGCATCGAAAAAAGGTCGAGACGAGCAGACAAATGCACTGCGATTGACCCCCCCCCCCCAATAGTTCCCATGTCTTGCAGCCGCAACATCCCGACCTGAACCGACTGACCTGGTTTCACCGGCCGAGCAGAAAAGACGACTCATCCCGCACAACATGTTGTGTGACCAGAAAAACGTCTCGGCAGGAAATTACTTTGGGGCAGAATAATCCGCAACTTTGCATGTAACAGTGGTGAAACTCTTCCAGCGACATCTCTGATGGCGCTCGCCTAAAGCAAGAAGATCCCAGTTTAAGAATCTTTTTTTTTAGGAGGAGAGCTTCTTACAGAAAATGAAAATGTGTACCCAGCTTTCCAGAGCCAGTACATCTCAGTGCCGCCAGATAACCCACTCGTCGGTGCATCTGGTGAGTACTTATTTGCTATTTAGAGAATTTTTTCATATCAGTTGGACCAGTTGAGCTGAGTAATAGCGCTTTTCATCATGAACCACTTGTAATTCCTGATGTTTTTCCCGTTTAAACCTTTCATGGAGCCCTGACAACATAACTGGGTACGATTTATGACCTTTGCAAGCTGCAACACAGACCGTCGTCTGATCTGAGCTTCTTCAGGCAGCGGGGGTGGGGACCGTACATCATTTGTCCGCGGTTGACGAGGCCGTCCTGGTGTGTCCACGGGACAAACAACCAGCCATCCATCACACTATCGCTCCTCCGGGCACATGTCAATTTAAATCAAAGGGATCCCACTCAACACAACAAAAAAACCCTGAGTCATCTCGCAATCGTTTTCTCTCTCAGGAGGGGCTCGCTAGCCTTGGGCTGCTATCACAGCATTGTTGGGAAGCAGTGAAGGACTGGTACGCTGAAGACGGATACAATGAGGCTGCAAGGTCATGAAGCAGCGCCCTGCATAAAGGGGGATACAACAGCGAGCATTAAGAGCAGGAGGGTCCACGAGAAAGTGATGGAACAGATTTTGCATATATATTCTGATATTTCGCAAAAGGTGTTGTCATGGCAATAAATTCATATCACTGCAATAAAACATCAAAGTGAAAAAAGCTGTTTTAAAAGGAAAAGCTATGTTTTAGCCCCTCTCTCTCTCTCTCTCTCTCTCTGAGAATACACAGTTAATGGGCTGCTCCTGGACCAGCTTGGGAGCCATCCTTATTCTCACAGGTCGTTCATCTGAGTTGAGCAACACAGAGTGCCTGAATACTTTCCTTCCTGCGAGTAAACCTCGTGGATCGCTGCCCTTCGGAAAAAAAGACAAGAGTGAATTCCCACCGAGGGAAGTCCTAAGTTTGGGTTTAAAGGCTTTAAGCTCGGAAACCTGCCAAAACCGTTTCCCCCTCGCGTTCATTAGCTCCACAAAGGGGGGGATCTCCCCCAAACTCTCCCCATCTTGCAGTCCACCAGGCAGTTTCCCCCGGCTCAAGAAGAAGAAGCGTTCCAGATGACTGCGATGCGGCATGCTTTGGCCCTGCCAGTGTCTCAGCCCCTCCAGCATCGGGGACTTTTTTTTTCCTTTTTCCCAGCCAAGTCCATCTCACAGTTCGGCCAGGATGTCGGAGAGGACATCTGACAGGACGGAGTCTCGGAAAAACTGACACAGGAACGTTCGCACAGAACGTCGGTCAGCTCGGAGTATGAACGGTGACGCGTGAGGCAGTTCCCGCCACATTTCTACGGTGACACATGTAAATCCTCAGCATCTTGGTTGGTTTGTAGACTTATTAGTCTCCATTAAGGAAAAAGAGAGTTAATCAAAGGAAGAAATGAATGGATTTTAGGCCACGAAGAAACAAATTGTGTGTGCAAGTTCACAGCTTTGCAACCATAAAGAAAAAAAACCTTGAAAACATGTTTAAACTTTACGAGACACCATCTCCTATTTGTGGCACAACGCTCGCCACATCAGACTGAACTGCAACCAGGGAGCTGCACCATTAAAAATCAAGCTCTCCCTGATGATGAATAATGAAAACAGGCAAGCCAGACTCGGGCTAACATTGGGAGTTGGGCTGGAAAGCGGGCTAAAAATAGATTTCCTGTTAATTGTATTAACTACAAACACTTTCATAACTTAGTCGACTTGCCAGCTATTAATTGGCCATCTAGCGATGGAAAAGTGTGTCACTGACGCTGCCTCATATTTACAGGGATTAAAGTCAAAGGTTGACGATCAGGTACGACAACTTTCAGGCTTATCGACTTGCGCGGGATCGAGATGTGGGTTAAACGGCACTGATAGCAGCTCGGCGCTCTTTCCCGTATATAGACGGGCCCGTTTATTTAGCCAATCCACTGAAAGGGAAGACTTTGTATCAGCAGAGCGCTCGAGGGTTGAAAGACCCAGAATGCATTAGAGGGATCAAAAGCCAACGACAGACAAAGCCGCGCGACCACGCTTATGTTGTGGAGGGATGATTTTTTTTAAACCAAATCTCAAAGCTATTTTTTCATTCTTCTGAATAAATATTGATGATATCCTGAGATTCATTGATAGCAAATAATGTTTTAGGTTTCCACACACTTTGTGTGTCATTTTTCACACTCTGTTCTGTTACAAAGCATATGTCCTCCTTTTAGACAACAATGCAGGAGTTCAATGGGATCACGCACGCACGGAGCATTATGACGTAGCAACGCACGCACCGCGATCAACACTGGAGCCATGAAACAATCCAGGTGTTAGAAGAGAAACCAGAGGATGACACATTACGTGGAAAGGGAAACCTTTTGACCCCTGTATTTTTTTCCCTCCCTGAGCAGGGAAATGGATTAGTGTCGGGAGAGATGACACCCGTGATTACAAGGTCAAAGAGGACCAGGAAGAAAATGAGGTGGGCGGGGAAATCTTAGTCCACACACTGCTACACATCAGCCCATCAGCTCAGCTCCATTCCTCCTGTCAAGTTTCAAGCAGTTGTCACATTTTCCCGTAGTTAATCAAACTTAATTAATCTAATGCTGCAAACAGAGCTAGTTTTCTCTGCAGCCTAAAAATCAGTATCACATATGTTGTGCCTAATACGTCTGCTGCCTGTTCTCACCCTAACAAATGTGACAGGTGGTGGAGAAGCCCAGGTGCTGTGTATCAATCATTAGGGGTGCATTCCATTTAGGTGCAACCGCTCTGCTGGGCAGCCTCTCTTCACAATGGCCTTCCACCAATAACCAAATGGAACGCAGCCCTCGTTAAGATAAGCAGTCCCACCTGTGCTGCATTTGGAGAGGAAGAATCCAGATATTAGCCAATAAAAGAATTGTTTCAATGGATAAAAAAACATCAAAACTGGAAATACTTGTTAATTAAATATGATTTTGAGACATAGTGTCAGTCCTGTTTTCTTAACTATTAACAAGCAATTTGACAGTCTGTGAGCGAGACCTTCCCCAAAGAGAGAGCACTGTCCTTGTGACCATGGCGAAGGTCGTTGCTCGTACACTCCGGCTACTCAGCGCTCTGCGACTGCAATCAAAGCCATGGAAATAAGTTGTTGACGAAATAGTGGATCACACCCAAGAGGGCCTGGCATGGGTCTGCATGTCGAAACACCACAAACCACATAGTTGGCCCTTGCTGCGACTTGCTCATAGTTGGATCCAGCTCGAGGCAGAAATTGTCATCTCACGGAAACGCGGGATGACAAAAAAAGAAAAAAAACAACTGCAGAGACGACTTCAGATGGCCACGATGCACAAATTACAAACTGACCTCATCCCAACCTAATGAATGGACCAAAGTCTGCAGATTTAGCTCCTGCTGACGAGTGTCGCATTTTCATGCACGCCAAAGCTGTTAATGGTTCACTAATGGAAACCACTCGGTCTTCCCCCTCGCTTGGCTCCAACTTCCAGTTGGTTCCAGCAGCCGGTTAGTCTGACAAATCATCCGAACCCTCAGCCGGAACGTTGGGAACGTTTCTCTGCAGGCCTGCTGCGCTGGCTTCAAGCGCTCAGGCAAATGAGTTTTCCTCTTTCTTGCCCGAGGGCTCGCCGTTTGCCCAAACTGACCCTCGTGATTCATTGTATATTCATATTTTTATGAACCAGGAAGTAAAGCGATGGTTTGCTGAGAGATGGTGGCGAAGAAGAAGCCCTGTTCTCTTTTTCAGTGCCAGTTTTAGGAGCACCACTTTCCTCCAAAAAAGACGCGGGGGGGACTGAAGCCTATGCCATTACTGAATGGAAAAATCATGTCTGTGTGTATTCTGAAAGCCCAAAAACGAACCAACCCGTCAGGACGTGTAAACAGTAGAAGCTGTCGAAAGGCTCCGTGAAACACATTGGGGGGGGGGGGGGGGGTGAAAGTGCTTTTCCATCAGTAAGAGCAAAACAACTCGTCAGGAACCTTTTCAGTCTGTAATATATGTTTAATCCAGCAGCCCGTCACCCCCGCTCCGAATTTCCATTTGGCGTAATCCACGCCGTGGTCGCACCGTCCCAGCTCTGGCTAATAGCAGCAGCAGCTGAACAATGTGTTAAGCTTTTCCTCTGCGTTACATCACAAAGAGAAGTGGCAGGTTCATACGCAGTCTTGCGTCGACTTGCCGGCGGGAAGAAAAGAGGGACCCAGTTAGAAAAAAAAACAACAACAAAACATAAGTCATATAAAGGTGTGAGGGGAATAACAACCACTCGGAGGGATGCGTGAGCTTGCTAACAGCAGGGTGTTGTACATCAAAGCATGAACAGCCACCCTCCCGCCTTTACACCGGGCCTCAATTTGCGGCGAAGCTCATTCCTCAGATCGTGCAACCGGTCAGATCAATGGGGCGACATGAAAGGAGCCAAATAGCGAGTCCCCCCCCCCCCCCCCCCACAAACACAAACCCCATTATCTTCTCCCGACTTAACCTGTGATAACACACAGGTGCCTGTTGGGCGGGCTGGGATGGAGCGAGAGGGACTCGCACAAATGATGAGAGACGAGTTGTTGAAATGGCGTCACTAGTCAGAATTTTAGGATCGTGACCCATTGTTTTGCCTCAAGCCAACAAGACCTCGTGGCGCAAGGGTAGCGCGTCTGACTCCAGTTCAGAAGGTTGCGTGTTCAAATCACGTCGAGGTCAAGGTTTTGAAATTCAAGACATTTCTTGATGTCGCCCAAGCAATATTCACGATGAAGTGACTTTGAAGTGTCGACAGTGAGGGAAAAGCCTCCAAATTTCAGGTTAAATCAATGGGAAACTGTGAAAAAACGTCCCAGACTTAACTTGATTTGATCTTGAAGGGTCTGAATAACAGCTCATTCATTCAAACATCTTTGGAGAAGTCTGCAGCCAAATGTTATCGGTCACGTTTCATTACTCGGCCGACGGAGGAAATCGCAGGTCTATTCACTCCCGAACAATTTCCTCCTAATTAATGCGGGATCACTGGCAGACTGTCTGGCTCGTTGTTCTGCTTCTAACGGTTCAGGCTAATGATTAGCCAGGTCGTCTGAGCAGGCAGGGCGCGTTTGCGAAAGAGTCGGCGCAGATCGCCGGCTAATGTTTAATGTTAGGGCGCCGCAAAGGAGGAAGGGCAGCCGCTGATGATCACACAAAACACACGCGGGACTTTAAAGTGTGTGCCTCGTGCCACGTTACGTCGAGTCCTGCTGGATCGGTCAATGATTCAGCGACCGAAGGAATTTCTGTTATCCGGCTCCGAGGACAGTGAATGAACACAGCGAAGCTACAGGGAACGAAATAAACTGGAAAACGAGAAGAAACGTCGGCGACGGCAGGGCCGCGCTGACCCGAGTAGGGATGAGTCAACACAGAACGCACGTGGCCTAAAAAGCCGTTTGGCTTGGCACGACTGTGGCACACTTACACTCGAAATAGGACAGAATGCCTGTGTTTGTTTGTTTGGTGCGGGTGGTGGAATTTCTCGGCAGGTAGGCCCGGAGGTCGTCACCGACTGCCCCTGAGGAGACGTGGGGTTGTTTGCGGTAGATAAGCGCTTGCAGGCTGCGGGCGTCATCGTCCTTGATGCCGTTCACCTGAGCACGGAAACGCGCCAGACAGAGCCGCTATCGGCCCACCAGGCAGACGGCGTTCGAGGAAGTGGTCTCGTGTTCCAGCTGACATTGACCCAAATGCCAATCTGTACAAATATAGACCCCGAAGCGTGCCGCAGCTTATTGTTTACCCTCTCAGCCGCTGACACAGTTTTAGCTGCACCGAGCTGGGAAATGCAGATCGGACTCGACGTGAAGCTTCCGGAATGGACCTGGAAGATGGGTAAACAAAACAATGCAGCGGCTCCTTCTGGATGTGTTCGAGCGCTACTTCGCAAACACGTTCCTACGTTTCACTGAAGGTGAGTCACGGCTTTAATCTCTGACTGGTGTCTTTCAGCACCATGCGGGATTAATTACGACTCCACAAACAGCCGAAAAACGCGGTTGCAGTGCCGCAACTTATGAGCTACAAATTGTATGTTTCTGGAGGAAGCGCTGCCTCGTTTGAGTCATCAACTGAGGTACAAGACAAAGAAACGGAGTTGCGGAGACCTGAGAAGAGCCACAGGAGATTCCAGCAGCCCAATAAGAAGGCCGAATCGAGCGCTCCCACTTGACCACGGATGAACCACAGACCTATGCATACTCAGTTACCATCAGTCGCTTTGCATCGCCGTCATTCTGCCCCCCCTCCACACTCGGCTCATCGGAGCTCGCAGGGTCTCCAGCTCGCCTCCATAATCCTCTCCACCCACTGGAGCTCCACTCTATTACGTAACCGCCGAGTGGAGTGAGCTAATAAGCACTGACAGGCCTTTCAAAGGCACTTCCCACTCTAGGAGCTGTGAGTTTGTGCACAGCTGCAAGCGGCACGGGCTCATGCGAGGTCCTTACCTGACAGAAGAGGAGGAGGAAAAGAAAAAGGCTCAACTCTACACTCACAGGGAAGCAAACGGGGCTGTTTACAATGGAGGGTTTTTTTTTTTACAAAGTTGAACAGAGGAGCCATCGTTTTGTGTTTTTTGAAGGTGTTTGTTCATCCTGGATGAAGTTACCGCAAGAGAAAAATGGGTTTGTCTGCTTCAAGATCTGTAAGAAGAAATGAAGAAATTATGTCATCATATTGACAATTTCTAGCACTTTTTCCCTCTTTCGAGTCGCGTGATGACAAAAACTAACTGGATGAAGGAGTTCTTCAAAGGTTTTGGTCAAAACAAGAACATAACAAAACTAATCAACATTCTTCCATTTATCTATCCACTTTCTGTCCATCTAGAAGGCCATAGAGATGATTTCCACTAGCAGGACATACCTGGACAGGTCGCTGTCCCAGCACAGGGGAGGATAACAATCACCCGATTGCACTAAAATCTCACCTCGCTCACATGTCTCTGTACCGTGGTGGTGGGGGCTTTTTTTGTAGTGGCGTTTAATGACAGATTCCACTCGGAAACACAGTCGGTAATCATGAGCAATGTCAGCGCGGTGTGTCTCCTCCAGATAATTGGTCCCATGGATTTCTGCGACTAATTCCAGCGGGTTTTTTTCGCGGGCTGATGGAGTCACGGCGGAGTCACGGCGGAGTCACGCCCAACGCATCTTCGCAGGCCGCGATGGATCAACCCCTTAGACTTCCAGGGGGCCATGGGGGGGGGGGCACAAACGTGCTGACCACATGCTGCCCGAGAACCGCGCGGCGTCGCTGGGGACATCGTCACGTCACACAGCAACAGTTTTCCCATGAGGACATTCTCCACATCTGTTTTTTTTTTTCCCACAACCATGCTCTGACATGTCTCAGAGACAGAACTTTTGTGGAATTTTGGGGGGGAGAAAAAAAATGGTAATTATGCGCTTCAAGGCTTTAGCCTACATTCGGGTTGAGTAACGGTGGGAGAGCCAAAAACAAATAGGAGCTACAAGGAAATGCGGTGCCCCCTAAATAAAGACGCATGGCCACAAATCAGGGCTCCATCGCGAGGGTCGTGTCCACGTGGTGTTTTGCGTGCCAACAGGAAAGCCCACAAAATACCGTCCTGACATCGCTCCTGCTTGGAGAGCTGGTAAATACAGTGATTATTTGGCTAGCTGAGTGCTAAAAACAACAACACAGGGATCCCAAAAAAAAGGAGGAGGATGGGAACCCTGGAAGAACAGCGAGCGTGAAACCCTGCAGGCTGGATGACTGAGAGCGAGGTGAGATTGCACAAACTGTGTGACTGGAAGACGAGGTGCAGTCCCACCTGAGACTGAGAGAACGAGGTTCCCCTTGTTGAGAGGATGCAGACATGTGCGATAATTGATTGAACTCGTTGGATGCAAAGCTTCAACTGCAAAACAATATATATGGCTTTAAAAAAAAGTGTAATATTCTGACTTGTTATGGGATAATCCTGTCTGACATTATGACCTTTGGGAGCCAACGATCTCACAACGCGTCACTATTCTCATGCTGATTCACAGGCGTCAGCCTGCTCCTTTCTTGCACCCAGGACACTTGAGAGTCACTCCACCGAGCTGTCAGGATTAACAGTCGATCGACCTGGACGAGGACACGCCCACACGTCACATACATATGTGCTGACGTTCACCTTTCTTTGCTCCGCCCCCAATAAACAGATGGATTATTCAAGAAATATAGAAGCGATTCAGGAATGCACTGTTGGAACCTTCGAGGCCAACATCTGTATGGCACCTGAAGGGATTTGGTGTCATTGTGTCACTCGAGAGGAGGGGGGGGGGCTTCTACTTTTACAGCACAGCTGCAGATGGATCGATGGGTCGGTCGCCTCCATTCTGCTGAACCAGGGAAACGCCGCCGTCAGATGCTGGCAAACACGGGAGTGAATGCAGGTGGCCGTCTGAGGAGGAAGTGGTCCCTCGGAAGTCACTGTTGACTCAAGCAGACA
Source organism: Malacoctenus gilli (assembly GCA_032164315.1). Classification (NCBI taxonomy): domain Eukaryota; kingdom Metazoa; phylum Chordata; class Actinopteri; order Blenniiformes; family Labrisomidae; genus Malacoctenus; species Malacoctenus gilli. The sequence goes on along the minus strand of JASSRZ010000002.1, from coordinate 13,775,095 downwards.
CCTTTTGTATGTCTGTGTGTGTGTTTGTGGGGGGGGGGTCATTGCACAATCACTGCTGCCTCTTCCATAAAAGTGAATAACTGCAGTGTGAGGAAATACATAAACACACAGACAGGGACTCAGAGAGTCTCAGCCGTGAGTTGTTTTTTTTTACACTCGGTGACACTTGGGGCCAACGTGCAGCGATCTGTGGTTTGAATGGCAGATCCAAGCTCGAGAGTGCACGGGAAGAACGCGCGCGTTCCGATAGACTTCAGTGCGCCTCGATCCAACGTTTCTTGGACTTTTTACTGAAAACATGAAGCGATGTCCTCCGCCTCTCAACTTCGAGTAAGTTGGTGAGAGAACACACGTTTCGGACGAGTGCCAACGAACCAACCCTCTCTTTTCAAACTCTCTGTCCCCCAGCAGGGGCCCCTGGGGGTCTCCACGGGCTCCGATTCCAGTGGGCAGCCGCTGACTCTCTCACTCTCTCTCCTCTCTCTCTCTCACCCCGGTCTCGTCCGGGTAAAAGCGCCATGTTGAGGCGCCGCCGTGGAGTCGGCGCGCCGCGCCGCTCTCCGCGCAACTCCGGGCGGAGCGTTCCCGGGATTGCCCGGGAGCCGGGAAGGGAAGCGCTGCTTACCTTGGCGATCGCCTTTTTGTACCTCATGGCCGCTTTTTCAACGAGGCTGTGGACTTTTATATTCCCATCCCCGCACGGCACGACCACCCGGGTCCTCCCGAAACACACCGTCACTTTCATATTTCCTCCCCGGCTGCGTTATTTCCAAAGAGGACAATGCCGCGTCAAAAGAGGAAAAACCATCGTCTCGTGCAAAAAAGTGAAAAGAAAAACCAGGTAGAAAAAACACAGATCCCAGCTGCTTAATCCAGGTGGTATTTGTCTTTGTGTCCTCGGAGGAAGAGGAGGGAGGAGGAGGAGGAGGAGGAGGAGAGGGATCCAGCGGCGGCGCTGGGTGGTGTCCTTCCCTGTGCCGCGTTGACTCACTTACAGAAAGTTCCCAACAAAAAGCCTATCGGAGCGAGAGCGCACCACTGGACAGCTGACAAGCCGACAGTGCGAGCGCGCCCACATGTCAGAGCAGGCACTAAGAATGTTTCCGACACCAACCACCAGCAGCAGCAACACCAGCGATAGCGGCGGCAGCACAATGCGAGCTGAGCCGCGCAAGTAAACTGTACGTTTCTTGCCGAAGTTCTGATTGAAAGAGTTGCGTAACTCCGGGTCTCGCAGGTAGGACGCGTTCAGGAGACGGAGTCCAGAGGCTGTACGTTTGACTTTCTCCCATGCAGGCTGTGAAGGCGCATGTTATCAAGCCTACTTTTCCAACTTCTTTTATTCACAGAAAGCACATCTGTTGCCTTCAATTAAAGAACAGGGCCGTACTGAAGAGATTTTAGGGCTTTGCCCCCCCCCCACCCCCCCAAAAAAACACATGTGGTGGCTACTTGCATCGTGGGAGTTTGAATGTGGAGGACAGTTCTCTCACCTCTGTCCAGTGACAAATCACACACACACACACACACACACACACACACACACACACACACTTTTTCTGCACAGTAACTACATTTATTTGGGTTTTTCGCTGCATGCTGCTGCAACATAGACATTGTGTAACATGCGTCACAACACAGGCACACAATGGACCACAGTCAACCGATTGTCCTCCGCTCGCCATCTACACTTTGTTACTTTGCACTCAGGTTTAACACTGAACTGTCAGTTCACACAATGCAGGAAGAACAAAACAAAACAAAACGACCGGTTATTTCTTTTGAGCAATGTCCAACCGAAACCCCTGGATTTTGTGGGCGTGTCCCCAGCAGTGTTTGACTACTTTATTCCCACACTTGGTGTGATGGTACAGAATATAGAGATGACAGCCTCTGTTACTTAATATGTGCAGTAGGGGCTATTTTTCCACACATCATCTGATCTGTAGTTGTGCCACTGATTGCAACACTTATAGCTCCTAACGTGGTGTGCATGTATAAATTATTGACCTGTAGAGCAGGATGAGAAAATTAGCCCGGGGCTGGATGTAAAAGTGTGACCCAATTCGGTGATGAAAGCCGCATCCTTTCCACGGAGCGTCGCTCGCTCCCCACAGCACTGACTCTTTATCCTCGAATGGAGTTCAAATGAGTGAGCACGAGTGCAAGCTGGAACCGTTTCCCCTCCAAACTGTGTGCCGGTGTCACACGGAACGTAAACGTGAGAGCGCTTTGAGCTCTGCAGTGGCAGATCTCAGTCATCCAGGCTGCTGAGTGTCCAGATCCGATCCCATCCTTCCGACTCGCTTTATCCAACATCCAGGCTCATGCGCTGCTATTCCTGGCCTCCCAGCAAGATATTTGATAGGAGTAGTCGGTCAAAATCCTTAGGCGCCAAGTTGTTCATCTTTACTTGTCTTGAGAGCATATTGATCTTATTTTTCCCCCATAACTGCACAACAATCTATCATGGCAGCCAAATTATTTTAAATCCTGCTTTTTAGCTTGACAATAGCAGTGCAGCGAGGATATTGTTTGCTTGTTTAAGCCAGTGGGGGCACTTTTAAACTTCTTTATTATCACTATGTTACATTCATACTCTTGTTTTGTATAAAAATGCCCGAGAGAGAGGTTGCCTTGTCCTGAACTGGCAACCCTGTAGAGCATCTGTAACAAAGTTCTGCAACACCCCAACTCTTCCATACTGCTCATGCTCCCTCTAGTGGTAAATAGTAGAAACGTCTCTGACCGGCGAACAGTGCGGCAAGTAGATGGAACATTTCGTGTCGAACTTCCTGTTTCCCTAATTGTGATTCCCATATAAACATCAACTCACAACATGAAAAAAGGCCTTGACAATAAATGTCAAAAACTTGACTTCAGTGTTGCTAAGAAATGCATTTCCTGTGATTTGAATAATTTAATGGCATGGAAAAGTGTCTGTAAACATTCCTGTATGAGGTCTTGCAGCTATGATGAACAGCCTGATGTAATCACTCGTAAAATTCTTCCAAGAGGCATCAGACGTTTTCAAGATGCGATGCCAGGAAATAGATGCACTTTCCTCCATAAAACTTGCATCGACTGTTCAAGAGTCGCTGAACCTTGAAAACACCCGCATTCTTTAGTCACACATTCTCCGACTTCTCCCCTATAGATGGAGGGGCCACATGGTAAACAAAACACCTGTCTGTGTCTGTTGTACGTCGATGACAGAAAGTTCTCGGTTTTACAGCCGACGTGCTTCAACATGGCGTGTCAGCGGCGCAGGGCCATTCCTGGTGCATCCCACCGTGCATGGTGACAGACCCATCTCAACGTGTCTGTACACATGGCTGTCATGGAGCAACAGTTTCCATGGGGCCTAGAGCCCCCCCTCTAAGGCAGGCGCCACAAAACACTGGACTCAGTGGTGAGCGTGCAGCTGCATTGTGGGACCCTCCATGATCCAACGAAGGAGGATCTGACCCTTTTAGCATGACATTCATTCATATCTGAATGGTGAATTCTCTTCCTGCATGATGCTTGGTGGGAGGACAGACATGGCCCAAACCTCTTCTAACCCTTGTCTGTTAAGGATGAGAACATTGTTAAAATGGTGCTAATTGTGAGCTGTAATTGCAATAAATTCAGACAGAGTGAAGCATGCAAAGGAAAAGCACATCTTTTTAAGAATTGTGCTTAAACAGAAAAAGATGTTCGGTTGTTCTTGTGATGCACAGTCCTGTCCTGCACACAGGTTTAATCGAAAAAGGAATGACCCCGACGTGATTTGAACACGCAACCTTCTGATCTGGAGTCAGACGCGCTACCGTTGCGCCACGAGGTCCGGTGATCTCTGTTCGTACCAACAATGAATTAGATAGGCTTACAGACGTGAAAGATGGCGTCCGGCATATATTAGCATGCATAAATATATGACCTAACGCCGCAAAATTTACAATGGACGCGTGTTTCACTACAATTGTCCGCAACAGGTGCTCTCTTTCATACCGCAGAAATGTATGAGTACCACCGGCTCACTGTCAGTCCGGACCGCTGACGCGGTACCTGATAAATAATGTGTTTCGCCGCCACGTTTTAGCGGCGTAAGCACCATGGACAGCTGTCAGCACAGCTGGCGTCACCGCAGCACTGCCTTCTCAATGCGCATGCGCGAATTCTGCAAATTCAAGGGACTTGTTTCCGTTGCACAGTAAACTTTGTTTTTAAAGTATTTTTCATATATTTTCATATATACGCTGCTTTACATTGCTAAATTGACGGACATCAACTAAAAACAGTGAGCATTTGGACACGGACATAATTTAATTCAAACATCCGTCCTGGTAATTCTCTACTCGCGAAGTAAAACACCCATAACATGTGTCAGTGTTGCAAATAGCTATAATTAGCACTAAAGAAAATAATCATCTTATATGATCAGCTCCAAAAAGCTGTGTTGTGGGAGCGCAGTTTGGTTTAAACTCATTTTCACCGAAGAAATGATAGTAACACTGACATCTAGCGGCCGAAGAGGAGAGGAGCGTTTCTTCTTTTCAGACGAAGCACCAAAAGCTGGACAGAAAGACGCAATTTCCCTCAACAGTATTATATAAATACACTTGACAAACATTTACATAAAACCCCTTCAATGCTTTTAATTATTTATTTGACAAGCAGCAGATTCATGTTTGTCACCTCATTTTTTTCTTTACATTTGAAAGTAGATACAATAGTCAGTATACCAGTTTTATTACAATATTTTTCCTAAATTCAGTACATTTAACAAAGAGATAAAATAAAACACACAACAACTGCAAACGTGAGAAAAGAAAGCATGTTTTTGTATTTTTTTTTAATGTGTAGCCACCAATGAGTCATTGATGTCACAACTAATTCTCTTCTTGCTCTTCTTTTTATACGTTACCCTTGGCCGGCTAGTATGTTTGTCCGCTTCTTCTTCTCATACGACTATAGGCATTTTCATTTTTTTGTCGTTTGACGCACGGGTGCGTGGCACTGGTGATGTTGTAAACAGCTTAAAATCAGAAAGTGGGTGGGGCGGGGCGGGGAGGAGGAGGACCGCATGGGTGGTGCTTGTCAGCTGGCCGCTCTGACGTGACGCTATGACTTTTTCCTTGTTTTCGACGATGGAGGCACCGGTCCTGCTCCGGCGGGCACGCGGCATCGCAGCACACAGCCACAAGTCCAAAAGCCTAAATGGATGAATGAGTCTGTCGGTTTTTTTTTGTGTGTGTGTGTGTGTGTGGTTTCGCTACACGTTTTCAACGTGTATCTGCCAGTCAGTCACACGGGTGAGTGTTTGTGTGCGTGCGCGAGGGCGCTCTCTGGCAACAGCGCTCCTGCCCCGCCTTACGCCACGTAGCTGTACTCGTCTGCAGAGGTCTGGCTGCGCTCGATGTACTGCTTGTCAATGAGCACCTCGATGCACTTCTTGATCATGCTGATACTGGGGTTGAACCTGGCTTTGGACTGATTGATGACCTAAATACAGGCAAGGGTGAGAAGGGACGGACATTGGTTAGTCTCATGCTGCAAGCAGGAAAGTAGGAGAGCCAATGCTCTCATAGGCAGTCAACACAACTCGTGGGCCATGAAACCTAAACCTGAGTAATAAAGAGCTTGCCTGGCTTTGGCCCTGAGCAACAACCACAATGGCTTTACAGTTGTTCGCATATCTAAATTTGTGTATGTGCTGTAGATATCAGCTTGTGCTTTACAGTGACCTGAATAATGTGTGCATTACACAAGTAGCGTTTCAGTTACCAAAAATATTGAGTGGCGGTGTTGCACTGGAGTGCTTCCAATCTGTCTGCCCTCATCTGAACAAATTACCCATAATCCCTTCTGACTTCTCTCTCTCTCTCTTTCTTTCCTTAGTAAACTTGTCCCTTTTTGTTGCATGTGTGCACAAGCTCCTCCCCTTTTCAGACCTGGGAGGAGGTGTTTAAATGCGCTGGGCTGTGCTCACCTCCTGGATGAGGGCGTTGTGTCGGAGCACCTTACGGGCCTTCATAATTCTCACAATAGCAGCTTGTAAATACATTTTGCGGTCCTCGTCCACAGCGCTCCTCGTCTGCTCCATTTCCTGAACGTCAAACGCAAGTTTCAAGACATCACACACGGCAGGATAAAAGCTGGATACAAGAGTGTGTGTCGGTTGTGGTCTGACCTGCGGTGTGTCTTTCTGCATCGATGTTGTGATCTTAAACTTCGTCCTTTTACTGGTGAAACCCATATTTAGTGAAAACGTGGACTCGACTTCAATCTCCTCCTGTGAGCAAAGAGGGGGAGCATTAAAACGCGGTGACAAAAGCAATCTTAGCTGATCCCAGGAGACAGACACCGGACCTTTTGGGAGTCGTGGTTGAGCATCTTGACGTCCAGCAGGGACTTGATGGTCTTCTGGAGCTCCTTCTCGTTCATCTGGGTGCCGTCCTGGAGCTCCTTGTAGCTCACCGTCTGGCTGTTGTTGAAGGCCAGCAGCACCGCCATCTGGTAGGTGGTCACCATGGCAACGTAGGGCTTAGACAGGTAGTTCATCTTTACCTCGCCTGCGAGTGAGGGGAAAAGAAACAACAACAAAATTTGAGCGGTTTGATTGGCACAGGGTTTATGGCAGTGTTTCCCTACCAGAGGGCCAAGGGACCACCTTTTTTTTGGGGGGGGGGGGGGGGGGGGGGG
>JASSRZ010000002.1:13755824-13768398 GCA_032164315.1 Malacoctenus gilli | reverse complement strand
CCCCCCCCCCCCCCCCCCCCCCCCCGCCCCCCCCCCCCCCCCCCCCCCCCCCCCCATGTAAAAAGGAAAAAATGTTTTCTAGGATATAGAGTGTGTAAAAAACTGCTCACTGTGTTACCTGTGCAGAGATAGTGCAGCCAGGTCAGTTTCCTCCCGCTGAAGTGCTGATTATAGAACAGCTCGAACTGTGAAGGCAGAAGCAAACAGAGGTCACTCCTCACACCCCGACGCTGCGAAACGCTTTTGAAAAACTGCGACAAAGTTTCGCGCCGCCGCTCACCATCTGCACGCTCTTCTCTAGCTCTTGAGGGATGGCGAACGTGGAGGAGGGGACGTGTGTGAGGGGCCAGGCTCCCGCCTGCAACACGAAGACACAAAAAAAAATACATCACGTTGTGATGGCTACATGGTGACAGAATGCCGCTGCGGATGTCAGGGTGACAACAGCGCTCAGGCTGGGAAGCCAAAAAAATGCGCGTGATCAGAGGAGGCAAAAAAAACAAAACAAACCCTGAATTTCTCCACTTTGTGAAAGAGATACTTGTAGAGGACTACAGAGGAAAAAAAAAAGTTCACATTGTTTTGGTAAATGATGCACCTTTGGTGTCAGTGAGAGGTGTCATCACTTCGACCTGTTCCTTGGAACTGTGAGTTTCACAAGAACAAAAAAAGTCTTTCACTGTGTTTGGATGAAGGATGTGTTGACCAACTGGGAACCTTGATAAAACATGCAGACTGATGTGGGCCTCGATTTATCGCTACGATCTCAGTGTAGGCTGAAACAAGTAGAGACAAGTTAAAGATTATAAGGATAGAAACTGTAGAAAGGACAGGTACTTCTTTGAATACAGTTGTTGACTCAAATTTGGCTCGTGTACAGTAACAAATATTAGTTCTTTCCACCTCAGTTCACCTTATTCAGGCCAGTTTCAGACATCGGTCTTCTCGCGCACACACCTGTAATACATAGATCTGGAAGCTGATACCCAGGTCTACCACCGTCTCCTGCGTCTTGATGAAATTGTTGAACTTATTGTTGAGGTCGGCGCTGACGCTCATGTCTGTGTACATTCTGTGGAGCTTGCTGGTGAACTCGTAGCCGCACGCTTGCTGTGTGGTTTCCATGGCAAGGGGGAGGGACGCGTGAAGAAGACAGCCAGGTACAAAGAGAAAGAGAAAAATGTTGTCAGTGTCCAACAGCTCATGTTAAAGAATCCAAAGCGAGTGAGTTTCTGTGACAGTCGGACACAGAAGAAAAGTGTTGGATTTACCTTTAGTTTGTTGATCATCGCTTCTTCTGAATCCATTGACAATGATAAACCGTGTATTAACCGCTTTGCAAGCATTCTAGCATAAAACTGCAAAGACAGAAAAAAACAGGAAGTATTTTTAGACCACCGACTTTAAAAATGGAATCTTTGAACTATTTCGAGCCCGAGTCCCTCTGTGATGTGCTGACTTCTCTCGAATCAACTCGCGGTTGGACTCCAGCGTTTTACCTTCTGAAAGATGTCCTTGTCGTCTATGTACTTGAACACTGTGATGAAGCTGGTCAGCTTATCCTCCACCTCGTTCTCAGTCATTCCCTTCGCCGACTTTTTCAGCAGATTGTCACAGTATTTCGCCAGCTGGACGGAGACAGCAACGGGGGGGGGTTGACCTGGTCAAGGCACTGTTTACAGCACTGTGTGTGACAGTCTGCGTGCGTGCATGTGTGCGTGTACTCACGAGTTCAGGGGCTTTGCAGATGGACTTGGGCTCCCTGAAGTTCACCACAGACGTCAAAGCCTGAGAAGGAAACATCGAACACACATGCGTTCAGTTATCCCGCACATGTGAGCACCGGAGCAGCGAGAGAGCAGGAGTGAGACGCTCTCACTCTCCGGTGAGTTCACTGTGTTAACTGAGGCGGCAGCTATTGGAGTGTCGTACCTTATCGAGTGCACTCATGAAGTGCTGATCTCCATTTAGAACCGTGTTAATGAGCTGAACAAATTTACTGTGAACCTCCAGCACTGACTCCACAAACAGGGTCGGCATCTGGCAAGACGTAGGAGATAGAGAGACAAAGAGAGAGGGAGGGAGAGAGAGAGAGAGAGAGCGAGAGCGAGAGAGAGAGGGTTTAATGCTAATGAGACGTTCAATACAGTCAAATGCTAACACGCGCCATAAAGCTCGCTAGCCTCCTGCTTTTCCTGTTGATTGATTTAGTTGATTTTGTATGCGTTTACTAACATTTTCCTGAGAGAGGTTACTGGTGCCTCGAATGCCCTCATTGTGGATGTGAACCTGCAGCTCCTGGATCATGTGAGGCAGCCCGTTGGCCACGGCTCGCAGCAGGGTGTACATGTTGGCCATGTCTGGACAAGACGACATGGCAGTTCAAAAGATGGATTCACGCTACAGAGCATATCTACATAGATTTGCATCGGAATGTCATCAACAACGACAGAAAAAAAAAACATCACACAGAACAGAGGACATTCCAGGCAGGAGTCCACTGACCCTCTCTCTTCTCCTGCCGGATGATGCTCTGGCACTCGCCGTGCAGGAACTGCAGGTGATCCGCCACCATTCTCTGCTGGCATTCATGGATGACTTTGGCATAGGAGCTGGGGTGCAGGTACTTCCGACATCGCACCTCTTCGTCTTTCAACCTCGCCAAAACCTGGAAGGACACAGACAGTGGAAAATGAAAGGCAGATTCCTCAGGTGCCGTCGTTTCATTCAAGTCGAATGCGGTTTGATTTATCAGCAGGTTCAGGGTTGCTCATTGTTGCTTTGTGAAAGAAGGGAGGCAGAAAAGAGGATTAATTTATAGGAGATCTGCACTGAAAATATATAAAACAGGTGAATGAAAGGAGCACGTTAAATAGAACCTCTAATGCCTGGAGTCTTACTGCTTATCAAGTAGAGTTATTTAGCCAGGTCATTAGGTCTGCATATGTGGAAATGTGTACAAACTTCTTATCCTGCACAAAAAAACACATAAAGGTGGATTTACTCTAAGAGTGTGCTGTGGGATGGGGCTTGGTTTCTTGGTTGATAGGCTGCAAAATAGGGGCAAGACAAAGTCACTATCTGGCTCTATGATGAGCTCCCACTGAACTCCTTGTCTCGAATAATAAATAAATATAGTATAGTGTACAGGAATACAGCAGGAGGAATAACGCTGGCTCCAGACAGCTTGTCTATGCATGAGGGCACTGAGTCGCGCTGCTGAGTCTGCTGCTGCTGCTCATATGACATGTCAATCTCCTCATCACTGCGCAGCACAGTGTCACATCAAAGGAGAATGAAGGGAGTGTCGGTCCTTCTTAGAGCCTGCGGAAGCTTTCGCGATGAGCCTGTTTACATGCCGGAGGGATAAATCTATCACATAAATCTGATTACTGCCACGATAAATAAGAGAGGCAGATTGAGAAAGACGGGCTGAGCGCGGGGGGGGATCATGGCAGCTGAGGTTGCTCACGGGCCTGAGTGGGTTCATGGTCGAGCTAATACTCAGATTAAAACTCTTATGTCACCGGGATGACATGACAGACTGAGTGAACGCACACTTCTCACATGGTTGCAGAAACACACACACACACACACACACACACACACAAACACACACACACACACACACACACACACACACACACACACACACACACACACACACACACGGGCGTGCACACGCACACTCGTGGGGCCCTCTCGCTGGCATAATGCATGAGAATAGAAGCGTACCTTCTCCATATACTGGGAGCAGTTGGATTCCTGGAGGAGATTGGAGGCTTCCTGTTTGTAATACTCTCCTGTTTTTATCAGAAACGGCCCTTCAAAGATTTCCTGATAAAACTGCAAAACACAGGAAGAGCATGAAGCATCCAGTGAGTGTCAGCGTGCAGGCAATTCACGAGGCTTTATGTGAGAGGAAACAGCACATGATGGCTTTTGGAGCTCACAGCCTTTCACCTCCACCAGCTGGTTACTTGGGGTCTCACCTTTAGTGGAAACTTCTTCTTGTACTGTTCAACATGAACAAAGGAGTTGATGACCCCGTGGATAACTTTCTGGTTGGGGTTCTCGCCACACCGATCGCTGTAGGAAACGAGGAGGCGTTTTAGAGCCGATTAACAAAGGTAAAAGGTTAAAGGTAGAGAGGTTAAAAAAAAAAACAAAACCTCTCGAAGCCCGTTAAACTTACTTTTTTATCTCATTTAGCAACATTCGGATGAGGACAGCCTGAAGGGGTTCGATCATGAGCTTCCTCCACATATCGAGTGCCAGCTGTAAAAGAAAACCCAGCAAGATCCCAGCAAATGAGCGCAGTTGAGATAATCTAAGACGTGGTCACATCTCAAAGATGGAAAATGGAGAATGAAAAATAGATGGACCAAATTAATCAGTACCTCGCCGATCTCCATGAGTGGCTCGTTCATATCCACACCGCCATAGCCGTACTGGAGATCTGCTTCGGTCAGTTTGTTCTTCTTGATGAACTGTGTGTTGAGATACCTAAAAAAAAAAAGAAAAAAAAAGGGAAATGGGTTGAGGGACATTTTGTCATTGTTTCCGTTAAGATCCACCCAAACTAGCTAAAGTGACCATTTAAAAGGAGCCATCAGTGTTCATTGTGTAAGCCTGCTGATGTCTACAGCAAAGCTATGAACACTGAGATCAGTGAACTTGTTACTTTGTGACTGAGAGTAACAGTCTGACGAGACTCGGTGTAACAATCCAGCCTCAGGTAACGGTCTCATTTAAATCAAGTTTATCATTCAGATCAAACAAACTAACATATAAACATGTAATGTAAAAATACAACAAATTACTAACAAATCAACAACTCTTTCTGAGAAAACAAACGTGAAAGATCCTTCTAAAAGTTGCATTTCCCAGCAGTACAACACACAATGTAATTCTTTGGGGTGATCAGAGCTTGATAATCACAGCGCATCTCTGACTCACTGCTGTTATTCACTACTCATAGCCAGGGGTTTCCAGTGTAAAGCTCTCTCACTATACTAACTCCAGTCAACAGTCAGTCCTGCTAATGCAGCTTTGTAGGGCTGCTCCTGAAAAAGTTTAGGAGTCACAGGAATGTGGATTTCCATTTTTTTGTTTATTCTATCCTTCATTCATAGAGGTAATCTAATAGAGAGACTGTAAAACAGAGACCTGTCCTCAGATACAGACAAATGAAGATCATAGACTCTGTGTTTTCACCACTTTGAAAGACAGCCATGCTTTTGTTGAAGGGAGTGAGGAGAAAGTCAGACAGCCTGACACCTGTCGTCAGCCTGACCCATGTGGGCTCTCCCAGGCCACCTTATATGATACGCAGTTACCACAGCTGTGCCTTGTGCCTGTATGCTAGCATGAAACACCAGCAAAAAAATTCTACGTGATGGCTATCACGCTAACCATGAAACCTGGAGTTAGACTGAAGGCCTCTTTTGATTTCAAGTTCAATCTCTGGCGGGTACGATGTTTGACACAATGTAAACACACATGCATCTTGTAAAGTGGGTAACAAGCAGCTCCCTTCGATTGTAGGAAACAAACTATGGTGTAACTACTGACAGCAAGTCGCTCTCTTTCTCTCCCTCCTTCTCTTACAATGACATAATAAATTACAAGGCACGTATGCACAAACAGTCCAGTGGGACATACACATAAAAATAGATCTGAAAGCTCTCCAAGGGAGCATTGATTTAGAATGAATCAGGACACACCGAATGCTTGCTGACACCTCAAGTTATTCTTTTTAAGGTAATATTTTAAGTGCAGTAAAATTGGAAACTGAAAGTCAAGAAATGATGACAGAGACACTCTCAGCCTGTGTGGGAGATGGTAAAAATGCATACTTTGTAAAAAATATTGCATACCAATACCCAGAAAGCTGCTGTAAACTCAAAGGAAGAATCTCACCAAATAGCGCATGTAAGTAACAATGAAACTGAAACTGTGGATTTGGCTTTTCCCCTTCTTTTGAGCGTTTGTTGATAAAATAGTAACTCAGTCTTGTGACTCTTTAATATGACCAGTGCTGAGCTTTGTGGTGATGTGATGAAAACAGGGGATGTGGATTAAGGAGCAACAAGGAAAGAGAGCATAAGATGTGACATTTTAAAAAAAACAGCATTAAGGGCAATAAAGGGTTGATTTAGTGCAAACCAAAGCATGACAGGTGAAAAAAAGAACACACAGTTAAAGTTCCAAATTCTTTTGCTTGCAGAAACTTCAAATAGTTTTCAATGTCAAGTGAAGGTCTCAAACATCAATCACCAAAAATCTTGGGGTTTTTTATCATCCACACTTTCCTTGTGGAAAATCCCAAATGTCCTGGATTCAATCTAAATCCACCACATGTTGTGACGCAAATGGACTGTAACAACAGAGAGACTTTAAAAGGAACTAGTTTGTGTTTCACTTTCGACGTGAGAGAGGCAAAAGATCTGCTTGGTTCTGTTTTCAAAACACTTTTTTTCAGTCTGTTATTTTTGGTCTGCTGGCGAAGAACTTGTTAAAAGAGGGGTATGTCTCCTCTGAAACCACACCCTGTTTATAGCATCATCATATCAAAAAGAACAAGAAAAGAGAGCGACGTTACCTGTACAAGCAGTCCATGTAGTCAGCTCCTTTGCTGTATTCGTCCCAGTATCTGTGGTACATCACTAAAACCTTCTCCTCTGACTCCAGAACTTTCTAAAATACACACACACAAGTATATGTTATTAAAGCATAAAGAGGAACTGATTTTTGTCGCATGCACAGCAGAGATTTTGCGAGGACGTACCTTGTACAACTGTCTGACGTGATTCTCGAGGAATATCTTTGTCTCTGTGTATAATCTTTCACCCAAAGGCTCTGGGTATGCCACGCACAAGGCATAAATGTCACTGTTTTTTTAGGTCAAGAAGAACACAACTTGACAGTGTGAGAATGCAAATACGCAGGTAACAAAGATGTCATATTCATTGTATCAGTGGGTAATAATGCGACATTAAAGGTCTGGCAAGCCTTTCAGCATTTTCTTTGAAATGACAATATAATGTCTGGATGTGTCGTCCTGGCCACCTGCGCTGCAGTTCGAGTCTGGCTGAGGGGAATAAAGGATACGAGAAGCGATCGTTCCATGTGGCTCTCTCCACATAGTCGAGCATCACAACAGCCTTGATTGTCGTCAATAACTTGTTCCATGTCTCGTCAAAATCCACCACCCGTGGCTTTAAGGACATCGTACAGTCTCTCTTTCAGCCTGGCATAACAAAACAACAAGAGGATGAATGAGCATTACAGCGGATGCCTTCTCAATTCAGTCTCTGTAGGAAATGTATGGCCATCCGTTAGTAAACCGTTGACTTTCTATGGAAGTGAAAGAGTGAACATTAGATTGTGACTTAGGAGCATTGAGAAACAGGGTAATTACACAAGTGCCTAACTCTCTGTCGTTTCAAACTTCAACTAAAAGTACTTTAAAATTAGTAAAATTCAAGAACATCAACACTGCAGCTTTGCAGGACAGCATGCATGTGAACATCAACAGAAAAATACAAATACAAATACAAGTTTCCTACACCAAAACACCAGCTCAGTTTGCTGTGGTAGCAACAGATGAGAGGAACACAGTGATCCAGTTCATGGAGGTAATGCTAACGACCAGTTAGCGGAATAGTGTAATCATCAGAAACTTACACCGTGTTTTTTATTTACCAGCTGACTCCATTGTAAACAACAACATCAACTTGTTGAGACGGTGCCAGAGGAATCATAGATCACCTGCCAAGTAAGGCAAACTAGGCCGTGTGTTGTTTTCTCGTCATTCATACCAGTTGATCTCTCCTCACAGAAAACATTGCAACATCATCATGCAGGTTATTCTCTCTAGCCACCTATCAAACACCGGATATCAATTTTCCAATAAAAACAAGCCTTCTTATTGCTTTACAAGAGAGTCTCTGGCAGTGTTGATAAAGGTATTCAAGTTAAGGTTACGGGCTAGCGGAATGCCAATCCCAAAATAGGAGGGCGAGCTAACTGGCTAACTAGCTCCAAGCTAGCATGCTACTTCTTCCTGCTGAACTCCCCACTCTTTCGGAGCAAGCGGTTAGCGCTTAGCCGGCTAAAAGTAGCTAACGACAGCTCAGCTATCGCTAGCAAATTCTCATCCCTCATGCAATTTCCCCACATAGGCACTGACAGCTTGACGAAACATAGCGCTGCTGTTACACTAAACAGGCTACGGAGACCAAGCGAGTACTTTTAACTAGTACGTACCTCTGTACAGTAATTACTTGTTGTGAAACTCAGGTTTCTCCGCTGTCACAAGCTTGATTTGTCTCACTTACAGGTCTTCCCTACCTCTTGGACCATACCACCATGGTAGATGGACGTCTTTCACAAGAACCCCCAAACTGGACGCAAACCTTTGTCATTTATTGCATTTTGAAATATTAAACAGTATTTTAGAATTACTCAGACTATGTGACTTATTTGTAGATCTCCCCTACGACGGTGGATAATAAAAACATTGACAGTTCCAGGTCAAAACCCCACCCCTCCTATATTGGTATCACCTAAAAGTACGGAAAACCAGGAGGAACTGGATATGAAAATAAGTAGCTAAATCATTGGAGTATTACCGTTCCGTCATAGTTATTTTTTAAAATACGAAGTGTATACGTTGTAAACTCATTTGTGGCAAACAAAAAACAGATCAAACAGGCTTTACCCCAAATTCCCTCAAAATTTGCAGTAGAACTAGAGACATACTGATAATATATGTATAATATTTTTTTCTTCATAGTTGTTTATAAACAATCTGAGCAAAGGTCTGTGCTGCCCAGCTAACTACTGCTGGGTTACCCTTGGCAACATATTAGAGTCAACCAATCAGAATCGTTTACAGTAGGCCCGGCAGCCAGTTGCCTTTCACTGCTTCACATTCTCACAATAAAATAAACACATTTCTCTTCTTCATTGATGCAAGTTTTTCAAAGCCATCTAAAAAGGAAGACCACGATCAAAAGTGAGTAAATTGAGAGTACCGTCCTGTTTTTAAGCTAAAGCCAAAATTTTAAGCTAATCGAAGCCCTTTCTTGTAGATAGCCACATTTGTCATCAGTTATGACTCAGTTTACCATCTAACTGTTTAGTTTAACTGATTTTTGTTTTATTAAAAGGGGGGGGGGGATTGAGAGTCTAGTCAAACACTTTCTCTTCAAATTACTTCTTATGTTTGACTTTAGCCCTCATATGATCTGTCGAGAGGCGCCATCTTTAAACACTTGTATTTACAACTGATGACGGTGCTTACCGATTAGCCAGACACCTTTACAGGAGATGGGGGGTGTCTGTGGTGCCTGCATCGTGTTCTGATCTAATATATATATATATATTTCTTGAGTTAGTTTAATACATGATAAAGGTATTGTACTGGGATCATTTTTTTCCCAGTTAGCATATAGAAGATTAGAGGGAGCTTCTGTAAAGGCAGGATTGGAACAAGTTTTTGCCACAGAGACAGTTAAATTTCTAGGAGGCTATCTGAAAGCAAAAACCATTAGTTGTATTGTTTTGAAAAAAACAACACAAACAACAGAACAACAGCATGGTGCTGCATGTCACAGTCCCTCTCCTCTGAGTCAGCGTTCACTTTCCTTGACTTTTTATAACTGTTTATCTCTGCCTGCAATTCTACACACTGTGTATAAAAATTGCAACTTTCTCCTCTCAGACGTGCAACTTAGGAGTAAACATCGTTATCAGCATCACCGTCCACATGGCCTCCCATTCTTCAATGCCTTTTACCCAGCAAGTTGGCTTCAGTCAGATCAGTGAGCATCAGATCGGTTTATATTCACACTGACGATCACCCCCACACTCTACCACTACCATTTACATGTCAATAATGTGTTTGCAAATTGATCATTTGATGTTAATAACATATTTAAATGTAGTTCAGTTGCTTTACTGGTGACAGAAGTGTCAAAAATAAATTAAATGGTTAGCACGAATGGTGAATCTTTATTGTCTCATGCACACAGTTGTGCTCTTTAAGTGTTGCTGCGCTTTCAGAACACTCTGAGTCAGTTTTGATTCACTGTCAATTCAGCTGAAGTCGTATCTCTTAGGAGGAGTGAGTTGCTTTATAATCTTAATGCATTCATTTTCTGAGAACATACAGGTTTAACAACTTTAACCATAAAGCGACATTAAACCAACTGAGAGGCGCTACGAGCATTCAGAAACCAGCAGCTTGTTGGGCGTAACCAAAATGGTTTGGGGCTGCTGGTGCTTCGTAGAAACCGAGGACCTGAGCTGGCGTTCTCCCTTGCAGTTATCTGCACATGTTTCATGTTGCCATCCAAAGGAGTCGGTTGCTTCAGTGTTAATAAAACGTTCACCTTCGAATCAAAAGGAGTTGAGTTGAAATGTGGCATTTGAAGCAACTCGCTCATGCTTGAAGGGTTATCCCAGGAAGATGGAGAAAAAAACAGCAGACATGATACTCTGTAAAAACACACTCCAACTAAACACACCTCGTCAAACTCTGAAATGTTCTCATGATTAACTCGCATTAATCAGTGTTTACACATGCATTTGTTACTTTTTTTAAACCTTCAGTGACCCTTTCGCAAGAACAGTCTTTGCAAGGGATGTCAAACTTGCCGAATTTGGTCATGGCGGGGACTTTCCAAAACATTTCGACGCATTTCACGCATCAGTACAACCGGCAGATAACTGCAGGCCGAACGGGCTGGTGCGCGACCTCACTGGCAGGTAAACTCCCTTTTTCAGATCTTCGTGTGGATTTCATTCATGTACTGAGTAGTTTTCTGCTTGAATTGAATTTCGTCACACCACTTGGAAACTGCCAGCCTTTACCCTGCGTCTTTGACCCATTCTGCTTTCTCTCAAGGTCCCCCCTGGCAAAACTGGACCCAGCAAGATCCATCCTCATTCGTGCACAACAATCCAGCTCCCCAGCTTGGGCTGCCTCCCATCCAATGGTTCTGCGCTGAGAATGTCCCTCAAAACTCAGGTGAGCTCATGTTGCCCAACCAGAGTCCACAGCTTTTCTCCGAGACAATCAAGGAGGGAGGGGGCGGGATCGCATGAACGAGGCTTCAGCTCGACGACAACACACTAATTAAAACCAGGGGCAGGGAGACTTTAAGGATGGTGGCCTTCAAAGACTGTGTTTGGACACCACTGGTCTGAGTGACCAACAGCGAGCTCAGAAACCAGTGACTGCGTCAGTTCCAGTGTGCAGACCTGTAGAGCCTGCAGAGGGCGCCAGCTGCTCGAGCTGTCAGAAGGAAAACAGTCCCAAGGGGCTCCAATGGGGCAACAAGACACACACAGTCACTTTATTCTTTCATTCATGAATTCTTTGGATTCAAAAGGACAAATATACATCATAGATGTAAGATTTGTCATCCATTACCAGCTATATAAATTACAATTGTGCTTTGCTTGGTTATCACCAATCAGAATTACAATGTAATGATAATTAATTTTGTGACTGACCTAATTCAAGCTAATTGGTTTCTTAGAAACCATCTTGCGAAGTTAAATTGTAGTTATAAGCGAATTTTACTTCAAGCTTTCAGATTCAGTGTGTATTTATACTTGTTTTCCTGTAAATTCATCCTACATTCACATGATTATCTTCGTGATGCAAAAACAATGTAGTCAGTGGCACTTCTTTTTTTTTGACAAATAATTTCTCACTTCCTACTTTCAAGCATGGCAGCCACAGAGCAAATCCTCATTTCACAGAGACATCATGAATGTAAATCAGAAAATAACATCACTCCATGCCAGCTTATTGTTTCTGCCCTAGCTGCCCTGACTGAGGAGTGCATTTGTTCAGAGAGGGGGGGATTTTCTCGCTCCCGTGCTTCGAGGTCGATGCTACCGAGAGGCTCCACTGGCTCGACAAGCTGAATCCTTCCGAGCACCGCTCAAACAGAAGGAAATTCCTCTCTGAAGACAAACAGCAGAGCCTGTGACTCATAGAGGAGGAGGAGGAGGGGGGTGGAGGGGAGCGGAGGGGAGGGGAGCCAAACCATCCCGCTGACATCAGGGGGGCCAGTGATGTCATGATGATGTCAATGGGTCTAATTGTAAATTGCACACACAGCCTGACTGTTGGCTGTGCTCACACTTCAGAGAGGGAGAAGACTGTGAAGGGGACAGTGTCTCCTGGAGAAGGCTGGGAAAGAGACACTAGACACAGTATGGCTGTAACTGGGGAGGAGACGGAAACAGGTAGGTCTCTGTCTGGTTGGGGGGTCTTCCTGCTCGCTCATTTCTTATATTGTTTCTCTGAAAAAAGTCTGAGGAAGGATTCTCTCGCACAGACGGGAAAAACATGAGATCGCCTGTTCGTCGTCATGTTTGTCTCTGGGAATGTATTTCACAGGCCAGCCAGCATGGAAAATGTCAACAAGCTCTCTTATTACAATTTCTTGTCAAAGCCTGTAAAAGAACAGTTGCAGTTCTTTCTTTCTTTCTTTCTTTCTTTCTTTCTTTCTTTCTTTCTTTCTTTCTTTCTTTCTTTCTTTCTTTCTTT
>JASSRZ010000002.1:13741460-13755724 GCA_032164315.1 Malacoctenus gilli | reverse complement strand
TGTGTGTGTGTGTGTGTGTGTGTGTGTGTGTGTGTGTCTGTGTGTGTCTGTGTGTGTCTGTGTGTCTGTGTGTGTGTGTGTGTGTGTGTGTGTGTGTGTGAGAGAGAGAGAGAATCGGGAACCAAAGCTCTACGTTTAGCAGGGCTCATGTTCATGCTATTTGCAACATCATCTGGCTGCACATCAGCCCTCTCACTTTCATCCTCACCACCTGTTTTCATTTCCCACACCCCCTCCCCTCCAATCTCATCCTCTCCTCCTTTTATCATTTCCCTCTTTCCTCTCCTGTTGTCTCCTCTCTCCCGAGCTGTCAGTCATGTTTCAGATCCATCACCTCTCCTCTCCTCACCACCCCCTGTCTCATTTTAGCGTTCTTCCCCTTTTCATTGTGCATCTATTTCTCTTTCACTTCAGTAGTCTGGCCCATTCTCAGTTCTTTTTTGACCCTTCCTGTAACACTGACATCATCCAGGAAAACCAGGAAGCTGCTGCCAGTCAGTCAGCGACCCAAAAATGTGTGCGTATGTGTGTGTTGGGCAGCAGGCGAGTATTTGCATCCTGTGTTTCGGCCATGTGATTGTGGGAGTTGAATTGATTGAGCAAGTGGTGGATGATAAAGCAAGATGTCACTTGAAATGACAAAATACACACACACTCATTCACACAAACACACCTGATAAAATCTTCCATAAAGCACAGGCAGATGAAGAAAGTGTTTTCCATCAGGGGGCACAGCTACCAGTTCAAACTGTGGAGGCATCCTGAAGAGATTTTAAAAAAAAAAGGCAACCGACTTTCTTTCTTTTTATATTTCTTTTATTTATGAGGATGTTTTTGAGTAGAATTGAACCATTAAAAGCTCTCTCTCATCATGTTTTGGCCTGTGGGACCTAATTAGGGCAAAGAAGTGGGACACTGGATTGATACTGATATATTCAGGTTTAACAGAGCAGCCATCTGCTTGGCAAAGGGGGCCGTAGCTGGATGAGTTAAAGGTGTCTTATTTGAAAAAATCAAATATGAATCACCCTGAAATGTCATCATTAGACACATATTCCATTTGTGTGTGTTGTTTGTATCTAAAGCTTGTTTTTGTGTGTCCAATCAAATCATTTCCCCCATGTCAAATATTTGTTTGCTCTTAACCTGATCTCAAGGTTGTTTAAACCCCTAGTGGCAAATCGCTGTAACCGCAGCTTCCTGCATCCATCTGCGATTACCACCGTTTTCCTCCTAGCTGCTTTCTGATCGTTGTTCATCGGCAGTGGTTGGGTGTGTGTGTTTGTGTGTGTGTGAGTGCAGGCTGTGATTTAATACAAATCCATACCGCTCCGCTGTGTTTGCTTAATGCATCGATTTCCAAACTGCTGTTAACACGGCGGAGCTGCTGCAAGCGTTTGGCTGACGGATGGTTTTCCCCTCTCTGCTCGGCCCGTTGCGTCAGAGGCGGGTGCCCTCTGGAGCCAGCTCCAAACGTCCGACCTCAGGAGGAAAGATTTCATTCCCTGTGTGTTTCCCTGTTGTGCTGATTGCACTCTCACATTTAAACTCACTCATCTGTTATTTACAGCACTGCCGGAACGTGTATTGGCGTCTGATTGGTCGTGCATCAGCTGTTTTTGCAATAAACTCTCAGACTCATACAGTCTTTTCTTCGTTTCCCCCCACAGATCTCCCCATGGAATACAATCCCTCCGATCACCCCAGAGCCAGCACCATATTCCTCAGCAAGTCACAGACGGACGGTGAGTTCAGCTCAGATGATGATTTTCGATTTTGTGCCCGACTTGCCTGCACGAAATTCAATTGAATCAATAAAATAAGTGATGGGAGTCCAGCTGCTGCAACTATGCACGCTGCCTGTGTGGTCCCATCCCCAAACTTGTACCACCTGTTGGTTAAAATCACTCAGCTTGCAGCGGTGCCAAACGCCGCAGCTTGCACATCAAGCTGAGAAAGCTCATTTCAAAGTGTCCTCTCAAACTGCAGCCACTCAAGCATATGCACGCTCTGTTGGAAGAACAAGCTGAGTTTTGACTCATGCAGGGATTGAAGACGTGCAAGTAAAACTGACCAGCAGTCTTTCATCCAGCATGAAGACCCTCCCCACAAACAGGACTTGTGAGGACTTTGTCCCCGCCGTCTGAATGTTTGATTTCTTTGGGACGCGCTTCGCTGCTCTTGATCGTCTCTGGCAAGCGAAGAGTGAGACTGATCTCGGAGCAGCGTGGACCCTAAGGAGAGCAATGCCGCTCAAACGTCGGCTCAAACAGGATGTTGTTTTTTCGAGATCTGCCGTGCCGTTTGAAAGTAATGCGTCAATGCAAACGCAGGTTTCTAATCTGAGTATTGAGGAATAGCTGCTTCGCTTTGTGGCCTTAAGGCTGGTACATTCATCTGTGATTGGGTATTAAGGTCTTTTATTAGCTTAGTCAGGCTCTGCAAATGTTTGCTGGCCTACATTCATGGAAACTTTGCCAACCTGCGTAATAATCTAAGCCGCCGATGCATTTAGAACAATGTACTCTGCTCTGTGGCTCCTTTTCCTGCTTTATGAGTGATGTTGTCTTACGCCATTGGAGCCAACTTGGACTTTTGTTTTTCAGTTGCTGTGCCCAACAAGAAAGGTAAGCACATGTCCCTGTCGTCAGAGGGCAGGGGAGCACTTGTGCGCTCTGTGTGTCCTCGGGGCCTGGCCCCTCCGTCTGGTCTCTACACTTGTTGGTGCTCTCGATCTGTGTGGTGTTCTGTTCGCCGCGGGTCACGTGGTGTCTTTCGCTGCTGAGCTTCTGCTGACTTTGTCGTGCGTGTGTGTTTACTTTCTCTGTCGCGAACGCAGATCCCGAGATGCGTTATCAATAACGGGTTAATATCAGCATCGTGTGAATCTCCTCTGTGAGCAAATACCTGCTCTGTTAAACAACAGCAGGATCCCAAAGTGGGTGTGTGTGGGGGGGGGGGGGGGCTGTCGCCCACATGCCGCAGAAGCAACCATTTAATTAATTACTCGGCCAATAATTACAAAACATTCCCATGAGGGATGAAGGGATTGGCACAGGCTCATCTGCTCCTCATGAGTCACTAGACGGGTCATCCCGCATATATCACTGTGAAATAAAGCAACAATTAGGAATTTAATGAGTGTTTTTGACCTACGATCCAAACAGCATAATGAGACACGCCATAATGTCGCAACGCTTCTGCACGACTGGTTTCTAGTTGTGACTCTCAACAGGCACATTCACAGAATGCGTCGAATACATTCGACATGTCCGATGCTAATAAATCTGATGCAAAATGGCACACCAGCATTAACACCAGAGCAGTAATATTTGAGATGAGCACACGCACACATTCAGAAATGGAACAAGCCTCGAGTTGGTGTCACAGAGGTTGAAGTCAGAGCGTCGCTGGAGAGGTGTGAGACGCTCGCGATCCTGCGCCCGTCGTCCGCTTCGGCCGGCTGTTTCGCAGCGCTTCACATCGCAGCGATCGGATGCGACGCCTGCGTGCGCGGTCACGTCAGACACATATGCTGGTGTCTGCGTCTTGGTGCCGTGTTCGGGCGTGATGCAAGCGCTACGCGGGGGACGACGCAGGCAGTGTCGAACCGACGGATCACCATGTGCGGCGAGCGCAATTAGCATTTCAAATGAGCAGATTTGAATGGTGAGTGAGGAAGAAATGAACACGGATGAGCTCAGAAGAAAATGAGCCCATCCCTGTCCTTTGATATTATTTGAGGTCATGAACTCAACAGTGATTAGTGGATTTATTAATTAGGAAACTCAATCAAGTCAAATTAATACGTTTTTGACTGTTCAAGGAGAAAAAACACTCAGAAGCTTCGAGATGTGTGTGTGTTTTTCGTGTTGGAAATGCCTTTCTGCTAAACCTGCTTTGCTGTGTTTTAATGTGCATTAAGACAATCACTGAGGTAGGGAAGCTTTTTTTGAGGGGGGGTGTCTCTAAAAAAAGTGTACCAGTGTGTGACATGTGAACCCTGGATAAACACTGCTCTCTGTCTGTGGGGCTGGTGTACTGCACTGGTCCCCAATGTAACGTGACAACACCTCTCTTCCATTTTTTTGCAGTACGGGAAAAACGGAAGAGCCTCTATATCAACCATGTAAGTGACACGCAAGACACGCCCACTACTGAGAGTCTGCTATGGATCGACGCAATGTAGTAATTGTGATTTCTTGTATTTCTTTGCAAGTTTACACACATTTCGGAGAACAAGGTAAACGATGATTCTCAGTAACCCAGCAGATTTCCATCAGTGGTTCCCAACCTGGGGCATCAAAGACTGGGGGCGGGGAGGGGGGGGGGGGGCACTGCTTTAGGTCACTGTTCCTTCATTTGTCCCCCATCAGAGTCCATCTAAACTTTGCATGTGAGAGTAGTTTCACTTTGCATCTGCAACGTAGCCGAAGTCATTTCATCTCATTAGGATGCGGTCCATCTTTCACTCCGGCAGCCCCCAGAGAAGGGGGCTGATGAAAAATGTGCTACGAGCCATTTATTTTGTTTGTTTTGAAGTGAAATATTGCAATTACACCGAATTCCTTCAGGGCAGTCGTTTATTCTGGAGTTGTGAGCCTGTAATGGATAGCGTCTCCATATCGTAAATAGTTGCTGGTTCAGTGGGAGGAAAAAAAGTTTTGATCCGAAAGAGAAGTTTCAGTACTTCTAAAAAATTCGCATTCCACTGGAAATGTCACTTCCTCATGCAGCCACACATGAGGGGGCAGCGTGGTGGCAGTTTGGGGGCTCGCAGGTGCCTCAGTTGTCCTCTGTGGCAGATCCAAGTGTGTCCAAAATAGAGATTTACGTGTTTTTGTCTGGACCGCAGCACCATCCGGGCCCAGTGAGACGGAAGTACAGCTCCTGCTCCACCATATTCCTCGATGACAGCACCGTCAGTCAGCCCAACCTCAAGTACACCATCAAATGGTAACTCACCGGTGGGGTCGTGGCATATTCTAGGCGTCGCAGTCGACACTGAATATCTTTTCGCCGACAGTCTTTTGATTCGACCTTCAGGATGATCTTTTCATGCGTCTTGTTTGTGTTCACAGCGTCGCACTTGCAATATACTACCACATAAAAAACAGGTGAGACGCATGTTTCTCGTTGTGTCTCACAAAGTGTGAACCAAATGCCATAAATGGTGACTGGGAAGCGTTTCATTCCCGTCACGCTCTCACAGTCCCCCTCTTTGATTCCAGAGACGTCGATGGAAGAATGTTGTTGGACATCTTCGACGAGAAGCTGCATCCGCTGTCGGTAAGGCCTCAGCGGAAGATAAATTTTCATTAGAGGCGAGCGGTAGAGCTGTCAGGCTTCATCAACAACAGAAACCGCACGGCTAACGAGCACACATGGATCAAATAGAGAGGAAGTCTGTCTTGTAATCCCAGCAGCCAGCTGGAATATTGACATGTTTTTGGGGGGTTTTTTCAGAGCGTTATTGCTTGACGATCGCAGGGTTTTAAGTCCAAACATTTCCACAAGCACTCAGACTGTTTATCTGTTTCCGAACCCAGCGAGACGTTCCGTTCAAAACGAGCGGAACGTCGGGGGTCAGACGTGAGCGTGAGGCGCTCCTCGCTCCGTTTCATCGGACTTGTTATTTCTGTGCTGCAGAAGTCGGAGGTTCCTGCTGATTACAGCAAACACGACCCGGAGCAGAAGCAGATCTACCGCTTCGTCAGGACATTGTTCAGCGCCGCACAGCTCACCGCTGAGTGTGCCATCGTCACCCTGGTGAGCGCACGTCTCTGTGTGTTTGTGGGTGTGTGTGTTTGGGTGCCGACACCAGGAGGGAGTGTTGCCTTTTCATTCTCCCCCTCTTGTCTCGCCCCGTCTGGTGCCGTGTCCTCCTTTCTCTCTCCTTCAGTGTTTCTTGACCCGAGTTCCTCCTGAATCACATGAAAAGTACTGTGTCTCTCTGGGGGCAAAGTGCCCGAAATCGGCAACAAAGTGAACTCTTTTTTTATGTGTTTAGCAGAGAATTGGACAGAAAAAAATCCTGCATTTACAATTTCCCCTCAGGATCGGTCGGCTGTGAAGCTGTAGAGAGAGTATAATAAAGGAATTTTACCCAGCATCAATCTTCCCGTATTTGGAGAACCTGCGCTCGTGTTAAAAGAGGAATAAGCGGCCACTCCTTTCTCCTCCCAAACACCTCTCCCTCCACTTTGTCGCCCTCACCGCCACGTGTGTCCTAGTATTCCAGGAAGGTGCAGGCTTCAAATGTCTCCCCTGGTGGCCTACTATTAGCTGGCTCCGCTTCCTGACAGGTGTGTGTGTGTGTGTGTGTGTTCCACAGACACACTGTATTCCTGACTATCACAGGGTCCGTTTATCTGCCGATCCCCCGACGACACCACATTGTTGAAGACCCTTATGCGCACGCTGGCAGATGATCAGCAGAGTCTGGCACACCACCAACAGTTGGAATTGGGCTGTCAGCTGCTGCTGGTGAAGTTAGCTGACGCAGCCGACTTTAGACAGGGTGGTGTAGAGATGAAGCGGGGAGTCTTCTCCCCACCCTGCAGTTATTACATCATCGCAAGACCATCTTCAGGGGACGGAAAAGACGGCGTCAGCGTGCCTGTGAGAGCAAAACCAATGCTCAACTTTTCTTGCAAATGAAACCAAGAGCGTTCAAATGCTGGGGGATGCTGCAGGAACTGAAGGCCACGGAAGGGTCAGTTCCACGGGTCAACGAAACAATTGGTCAGTTAAACAGCAATGATTCAAAAACGTTGGTAAAGGGAAAAGAAACGATTCATCGTGAACGCTACCTGCACTGGCCTTTTTTAGCTTGATGAAGCTAACTTTTACACAAAAACCTCCAGGTTGTTGGTCGCACTGTGTTTGGATAGCAGGCATGCCACGTCTGCTGCTGGCTGTGAGCCACAGCCCAGATGGGCCACCGTCTCCTGCAAGCACGCTTTCAAACCCATCTCAGCTTGTCCAATTAACCACCCGAGCGGTCTCCAAACGGAGCCGCAGCTCCCCGACGCCGCAGCCACGTCCGTCCATCCATATCGCCTCTCCGCTCAACCGAGTCGAATGCTGTCGTTGCAGGTCGTCGGCGTTTGTCTGGTTCTGGACACCGACTGTCCGGCTGAAATGTGTTTTTTGTTTGGGACGTTGGGGAACAAGATACCGACAGCTCCTCTGCAGTCGCTGCTCTAACAGGAGAGCTGCACTGAATACTTCTTTCCCCGCAAACTCAGCCTTTGCCGTCTGAGAGCTGACAGATTTCACAGTTTGAAGCGACGATAACTGGTCTGAGTTCAGCTGACTGTGCAGGAAATCTTATTTATGGAAAAGTACATGCCTGTCTGTGTGTGGGGGGTAGAAAAAAAGTTGCTGCAACACAATCATGGTGGCAGTGACACATGAAATCAAACGCCTGCCAATTAAAACAAACATGGCAGGACTGCACCTTCATTCATACCACGAAATAACACAAATACTCTTCATGTCTTCCTCCTCAGCACGTTTTTGAAGAGGGAACCTATTATTATACATTACTGCTCAAGGCAAACATGCATCACAATGGTTTTGGAGCGTGCACTGGAATATAAAAAAGCTTTTATGAGATAAAAGTGTGGAAAAAAAACATGCTTTAGTTGTCCTCACACAGCCAATTACAACCTGCCCCGAGCTATGAAAACAACCAGCGGAACGCTTCCTCTCCCAGATCGTAACAACGTCGGTGATCAGTGGAGCCGCGGAACCGAGGAACCGCAGCGTCTTCTGAAGGGGAGGACGCCTGAAGGCGGCGTGCGCTCAGTCAGATGTGGACTGTGGGAATTCTACTCCAGGAGAGACAGAAAGATGGAGAGAGAGGGAGGGGGGGGGTGAAGGGCAGGAATCGGCATGGATATTTTATGAGAGGGGGGGGGGGGGCTCCAGGGATGCTGGGTTTCATCAGCCACTGACATCTTGAGGGAGGGGGGAGGAGAAGACAGGGGACTGCGGAGCAGCCGGGTGAAGTGAGGAAACAACGGGACGTGATGGGTGGGAAAAAAAGAAGGTGAAGGAGGGAGGGGAAAAAACGCGGACGACTCAAGCTCCTTCAATCCTCCCTTTGTCAAGTTCTGGCTAAGGAAAGATACAACACATGAGTTACAATGTTGCGGGAGTGGTAGAAACACACTCTCAGAGAACTTGTCTTTCGCAGGGACTCATTTGTCGCACGCCTCTCGCTCGCAGGTGTACCTCGAGAGACTCCTGACCTATGCCGAGATCGACATCTGCCCCGCCAACTGGAAGCGCATCGTGCTGGGCGCCATCCTGCTGGCCTCGAAGGTCTGGGACGACCAGGCGGTCTGGAACGTCGACTACTGCCAAATTCTCAAGGATATCACCGTGGAGGATATGTGAGTATTTCAGATTTGAAACCGAAAGGGAAGAACAGGTAATCAGAGGTGTCGGATCGATCGAAAAGAAGACAGAGAGCGTTCTCCTCTGAGTCCTTAAAGCCATCGCTACTTGTGAGGCGCCTTCAGCTGTTGTCGTAAACCCCCCCCCCCCCACCTCCCTGCTTCCGTATCAGCCGGCCCCCCCCGGGCCCTCACACGCTGAGAATAGCCGGTGATTGTGAGAGGTGTTGATAGTCACATGGACGGCCGTCTGGACGCGCTCGCAGCGACCTTCGCCCAGCCGACCGACCTCTGTCGCGAAGCCAACGTCAGACAGGAAACGCTCTCAAAAGTTGGACAGCGAATCGCGACTCCTTGTCAAAGCACACGTCTTCTTTTTCATCTTTGTTCCCTCGACTTATAAATACGTAAACAAATACAGAGCAAGCCCGCATGAACCATCCTGTCGTCACCCCTGAAGTCAGACCGCTGTGCGACTTCCTGCCAACCATAATATTTGTCCTCGCTGCAAGACAAGAAGGACAGTCGCCCCGCTGACCTATATATCGCATCGCTCCATCGCGGGCAGGAATCCTGGCGGGATTATCGTGTGGTGCAACACGACGCTGCAGACGTGCCTCCGCCGTCACCCTTGACCCCCCCCCCAGCTGTCTTCACATCCCACCGCGACGTCTCTCGTCCACCTGCTTTGGACCCCATCCAGGGCATTTCCTGCGGAAAGTCGCTCGGGTCTTCGCGAAAGCCCTCCGTCTGGAAACGGGAAGCAAAGAAAAAGCCGCCAAGAAACAGATGCGAGTCGGGGAACCGGGTGCGGGATTCGAAACGACACCACGATATTAGCCAGAGTTTGGCTTCAGCGGGTGGCTAAATTTAGCTCGTCTGTTGCCACACGCCTGTAAAAAAAAATGCGTGTGGGCGCGCGACAAAGGCGAGGGGAGAGAGGAGACGGATTGCGGTTACAATGCGAAATGAATCGCTCGTGACTGGAGAGAAGCAGATGAAAGCGTCTGCTGCCGCTCAGGGGATCACAGAGCCGTCGAGCGGGAGCCCGCGCATGACAATAGCGCTTTTCGAGATGTGGGATTAATATTCGCTCTTCCGCAAAATGCTCTGAACTCCATCGCTCAGATCGCGCGCGCTCTCATCGTGGGGAGGCGGGGGTTAAAGCGGGATTTCAAACGCACTTTAAAACAGCTGCATTGTGTTTGAGGCCCGATGAGATATCTCTCAGTTCGGCGCTCGCCAAAACATCAGCGCGCTCCATCAGTCCTCCGTCCTCACATCGTCCTCTGTTGCAGGAACGAGCTGGAGCGGCAGTTCCTGGAGCTGCTGCAGTTCAACATCAACGTGCCGTCCAGCGTCTACGCCAAGTATTACTTTGACCTGCGCTCGCTGGCCGAGGCCAACAACCTCAGCCTCCCGCTGGAGCCCCTCAGCAGGGACAAGGCGCAGAAACTCGAGGTGAGGACACCGATTTGTAAAAAGGAAACACGGCTGTTTGTGTAATTAGTATTCCGTCGAGCATCCGCTTCACACCCGCTCGCTCGCTGGCCGCAGCTCCTCTGCGGGACAGGATGTGGAGCCGCGCGGCCGTGTAATTGGCTGTGACGCTTCGGCATCCGCCTCTTCCTTCCCATCCTGCAGCCGCTTGTTTGCGGGCATCGGTGAATGATTTATTTTTGTCCGTGCACAAACAAAACAACCCCGTGTGAGACCAAAATGAACACTTTTCACAGCTGAGGGGCTTTGTCCAACCAAAGCACAACTGTGAAGGGGGGGGGGGCCAGTAACAATGACTGCTCCCCAACTCGCGTCAACATGGGTGTAAGTCTACTGGGAAGAAACCGCCCCCTCCCTTAACCCCCCCCCCCCCCCGGTTTTTCTCTTTTTCAGGCGATCTCGCGGCTGTGTGACGACAAGTACAAGGACTTGCGGAAGCTCGGCAAGAAGCGCTCGGTGAGCTCGGACAACCTGGCGGTGGTCCGGTGGTGCCCGGCCGTCGTCTCGTAACCCGGAGAGACGGGAAGAGCGACCTGAGCCGTGGATCCGTATCGGAGGGCAGGCTGGATGCGGCCGTCCGGTCGCCCTTGGACCAGCGGGCCTGTCCGGATCACTCGCACACACCGACACACACTTTCACCCAATGTGGCACTTTGGACCAGCGGGACCGCGCTCCCCTCCCCCACTTTCACCCATCCGGTCGGCTGTACCTAGGAGACGCCCCCCCCCCCCCCCCTTGCTGGCTGCTTCCTGCACTGACTTGAACCTCAGCTTTTGAGAGGAAGACGAGCAGCCGGTGAGGACGTCCAGAAACTGGGAGAAACGTGAAGCCGGGAAACGAAAGTAGGGACCAGCGATTTAAAAACACAAGACGCGATGCGGCCCCGCTGTCTCGATGGGGGCCATGTACATTCCTTTTGAATTCCTAAGATTGGTTCCTGAGACGATCCTTTTGACAGCTTCGGCACATCCTCCCAGCTCGGCCCCTCAGCTCGCGCTTCCCCGCCCCGCTTCGAGCCTGTACACGACATCGACATTCCTCCGTCGGTACATATCATCAGCCGTCCGCCGGGGATCCGTTTTTCCAAAAGCGACGGGGGGGGGGGGGGGTTGCCTCGCGACCGTCCAACCAGACAGCAATATCCAACGGTGGGCGGAGCAACCCCGGAGAGCTCCCGTCGGACCTGATCATCACTGCCATCGTCCCGACCTGTGGTGCCTGTAATAAGCTCGTTTAACCTTCTGATGGGAGAGAAGGGGGGGGGGATCAAAGTCGAAGAAAAAAAAACTGGACAGTTTCTTTTTTCTTTTGAACATTTTGTACGGTTCCTCTCAGCACAAATCTTTCAGAGCCACTAGCAGCATGATTCTTCCGAGTTGTCTGGACTGCAGCACTGCGTACAAAGTGATAGATTGTATACGTTTGTTTTTGCTAAATCGTCTTTGTATAGTGTAAATACAGCAGCGCTCAATCTGTAGGTCTGAGGTCATCCTGTAAAAAGACGCAGACGGACAGAGTGGCGTTAGACTATTTATATTGGAGGAGTTTTTGCTGTTGACGGACACAGTTAATACGTGTGATCATACGACAAATCACGTTTGAAGAGACAGGTGAAGTATTACAGTTTCAATGGGAGACACCACTTAAGGTTTCGTTGCCACTTCTTCTTAACGTTGTCGCATTCCAGAGAGGGCCAATCGTTTTCATGTGTTGCATCCTTTTTATAAGGTGAAACCGATTCAAGCTCTTTTTATGTCGTTTTGTTGGATTTTATTTTGAAAGTTTTTGTAACATCGTTTGGATACATTTCCAGGGGGCGTGTTTGTAACTGGAAAGGAACGTTTCTCTCACATGGAACGTTCCCTGGTTTGCTCCGTTTCATTTTTTTTGGTTCCCAATTTTATGAAATGTCCGGGGAAGTATTTTGGGATAGACGCAGAAAGATTAGTTGATGAAGTCATTAAAAAAAACCAGCTTTTTATATAAGAACTTTTTAAAAGTGGTTGTTTTGCCTTACGCTTGTAGACAGTCGAGTGTTGAACTGAAGCAGCGGTCTGTAGAGCCCATCCTAGCTCCCTCCTCTTGCACACACACACACACACACACACACACACACACACACACACACACACACACTTGTCAAAAGGGTCAGAAGCATGCAGTACGTTCATCAACTGGGAACTTCCATGCTTCCCTGCTCTAACACACCTGAATCAATTCAATGGTCGTTAGCAGGCTTCTGCCCAGCCGGACGACCACACACTGATTCAAAGAAGGTATGTTGGAGCAGGGAAAACACCCAAAACTTGTCGGATGCCGGCCCTCCAGGACTGGAGTTTGACAGCCCTGCTTTAAAAAGCTGCAGTATTTCTTCATGTTACACTCAAACTTTGTTGCAGTTAGAGTGGACAGAACCGGGCTTTTCCTTGAGCTAGCCTGTGTTGCTGGCGAGCAGCTTAATCAATGGGAACTTTGTGTATTAAACCACAAATGTTGACGTGGAAGCATCATTTTGTCAGCTTATGAATATCAGTCATTTCTCAACATATTGAGTTGAAAGTGATTCATCTACTTTTTGTGGTCATATGAGAACTTCTTCGCTCACATGCAGGAGTTCCCATTTGGTAACTTTCCAGGTTCCCAACGAGCGCCATCCATTCCTTTGCTTAAATCCAGGCCTTGAAAGGTGGTGACAAACAAGCCCACACAGAAGCAGCAGCCCTCAGTGAGCAGAGTTGTTGTGAGCGAGTTTACGGGAGAGACCGTGGTGTGGGTGAGGTTTGCGACCTGCACGGGCGGGAGGGGGCAGGAGTACCAAAGCAGCGGAGGACCGTCCTGCCCCGTGTTGCTCAGCCAACTTGCACATAAAGTCTATGAAAGATGACAAAATAAAAGGCCAACGGTCCCTGGGCGAGAGGAGGTCAAAGCTACTGGAGTCGCTGTGAGAGGTCTTCAAAGATTGTATGTCCTATTTATTGTGTGTGTGTGTGTGTATGTATGTGTGCATACGAGTGTCCTGGAGGTGGATCATACATCCTTGACCTGTGGCGTCCTGTCGGCTGTGAGTGTGTCACAGCCTCGTGCACTGAACTCTACCTCTGCATAGAGTTTTACTGATTTCTCTTAACCTCCTGGTCTGGTCCGCTGACACTCCCGGGTGACCTTTCTGTTCTTCATCCCTTCATTCTTTCCACGTGCTGTTCTGACCTTCTCTAGTTTTGTTTTCTTTTTTTTCCTGTTTGCTTCTCACTCGTTTCTTCCCGTTCTCAGTTTGCCAAACTCTTCTTCATCTTCTTCTTCGTTTCTGGTCTATAATTTCAAGAACTGCTCCCATTTCTATTTCTGAAGCAATGTTTAGGGAATAAAAAATAAACCTGTGCGAGAATTAAACTCTAAAACCTTGCTATAAACCACATGTGTCTTCTCCTCTGTTACACACAGCACCAAAACACACACACACACACACACACACACACACACACACACACACACACACACACACACACACACACACCACTGATGTGACTTCACTTTCCTTTTGTCTCAGACAGAACAGTTTGAACAGCTCAGAGCGAGAGCAAGCACAGAGATTACACTCTGCCATTATGTCACTGAGGGACACTTTGAACTGGCTGTATTAGCCCCTGTTTGCATCGCAAGTGGCTGTTTGGTTTATCCCTGTCCCAGGTCACTTCAGTGCGCCTGTCAGTACGTTCCAGAAACCACCTGGAAACATGTCGCTGTAGAGAAGTGACCTGACTGACCGGTGGCTCCAAGCACGGCCACAGAAAGCGACGATCAACATGCTGAAGAATACCAGTGATCAGTGACACTTCGTCATCACACCATCAAACACAGCTGCTGAGTCTCCATCAAACATTGGAGGAAAGCTTCAGAACACTCTTTTCTCACAAGCATGTAACGTATGCAACACCTTTCTCATCGCACTTTGTCATTTGATGTATTTTTCTCAGAAATAAATATCGTCAAGTGCAAAGACAGTCTGATCCTATAAGACTTAAGCTTCAGGGGGGAGAAAAGCGGTCCTTCACCCTCAGTCTAAGTCCTGTGGTTTATTTTCTTTACTTTCATGTCTTCGGGGGGGTGGGGGGTCATCCTGCTGTTGATGAAATGGATAGGAAATAACTCCAGACGAGGACCACCACTTTCATGTTTGCCAGTGAATGAAGGCTGACAGCTGTGGGATCAGGTGGATGAGGGCGGGACCAACAGAGGCGGCGGTGGTGGAAAAAAAGAGAGGCTGATCTCTATTGACAGTTATTTGATGTTCAGTGCGTCGACAGAAACAATAAGAAAAAGATCACCGAAAAAGACCAAAAAAAGAAAAAGCTTATATA
>JASSRZ010000002.1:13639868-13684749 GCA_032164315.1 Malacoctenus gilli | reverse complement strand
CACACACACACACACACACACACACACACACACACACACACACACACACACACACACACACACACACACTCAATGGAGGAATCTAAGAGGGGGGATTGACAAAAACGCCTCAGGTAAAATGAATTGAATCCAATGAGATGTATTGGGAGGATAGATATGTAAAGGGCTGCTGCTGACAGCTGCTATTGCTCCCTCGGTGGCTGGTGCCAAATGACAGGGCCTGCGGAGAAAGGTGCGTTTGATAATACATCCACGACAATCCAGCAAGATCCCCGTTTCCCTTCGGTCTATTTATATTCCGGGTTTTTGTTTTTTTGTTTTTTTTTGTTTTGTTGGGTGGTTTTTTTTTTTTTTTGCATTGTCGGGCGCTAACCTCGAGTCAAAGCGTCTTGGGCTGCTTTACAAGCTCGCATGTGAAATGCACTTTGTTTCTTTTTGTGGCCTGCGAGTTGTCGCCTTCAAAAATAGCACGTCGTCAACTTTCGCGAAGTTGGCGCGCAGACGAGCGCACGCCTCTCTCCTCCTCCAGCTCGCTCCTTGGATAAATATTCAGGAAGCGGTGAAGTGAAGGAGGAAGGAGCGGGGGGGGGGGGGGGTGTGCAGGCGGGGATTGTGTTTGCAGCTCGATGGGGGCAAACATGTTGCATTGGGCTCCTTGAGTGAGGAGGACAATGACTCGGTCCACAGTGCCCCTATTAAAGCAGCAGCCTCCAGGCTTGCGGATTAGCCTGAATAGGCTGTGCTCCCCAGGTACGGGATTTGGTTTACATTAGCCAGCTTTGCCCTTGGCTGCCACTGCTAACTCCTGTTCAGGTCACTTAGCTCTGGCTAAGACCACCCCCACCCACCTCCCCCAAACCCCCTCCCCCTTTTTTCTGTTGCCTAATTAGGAAGAAGAGTCTAATTGACGTTACTTTGTGCCACAAATATGTTTGCTGTTGTTTGAGGAAGCGCTGGCTGTGCAATTGTTGTGGCGTGCTCACGGCGAGGAGCGGCACGGAGGAGAAAACGTCTCACTTTCCTGCAATCTCGCGTGCACGACAGTGTGGAGGGCATGTAGCTCGGGGCAATGGGACCACTTTTAAATTTTAAACACAATTTCAGCTTTTCGCCTCATTTCAATGCGGCACGGCTGGAGGTGGAATCGGAATGCATAAAATTGACTGCATGAAAAGATAATGTATAATAAATGTATTCCACATCGGGCGCCTGTGGATCGAATCATTGATTAGCAGTGGCGAGCCCGGTGCTAAACATTCTTGTTTCATACATATTTCATCGCGGCGCTCGGCGGCGGCTGGCTCGGCCGTCATGGGACTGCGACAGATGTCCATTAGCTGAACCTGGGGCCAGCTAGGAGGGAGGTCCCGCTAACCTGGACCGACCCCGGATCTGGTGTCCCCCCCCCATCTGGCTGGGCCGCGCGGCGGGCCGGGGTGGCGCCGTCCTCCCTGGTTTTGCCTCCTGTCGAAGCTCCCGAAAGAAAAACCACAAGTGTTTGGCCGTTGCCTGCATGTTTAATATATTGTTTCGTCTAACTTTTCCGCATCTGTCCTCACGAGTGGGCCGAAGGTCAGGGAATTGTCTTTTTGGAGCACGGTCGTACATGCAACTCTTCTGCAGGGGTCAGAACATCGAAACGCGGTGTTTCGAAGACCGCTGTCTTTAAATAGCCGCGACCGGAGGATGATTTGATGAAGCTGGCCCGTCGAATCGAGAGCAGCGCTCCGACAGCGCGAAACGAACAAGTGAAGACAGAAACTCCGTGTTCCACCGGCTTTACTCAGGGTGATGGAGATCAGGCTTTGAGCTTCCCCAGATGAGGCGCTGATCACTGGTATTTCCCATGGGGACAGACTTCCCATGGTGGTCCTGACACCGGGGGCAATCGGGAGGGGTGGAGGGGGGTAACAACACGGGCTGCAAACACAAATATCCTGAAATCATAGACTCCCGGGGGAGCTCGTGCAGCCTACTTGTGGACCCCCACGAGATGTATACATTGGCTGGACCACAACGGCGAGGTCAATCCTATAAAGTGTGCAACTCAGTCGGCGAGTTTGAGTTATGCGTGTCCGAACGGTCGCCGACTAAACAGCCGAAGGCTTGAGAGTGTCACAAAAACAAAACACCCCGTTGTGTCAACATTGTGTTGCCGCTGTTGTCGTGTTTAGTTGCAGCGTTGGTCTGTATTTGTTCAGCCATAAGTTGAATATTAACAGAACGTTTCGGGAGGCGAGCGCACGAGTTCTTCTGGCAACAACCGCGGACCGGTCTGAAACCTTTTAGATTCGACGGGGTTGAAATGTTTATTCGATTTGTGTGGACGTTTTTGGGCCTTTTTTTCCACGAGCATCAACACTGCGTTCCCAGGAGGCGATCACATCTGCTGCCAGAACCTTTTAGCACCTCCTTGGCTGGTGTTGGAAACGTGGTGTCAGCAGGGCTGCAGGCCAGTGATTGGCCAGAGAGTGATGACAGCAGATGAGTCATTTAAGCATCTCATTCACAAGTATTTCATCATTTCACCAAACTGGCACGTTCATGTTGCTTTTTGTCACATTTCGCGCCACCCTGCTGTGGCGAGCTCATCCTTGCTGCGGTCCGCGACTGTGATGAGGAGTACATGAAGGGCGCTGGAAGCAGCGATGTGGCTCCGACTAAATAAGTGATTATCACTCGCAGCACAGCTGGCATTACAAACTACTGGAAGTATTGGCTCGTTTTTAGGCAGCAGCTGCAGTGAGACATGATCCAAAGCCAACAGGGATGGGGGTGGGGGGGGATCGATCATCTGGCTGACATGTTTACTGAGGATGAAGCAAGCGAACGATAAGTCTAACAAAAACAGAGTTCGTGGAACAGCTTTGAATACACCAAAACTGCCAGATCGCCTGACCTTTGGAACGCTTTCAACTCTCCTTGCGATCAGTTTTGTCTGAAAGGAAACTTTCTCTGCCACCGACATTAGTTTTGCAGCCTCCTGTTTGTGCCGCTTCCTTTCCAAATTTGACCAAATTAACGACCATCATTTCCTCCTTTCTCTTCTGCGGCAAACCGAGATCGAGTTTGTTTTGACACACGATGATTTGTGATTTTGAAGGATGTGTGTCTGCAGAGTATCTGTAACCTGCAGTTCGATGTAACATCTCTCTGTCTCTCTCTCTCTCTCTTTCTCTCTCTCTCTCTCTCTCCCCCTCCCTCTCTCTCTTCTTCTCTCTCTCTCTCTCGCTCTCTCGTATGTTTCCAAGGCAGTAATTTCGGCCCTCATTGAAATGCTGTTGTTCAGTGATTGAAGGAGTCTGACCCCTTCTGCGAAACGTAATGAACACAGCCCAACATTTCAGCCGTCTCCACAAACATCGACAGTCAATCAGGACCGATCGACGTGCAGGAAGTGCACTAAAAGATGTTGCTGGATGGCAGAAACAAGTCCCGTTGTCCGCGTCAACAATTGGGGCCTTTGCATCTGCCTCCATCGTGGTGATTGCTTGAGGTAATTTGGAGCCTTTCAAAGGGAACATACCTCATGTCAGGCAACATTGTTGTGCGCCTGACGTCTCCTTTCGCATTTCCAGTTGCGAGACGGGTTTTAGACACATGTATTCCCGATTCAGGGGTCTGTGCTTTTCACAGCGTGAGCACTA
Organism: Malacoctenus gilli; assembly: GCA_032164315.1. Lineage (NCBI taxonomy): Eukaryota > Metazoa > Chordata > Actinopteri > Blenniiformes > Labrisomidae > Malacoctenus > Malacoctenus gilli. The sequence goes on along the minus strand of JASSRZ010000002.1, from coordinate 13,681,102 downwards.
TTTGTCAGGTGAAGACAAGGAAAGAAACGAGGCCAGCATATGGGGCCCCCTCTCAGTGTGTATGTATGCATGCGTGCGTGCGTGTGTGTGTGTGTTTGTGTGTGAGAGAGAGAGAGACGGAGGCGGAGAAGGAGTTTCTCCCCCTTTTTTATTTTGGGGAACTAGAGCGTCGTCTCAGCGCTTCGCGATTCCCCACTAATCAGGTGCTGCCAACCTGCCAGCCAAGGCGGGACGCGAGGCCTTTCAAAACACTCTGCTAATTAACGAGCCCCCAATGCATCCCTTCCGCTTTTTTTTTTTTTTTTTTACAGCGCGAGCACATCTGCCATAGGAGGAGAAAAAAAAAACCTGGGAGAAGAAAACCTACATTATCGTCAGCCTGAGTGGATCCCTTCACATGGCGCTCAGCCTGAATGGGGCGTGCACGCCGTGTTGTGTGTTTGCGTGTCAATCGCCGAGGGTGCGCGCAAAGTTCCTCACGCCGGCTCCAAAAATTCCTTTTTTTCCCCCCTCCTTCTTCTTCTTCTTCTTCTTCTTCTTGAAAGCGTTGACGGCTTTTTACGCCGCTTGTTGTAGACATTGGCAGAGGCTCCCCCCGCGCCTACCGAGCCGCTGAAAAGCGTGAATAGGGTTTCCCACCGTTCCTAATGACTGTTTACACGTCCCCGCCGCAGATTAAAAAGATGTTTCTGGTGTCGCCTGGGGTCTTGCTGCAACACATCTTTGACAAGCTCCTTGCATGATTAACCTCAAAAAGTGTTCCTGTTCCTTCATTTTTTTTTTTTGAGCGGAACGTAAAGGAATTTGGCGTCGGAATGAAACGGGGGGGACTAACTGCGCACAATGGAAGGTGCTGCTCGATTAGAGCGAGCGTCAGCTCCTGCGTAATGCAATTAAACGTGTTGATTTTGACGAGGGCCTGGTAGAAGGAGGGCTAATTGATGACAAAATGGCCAGCATGTACTCCGAAGCCCCTTCTCAAGGCAAATATTGACACAAATTAAAACCCGGCGGAGTGAACTCCCGCTTACACAGGTAGAGAGCGCTCCCACGTCAAATCAACGCTCCCCATGTTCACTCTGCAGGCAGGAAAAGAGCCTCGTTGAACACGGAGTGTAATTTACATCAGACGGCTCATTCGAACCCCCACCCCCCACTCCCCACTGAAAAATGGACAAAGCAGCCATAGTGACCTTGTTTACTTTGGAAAGGTCTTCCAGGGCTCCGGCGGATCCATATGTTCACAGCCGTGGCGGAGTTATTACTTTTTTTCCAGGCCTGGAATTCCATCACCTCGGCGTTTGCCAGCGACGGGCCAGCTGCGGTCCCGGGAGAGATTTCCCCCTCAGCTCATTTCCTCCCCGCCAGAGAGCCATTCGCGCGCTCGCTCAGCGCCTCTGATGGAGCCTCACGCCGATTTACCGCCGCTCGACATCTGCACTCCCCCAGCGGCGCTTTGCGAAAATTGTCGCCGGGCCGGCTCCAGGAAAACGAGCGCGAGGCATGTACTCATGGGGGGGCGGGGGGTCAAACGTCCCGCATCCCGGGCAGGTCCGGAAAGTCACTTGACTGGCAGCAAAGGGGAACTACAACTTGAACATTGAGGACTGTTTAAATGGAAATTAAATGAAATCTGGAGGCATTATTATTACACCTCATTATTTTGCAGCCATCTTTGTCCAGCTCTCTCATCATCTGACTCCAAACAAACAACGTAAAGACTATCAACAGTGAAGAGCAAAATATGGAGATACATTCAGAGCCAAAACATGCAGCCTGTTGCTAAGGTGTCGAATGAGAAGATCATTTTCTTTTAACTTTTAACTTTGTGTGTGTGTGTGTGTGGGGGGGGGGACTCCTTCCCCCTTCAGCAGCCACCCCCAATGTTCCCCCTGTTCGCGCCGCTTGTGTAACACTTTAACAGGACACTCATCTCCGCTTGCTCTACATTATAGCAGCTGATCATTATCAGCCGCCAGACAAAAGCCTTCCCCGCGCTCCATATGTACTCTTTAGTGTGGCCTCACGCTTGCATCAGCATCTCATTAGCTCCGCTCACGCTGCAGAAGCCCTTTGATTGTTCTGCCTCATCGTGGTTAAATGTTTCTAAAAGGCAGGCAAGCGCGAGGAGAAGTTGTGGGGGAGACTCACGCGGCGATGGAAACCAGAAGCGGTGTGTTTGCGCTGAATCCGGGGCCTAAGCAATGGAGACAGGTGGGGTTTTTTTTTTCATTATCATTTTTGGGTAAGAGAGGGAGTTTGGGAAGGAGAGAGGCTGACTCTCGCCGTCTACAACCAGGAAGGGGCCCAGAGAGAGAAGAAAAAAACGCCAATCACGAGGTAAGTCGGAATCCCATCATCTCTTCCCTGCCTCTAACACCTTCACTTCCCATTTGCTTCAATATGCAAACCAAGCTGTTTAGGGATGAGGAGCGAGGCGGCTAATGAGCTGCCTGCATCAAGCCCGCGGAAGGAACGAAAAAAAAGAGAGAGAGAGAGAAGGACCCCCTTCTTCAGGAGCCGCTCAGGAGAACACCTCCTCTGGGCATGCTCGGAAACGGCAAAACAACAACAATAACAACAACAGCCATGCAGCCGCGGCAAACACAAATTGATGTGATTAACCAGTGGGACTGACAGTTGTTGTGTGAGCGGCTGGATGCCGAGCAAGCACATTTGGAGTGCCTGTGTGCTCGCAGGCGGGAGCGCGGCGAGCGAGCGTGTGCAGCTGCAGACTTTGCAAGTGTGTAGAGGAAAAAAAAAAAAAGTTTACACAGCGAGATGTCAGCCGCTGATGAGACGTGCTTGACCTCCGAAAGTTTTTCTCTCTCTTTTATTGTCTTGCCCCCCCACCCCCACCTCCCCCCTCCCTCCCTCGTCCTTGTTATTTAGCGTCTAATTTTTCGGTGTGGCTAGGAACACAAGGCTGTCCGTAAGTGACAGCGGGGCCAGTTGGCTCTCGCACCCTGGGAGATTGGCTGACACCCGGCGCTGTAAATCAATCTCTGTGAGAATAATGATCCATTACAGGGTCGAACAGGCGCCGCCGACTGTTCCACCGCCAGAAAGACGCTCTATAGATTATACCCGTGTCCCCGAGACATCGGGAGACAGGGAAGCGGCTCTCCCTGCTTCTTTCTTTTTGCAGACAATAGACGAGCGGACTCTGAGGTTTTTTCCGCCGTCGGAACTGCGACGCGTCCGACCTGAGGGACCCGTCTCTGGGCTGAGGTCGCGGCGCTGGAGAAGGGTCAGAGGGAGCCAGGACGGGGTCCCTCCAAAAACGTCGCCCATGCCGAGGTCCCCGGCTCAGTCGGCGGGCCCACTGAACTTCTGCCCTCTTCCCCCGGGGCCGGGCCAGCGTTTCGCTCCGCCACAAAAACCATTGCAAACAAAACGCGAGGGCAGCCTGGAGTTCGTATAATTGCTTGGCCAGAAAAAAAAAAAAAACGTCCATGACGCTCTTGTTTTCCTTGGCGCACGGACCAGAAAAAAAAAAAAAAGTTTCGGGACCATGAAAGGACGCCAGTGTGGGAAGTTCAAATGGTATTGTCATTAACGCCTCAACACGGCGATCACTCATGAGGGCGGGGGGAGGGGGGGGGGGCTCGCCCGCACGGACAATGCGGGCCTTTCTCACTGTGGCGCAGATGGCATCGTAAAAAACAAAACAAGAAAAGGAAAAAACAAAAAAGAGAGGCCTTCCCTGCAAACACCAAAAGCAAACACACAAACAGTGGTGACCCTCCGAGTCCCCAATCCATCTTTTCTCCTGTTGGCCGCTTGTTGTCTCGGGGAGATCAAGGCGCTTTTCCTCGTGAACCGCCGCCGTCGCGCTCGCTCGTTTTCAGCGACTCTTGAAATGGAAATGGCAACTTTTTTCACCGAGCTTTTGGGTTTTTTTTCTTTTTGAGGTGATTCCTGTTCATCAGGGTCCCTCGAAGCGTCGGCGTGCGGTTAAATTATTCCCGCCCATCAATCCTCGCCTCTCAACTCCGGCTCCCCGAACTAATTTATGCGCATCCCGTCCCGTTTCGCAGGCGCTGGAATGCAGCGAGCGCGCAGTGCGGCGCGAGGCGGTCGGCTCCATTTGGTTGAAGGCAAATTGGCTAACCTTTGGAAATGGCCAGTGCCGGACCCCCCTCACACCCCCCCCCCCATCCCGTCCCTCCTCCAAGACCCCATCTTGCGCGTTCTGGCCTTCAGAAACACAGATGTTCCGTCTCAGCCTTGCTCATAGGTCTAATCCCTGGATGCTGGCACGGCCGCCACAGAAATATTTCCAAGGCCCGGGCCGCCGCACTTCTGTGCGCAGCTGTGCCTCCACATTTGTCAAATCTTGTCATCGAGTGGCGGAAACAAGGCTGAAGAATTTCGCCCCGTGATTGCATCGCGCGCAAGTCGGGACACATATACGCGCGCTCGTGCGCGTCGGCTCACGCGGTGCCGCAGGTATTCCAGCAGCAGGCATGCACGCAATCATGGAGGCATTTCAGGAAAAGGGTGTACAAAGGGAACGCATGCAGGAATTAGATCTGCGTTTTGGTTGATTCTTTTGTTGTTTTTTTTAACAAATCCACTTTAATTTCATGGCGTTTTGTTTTATTAGTCGCTCAATTTCAGTTTGTACAGGTGGAAACACTCGAATGCTTCCACATAAACACTGACGAGTCTGACAGTTAACAGCTGAATATGGTCCAGCAGCTTCCTCGGTTTTTGTTGGTCCTTGGTCGACTGTTTTTGCACAGTGCGATGTTATTTATCTGTTGGTGAGTCAGCCCTTCGCTCTGATCCATGCCGCAGCGTCTCAACTGCTGTTGTGGAAAAAAAACACGAGAAGCCAAATAGAAAGAGGTCTGTTGACGAGCATTCTATTCGTTGCCAGATAGTTCCTCCAGCGCTCAGGGGTCAAAGGTCAAGTCACTTGCGTCCGGGTTTCCGACGACCTGATTGACAGAACATTAACTCGCCGTCACGGTGTTCTTTCATTGTAAGCCACAGTGTGAGCAGCCTGCACTGTCCACCAGTGTCAGCAGACCAGAAACTGCGCCAGTGTGTTTTCTGTACCTGCGTCACGCCTGACCGCAATCAGCTGCAGCTTTAGGACGACTCTGACAGGATTCAGATGTGTTGGAGCAGAAACACCATGGACCAGCGTAACACAGAGCTGTTCTCTTTCTGCACGTTTTTCTTTGCACTTTTCTTAGTTTTTATTACCTTGTTGTGTTATTTTTTGGCCCCAAATCAGACCAGTGTTTTTCTGCTCTCGAGCACAAAGCAGTCAATCAATGAGCTGCACGAGGCTCAATTCACATGAACGTCCTGATTCGCCTGGCGTCAAACCCAATCTAACTCAAGCACAGCAGATGGAAGCAGACTGGGTTTTTTCTGGCATTTCGTAATTCACAACAAAACAACAAACACCTTCTCCGAGTCACTTCATTTCCTTTTCAGACGTTTTTGATGAAGTCAAGTGAAAAGCACTTCACAACATATTGGCCTTGGAACCATAAGCTGACCTCCTTCGTCCTGATTTGGACTTAAGAAGCAGCTCAGTGTGATTTGAGTCCAACTCGCTGAAACGAGCCAACAGCAGAGGAACTGATTTATGAAGTGTTTGCTTGTGTCTTAATGGAGGCTAATTGAGCAGGTTTATGATCTCCACGCAGTTCAGACTGACCCCGGAGAGCTTAGATGACCCTGCCACACACACACACACATGCACACACACACCCTCAACAAACAACCATTGGCTGAAAGAAGGACGTGTCCGGCTTTGACTCACAATCAGTCCTCCCTCTCATGTACTTCTGGATGCTCGCACGAGGTCAAGCACATTAGCGTATTCAAAAGTACCGCATTCTCTCCCCCCTAATCGAGTTATTATTCACTCCATTCCACTCTGCAGTATCTGGGTGCTTCCAGCCGGCTGGTGAATATGTCAACAATTTTAGTTTGAACTTTTCAACTCAAACTACCAACATTACACCCCCACCCCACCCCCTTCCTCGTCTGAGCTGTGACCTCTGAGGAACGCTTCCATCCAGTCCGCTCCGCTTGGTAATTTATTTATCGTCGTTCACGAGGGAGCCTGTGATTCGATTGGTAAATCTTCGACAGAAAACAACACCGGGTCAAGCTGATTATATTATTAATGGGTGGGTTGGGGTGGGGGGTGGGGGCGGGGGTTACGTGGGTATGCCTAGTCATTAGCAAGCCATATCTGGTTCTGAAAGCAGCGCAATGGAAACAGACGGCACGCAAAACAAATGACGACGAGAATTCATGGGTGTCACTTATAGATTTTTTTTCTCTTCAAACTCCTCCCGCGCGTGCGTGCTTGTGTGTGTGTGTGTGTGTGTGTGTTTGTTTTCATTTTGTTATTGTTGCAGTCTTGGGGAAAAAAAATTGGATATTTTTTTTTCCAGCAGCAGCAGCAGCAGCAGCAGCAGCAGTAGTGGTTTTGGATAAGGATCTCGAGCACGGTGTTGACTTCTTTTGCGGCCCGTCGAAGTTTCATGAATGATTAAAAACGCTGGGCCTGGAGCTGCTCATAAATAAACAGCAGGCAACAGGACTGAACAGGCTTCTCATGGACAGGGAGAACTGACAGACTGCCTTTCAAATCACACCATTCAGTGGGAGCTAATCCACTGTATAGCATTTTTTTTTTACTTTCTTTATGCCCGAGCGGCTTGGTCAGAAATCATGCATATGCACTCTGGGCTGGAGGGAGGCGGCGTAAAGAGCGGATGAAAAAAAAAAAAAGCACTCGCAGTGAGTGGCGCATGTTCCCGTTAACGCACACGACCAACTTCCTGCTCTTTTCTTTTTTTTTTTCACCCTTCCGCGCGGCAAACTCAGAGGGAATACAAATGAGCGCGCGCTTCAGACGGCGCGCCGCAACCTTTCAGAGTAAATAAAATGTCATCCACATGTGCGGTTTTGACAGAGAACCAGAGCAAAACGGTTGCGAGTCCTCCCATTACCTTGGGGCGATATCGTGATTTTTCAAGTCTCCTCCTGGCCCCTGGGTGAACGGAGAGAGAGGGGAGGGGGGGTCAACGCGTCCATATGTGGTCCCCCTTTGCTCAGCTGTTCAGCTTTCCAAATGAGCGGCGCGGTGCCACCGGACGACCCCTCCGTCTCGGTATCGCAGCGTAATGAACAGTCAGAGGCCGGCCGCCATGCGCGCGCTGAACTTTTGGCTCCGGAATCACATCTCGGCCAATTTACTATTTGCCCCCCCCCCCAGTTAGTGCTACAACTTTCCCCTTCCCCCATTGGAGGTCAAGGGCTTGGAACCCGTTTGCTGCTTCAAACCAAATCATTAACGGTCAGAAATAGCGAGGATGCTTTCCATACGACTCGCAGGTCTTGGCTAATTGTGCGCGTTTTTTTTCCCTGTCGGCTTTCGGCCCGGACAGCTGAGCCGAGCACCACGCCGCTGCTCGTTAGCATCTGGATGCATTCTGGGAACAATCGAGCGCCGTCCGAGTCTGAATTAAAGCGATAATTCATCACGTCTGGCGAGAATGAGACGAGAGCCATTGCGCCGCGGCGCCATCAAACGGAGAATACGCCTCGTTCTACTCATCAAGCTCGAGTGATATGTCATCAAATGAAACTTATTACAACGAATAGGGGGACGGGGGGGGGGCTGTGGTGCTCCAGTGAGCATTTCGACGGTGCTCCATTTAAAAAACAGCATCCCTGTGATGCGATGGGCGTGCGGAGATGAAACGATGGAGCGGATGTCCCGATGCGTTGATTGATGTTTATGTCGCAGGGCCGACGGAGAAGGCGGCCTGAGCCGCACAGCGGGAAATAATGAGGCAGTTCGGTGTGTGCTCAGGTGTCGGTGAGCGCGGAGGCCGGATCCCGCTCCCGCCCCCTTCGTTTGTCACGCGGTGCCGTCACCTGACACCCCCACCCCCCTTTTCTTTTCCTGATTCGCCGTATCACTCGAACTAAATTGGTGACACAAATTGGGATATTACGACAATGAGCACGAGGGTTAAACGCCGCTGCTCGCCAAACAGTGACTGGTCCCCCCTCCCCCTCCCCTTCCCCTCGCGGCTGCTCTTTTTCTCGGCCCCCGTTGCCATTGTCTCGAAGCACCAAACCTGCTGAACACATTTCTAAATGACACTCACTTCACCCCCTCCTAGTTGAGGATTTTCCGCGCCTAATGTGGCGTCTCAGGCTGCGCAATGGAGCAGAGGCAGAAGGGAGGGGTCAGGAGGAGGGGAGGGCGGTGATGGGGGTGTTGGGACAATGGCGGTTTGTCTGGGGGGACGGCGGAGACGGGGTCAAGAATCAGAATGTGGAGGACATTAGCAGTCAGCAGATTGATACAGGACCATTGATTCCCGGCTTCTCTCTCTCCTCTTTTTTTTTGCCCCCTTCCTCCTGGACATGATCTGCATTGCAAATGGGGGTGGGGTGGGGGGTGGGGGTTGGGGTGAGGGGGGGGTTCTGTCGCTTTGGCCTTTTTTTTTCCTTCTCTGGAGTCAGAAAAGATCGGGGTGGGGAGGGCTAGGGAGGGGACGTCAGGGGTTCCCACAACACACAAGCCACCCCCCTTCTACACTCCTTAACCTCACCCCCCCCACCTAAAAAATACAACAAAAACAGCAAAACCCCACCAACCCGCTGCTGCGCTCCTCCTCCTCCTCCTGCCTGAGTCCGAGCCCTGGTCCCAGGATCCCACCACAGCTGCCTCTGCAGTCTCCCAGGACCTCTCCTCACTACTGAGGCAAGCACAACAGGCTCATTGTGCTGTGGGGAGGAGGCTGGGACCACTAGGTGTGCTATCTCCCCCAAACAAGCCTCATAAGGTCTCTAAAAAACAGGGGGTGGGGGGGACTGGTCCGACAGAAGGTGGGGGAGAGGTTACGCTGCTCCTTCTGCCCTCTGTCGTGCAGCACGGAAGTGTTAAAGTCACGTTCACACACGCTCAGAGGTGTGTTTGGCTTCCCAGCTATGAAGGATGGAGGTGACGAGCCATGTTTTTATCCTCTTCTCTCACGAAGAGTCATGATTTGTTGCAATTTTAACACAGCTGTTTATTTCATGCTGCTTTTGTGTCCGCACTGTTGCTTTCTTCAAACCTGTGTTTTGGCACAAGCAGCATGGTTTTTGGACTGATGCTGGACATCCATTCAAATGGGTTTTACAGCGCACACAGTGATATTTTGGTGATTCTGTTCATTTTCCTGCTGGAAGGACAAGTCAAACCATCACAATATTTTCATGCATTCTTTCTTTTAGCTTTTTTTTTTTTTGCTGGTACTTGCTGCTTTGAGTACTATTAGCCATCGTCCCGATTAATCACTTCAATAACTTCCGACTTTGCAGCATTTAGAGTGTGAAAGGAAAGGAAGGCTCACGTGTCAAACACATTCCGGTTTTGGGGACCCATGCAGCCAGATTTGCTCTCAAGTGGGCCCGTGAAGGGCTACTAAAAATGATTTTTCTCTTTGTCTGTAGTGCGATGAAGTACACTCCAAAAAAAAGTCTACTTTCGATGGACTTTCGTACTCTGACAGTGGGTGACAGTGGCTAGTATGTACAGCTACATCACTGATCCACTCTGCTGTTTAGTTCTTCGTCTCAACTATTGCTTTACAACTACTGAAATTGTGACTTAAAGACAATAAATAAGGGTTAATTGCTCTTCTCCAACAAACCCTGTTGCAGCAGAACATAAAGAAAAGCATCATCCATGTTGGTCATCTTGTTTTTCTCCCAAACTGTTTCAAGATGCTTGGAAATCAGCTTTTAAGAGAAAAAATTGAATGCAAAACGACACTCTGTTTCATCAAAATGTCTGCCCCTTTTGTACAAAGGTGCAACAGAATCCCTCGTGTGAATTTTTCCCCCTGATTTATGTGCGAGTCGAAAGAAAAAGTCCTCTGTGAAGAAGTTTGACAACGTTATCCAGGGGGGCGGATAAACAGACGCCGGAAAAATGTCCCGACTCCAAATAAATAAACGCAGCAAGTGCTGGCCGCAGACACTGCGAGTGTTCCGGCTAATAATGTTCCATCACCTCGCCGAGACAGTGGAAGTGATATGCAAATGGTTCTTCACACACGCCGAGCGTGTCCTCCAATTATGGGCTCTCATGTTGCTACCGGCCACCTCCGCGCAATTAGCCCCCCTCCGTATCCGACTGTTGAGCCGGCGTTTGCGCGGTCCGGAGGCAAGTTAGCATTGCAAATGAAACCAGAAGCGGCGTTTTCCAGGGGTGTCATTATAAATTAGTGTTGCATGATGGGCACAAATTGCCATCCCCGCTCAAACCTGCCTCTCCAGCGAGCGTCTGCTTATTCCCCGGGAAACGCTATTTATCCCAGCGCGAATGGGCAGTGGCTCCGCGGGCAAAAACACAGACACGGGACCGAGCACGGCGACGTTTCCGACTGAGCAGCAAGAAATGTGCCCCCTCCTCCCGGAAACGGTGATTTATTCCACCCAATGTGTTCACAGAACGATACATTTCCAAATCCTGCCGCCTTGGTCCTCCCAGGACACCGTCTGCTGCCTCCTCCTGGGCTGTGAAATGCGAGCTGTCAGCGGCCGGTTGAGCCCCGTGGACGGCTTGCGCGCCCGCAATGTGTTTCGAATAATGGGACTGAGTTCACGGTATCAAGGCGTCAGTTGCTCTCTTGCTCATATCTTGCATCAATGACCTCGGTGTTGCTTTTGTGCGCATGAAAATCAGCTCCAGATCCAGTGGCAGGCAGAGCTGCAGCCCCCAGGGGGCTTCACTTCTTTCTCTCTTTAAGGGAGGGATGACATCCACATCAGATGCTTTGAGTGAGCTCTTTAAACACAATATGCACAGCACATTTTTACCAGTATTAACATGATGATCTTGTGAAGCCAGAGGAAGTTACTCCATGCAACACCAAGAACTGTCTCATCCTTAAAGGTCAGAAACATCCATAGCTGAACGATCGTTTGTTGGGGTCTGAAAGCCGAGTGCCCCTGACAGAAGGTAAAAGTCATGCCTCGTTCATAAATCACCTCAGTTTCTCGTAAACATGGCGTCGTATAAGCAGGCGAAATCAGGAGAAACGCTGCCGTATACACGTCGTGCCTGTCAGTTGCTCTCAGAAGCAGCACGTGTGCATGAAACTTACACAAAAAGCATCAAATGCATGCTCAGGACACATTTTGTCCGTCTCACTTCTGGGCTTCCGAGTTGACGACGTCAGCTGGGAGAGGAGTCAGCTGAAGTGGCTCGGTCGGTTTCAGAAGCCTCCTGGCCGCCTCCCCGTAGAGTTCAAGACATCCCCCCCCAACCGGGAGGAGGCCCCGGGGAAGACCCAGGACATGCTGGAGGGTCTGTGTTGTCCAGCTGGCCTGGAAACGCCTTAGGGGTCTGCACCCCCCACCCCCACCCCCTCTCCTCTGGTAGAGCTGGGGGAAGAGGAAAGTCTGAGGATGTGCTGTCCCCTTGACCCGGTCCCAGATAATCAGAGGAAAAATGGATGGACGGATAAAAAAAAAACTTTGGTGGAAACTTTTCTCCGTGTGGACAGGGCCTGAGGGTCTTTCACAGGCAGCCAGACACCCCGCAAGTAGGTGATGGCCGGGGTGTGAGTCACATGACCACCAGAAGGGCGACAACATGACGGGATTCGGGGAACAGCTCACCCGCTATCGCTTCTCAAAGCAGATAGTATTCCCAGTACCAAGGCAACGGGCAACAAATACTGGAAGCAAGCTGGTTCCAGATAGTAGAAAAAAGACAGGAAAACCAAACACTGGGTGCTGGAACAAAAACAAAACAAAACAAAACAAAAAAAACACAGACACAAAAACAAATACAGAAATCAGGCTGAAGGGAAACTGAACACAATAAGTGGGGGACCAAACATCAGCAAAGGTAGCAACTGATGAGGCAGTGATGAAGAGCTGCAGTCAGATGAGTCAGGACGAAACGCATGGTCGGAAGGATGCTCATCTCAGAGACTGGTTCCTTAGAAGGAGATTCACCAGAGATCAGATCCACTGAAACCTTAAAATGACCACGAATTCAGTCTAATGTAGAATGATGGAAATAATCCAACATGGCTTAGATCCTTGATGGGACCCTGTTCACATCCTGAAGACTCCTGTGGCCTCTTTAACTGAAGGTCAGCATCTACATCAGTATATTTAGAAACTCCCAATGCCTCCGTTAAAGCTTTCTTGTCGCACCGACTCAGAATATGTGCCTATTAACCCACTGTGTGGGCAGAACGAGTCCCCTGTCGAGACTCCATCCTCTATGCTGATGACTCACGGCTTTATTACTGCGAGCTCCCGGTCCAGCATTGAGCTGCTCTCTGGCCCAGAGATGGAGCTCAGTGCTATCTGCTGTTTGCCACCCTAATCAGCCGCATTGTCTCGCAGCGAAACACCCAGAGCCGACCTCGGGCGCCCGCCGGCTTCAAGGCTGCTGCGATGGACGGCGAGGCCGTGTGTTTTGCCGGGAATAAAAAAACACACTGATCTGGATTCATTAACCCTCCCACAAACACTCTCCCAAGGTTGGTTTCCAGGGCCAGGCCGGGCGTCTGAAGGAGCTCCGGGACGGGGGTGGGGGTGGGGGTGGAGGGTCCGAGCAGTTCTCCTTGGACTAATTGGCGCAGCACGCTGAAGAGAGCGCGTGTGCCCAGACTGACAGTCAGGAAACCACAACAAGTAGCCGCAATAAGACGCGGGCTGTTTATGAGTTCATCCCTCGATTTCTGTTGGTTTTACATGACAGAGGTCACTGAGACAGCATGCAGAGTCTTTCAGTTTGAGTTTGATCTGCTGTCCATCAAACGTTTGGGTGAACCTGATACAAAAGATGTATGTAGTCGTGTGGTAATTCGATGTACAATAGAAAAGTGACTTTAATTAGTGACTCGGAGGCTTCAGACACTCGCGGGGCATAAAGCAGCTTGCTTTACATTGTGCTGAGTCATGACGTCGTGCCGCGCATGAGAAATGTGAGGCTGAAGCTGCACGTCTGAGCTGAATCCTGAATCCAATCCAGAGTACGAGATGGGGAGGGGGGGGGTGCTACTCGTTGGTAAGCAGAAGGAGACAATAATTGATTGAGCAGATATCGTCAGATAGAGACTGGTTTCATTGCAGAAACGTGGGATGAACGTGGCAAAATTTGTGGATATTACGTCGGGGGGGCGGGCGATGGAGAGAGACAGAGTGAGCAGTGGCATGCGTCTGAAGCCCCGGGGGGGGTCACATTATGCCAGCTCACTGGGGCACCTCTTGCTCCGCTGCATTAAAAAAAAAAAAACACTCCCTCCTCCTTTCCTCCTGTCCTCTGGGAATGACATCTTGGGGGGGGTGGGGGGGAGCGTCGCGCCGCGCTCTCTTTAAGGCCTGTCACAGAGGCTGACGGCAGCCGTAAATTTAATCCTCAGACCTGCTGGGATGCAGAGGAGCCGAACAGCGGGAAAGCCTTCTCCCCCACATCAAGGACCTCGGCTGGCTGCGGGACAGCCTGCTGAAAAAACAGCTTTAAACCTGATGACAAATTCATTTTGTGCAGCCGCACCCCCCCGGCCCACCGTGGAAATGGGAGGGTAAATGACACCTCTGCCGATCGAGGTTTTTTTTTTTTGAACGGATTCAAGGAAAACATCCAAAGTATTTAAGTTAGAGACACCGACTGTGTTTGGTTTTGTTTTGTGGATCATTTTGCGCACAGCAAACATGTCCGATGTCTGATTTTCTTTGAGTCTTAGTTGGCCCGAAGAGATGATTTGTGTATGTGCGTTGTGCCACCAGTCCTCCGCTTGAGCCCGTGGCCTGTGGCGCCATGGGAGTCCGTCGAGCTGGAGAGGCATTTTTCGATAGGAGTTGATTATGTGGTGGGGGGGGGGGGGGTGGGGGGGGCAGTCGCTGAGATGGCACGGAGGCGGAGGAAACCGATTCCTGCAGCCGTGCAAAGCGCGGATTGCAGCCGCCGCGGTAGCAGCGGGGCGGCCGCTGGGCCCGCGGGGAGGGAGGTTTATGAATATGTTTGTACCCGAGTTCCCCCCACCCCTCCTCCTCTTAATGTCGGGGCCATGCTAATCGCTTGGTGCTCTGACATCTGGAAGCCTCCCAGTGGAGGGCGAGCCGCGCAAGTTTTCTACGCCCGAGATTACTGGAATATTTGAAGTGGTCACGCCCAATCTATAGAGAGGAGGACCAGTAAGAAAAAAAAAAAAGGAGTATTTTTTAGCATTTTTTCCCCCCGCTTTCTTTCTTACTTTTCGTGCATGGCGAGCTCGTCGGAAGCGCCTTACGCCATCTCTGGTCAGAGAAGAAGAAACGGGTCCCCTCCGATTTCCATCTCCAGTGAAGTTAATGAAGTGAACACGCGCCGACGGACCCGCTCGCGTCGCGCACCACCTGTGAAGCGCTTAAGTAACGCTCCTTCCGGACCATATTTGTGTGGACGGACCCGGCCCGCATTAGAATGAAATCTTAATAATATATGTATTCTCTGTTGCATTCTTTATAAGACTTTGGCACCTGGTCCTTCCCTCTGAGCTTTCAATCACCGGGCCCCAGGGGGTTGTGGATACCTGCTCTTTGAAGAAAGAAGAAGGGGAGAAAGCAGAGTGGAGTCAGGATGTGGGGGGAGCCAGAAAGGGGGGGGGGCTGCTTCCAAATACAGTGTGTTCCACCGAAAACAGGTGGTCATATTTTAAAGATGTGTTGTCGGGCGAAAAGGAAAGGTAAACATCCGACTTGAGGCAGTGCAGGGCAAGCAGTGGACGCAACAGGTATGGTGGTAAGTTTGGGGCGTGGGTGGGGAGGTTGAGATGGCCCCTTGCGTGTAATCCTGCTCATTCCCTGGAAACAATGGAATGTCTTACATAAGACGGAGGAATGTGCTCCGAGGTGATAGTCCCGAGCGCTGGAGCCAGCCGTCCTCCCAGTGGGATCAGGAAGCCTCAGGACAGGAGATAAGCAGCCACCTCAGCCTTGACAGGACCCTCTCGCCTGCCCTCCGACCCCCCCGCCCGCCAGATAACATTTCACCAGCGAGACACTCAGCGAGACTCTCCCCTGTGAAATATCGTCAAGAATAACTTGGTGATAATCACCGCGGATTCCTTTTAAACCTTTAAGGAAAAGTTACAGTGAGGCCAAACAGAGGTACATAGGCACATTCCTACTAATAGACAAGAGCAGGAACCTTCAAAATAAAAGCATACAAGCAAGTGTCTGCTCTACACCCAGGAAAAGTGTCTTATCCTGGTTTTCTCAGACAAACTCAGGAAAAAAAGACTTGTTGCCCCCCCCCCCTATTTACTGGCACCCACCAATGGGGGTCCTCACCCCTCAGGTTGGAGACAGTGAGGGTTGAGCTTCATGCTCTTATTCTAAGACACTAATGTCTGACACTTAAATACTTTGGATGGACTAAACAGCCAACATTATGGCTGACTTGGAGAGAAGGGGGGGCTTCTGCTTCCTAATCATGCGTCTCTTCTCAAAGTCATGTGGTTACTTCCAGCATATTTCATCAGCTGTCGCGAGCAGACCCAGGCAACAACAGCTAAACACCGTTCCAACCAGAAAAAAACAACGATCCATCTTCTCCTCAAAACCCAAAACAACAAAAGCGGTCAGTCTCTAAAGGCTATTAAAACAGCCTGTGTTTATATTTAGTGAGACCTCTAGTGGTCATAGTAATTATGACGGAAGAGATGGAGGAAGTTGGGCTCGCTTGTGGTCAGTTGGCTGAAACTGGAGACTCGCAGGCATGAGACTGCTTTTTACGTCCTGCATGGAGACACTGGCTTTCTTACTCAAAACGCGGATATAAAGGATTCAGCGTGAAGTAACCAAGGCGACCATCTCACCCTTGACCTTTATGTTGTATACCTATCGAGAGGTTTTTGGTGTAGTCAACTGCAACTGTTGTTAAAGGATGACCTGCAAGTTCAAACATGCTCTGCTTGATTTGTTTTAGATTTGGCCAATTTTGACCAAGATGGAAAAGTCTCCTTCTGTTCTTATCTTGCTGTGTCTTATAACTTCTCATCACCCTTTGACTGTTTAAGATATGAACAAAAACTCTCTTCATAGACGAGCTGTGACTTAACAGACATGTAAAGCTTTGTGTTTGTATTGTAGCGTGAAATGAATATTATCCAGCATGAACACATTTCATTGGAAAATGCACTTTAGATTAACGTCATGATGTTATTTTGCAAAAGTTCTTGAAAGTTAACCTGTAAGTTTGTCATGTTTGTGTACATAGTTGGTGTTTCCAACGTGTTGACAGATCGCCTGCACTGAGGTTGCCAGGGTTAAATTACACATTTAAAACAAAATCGTATAGAGATATTTCCTGGAGTCAAAGTTACGCAAAAAGAAAACTGCCTTTTGCTTTTATTTTGAAAGCTCCTGTTTATTACATAGACTTCTGATTCAATTTAGGGGGAAAAAGTTCAAAACCACCAATTTAAAGGACAGTGGGACTCCTGTATCCAAAGTAAAATCAACTAAAAAATTATTCAGCAATGACAACTTTCTTCTAAGATTAAAACTCACTCTGAAATCCAGATAAATAATATGTTTTAGTCTTTTTTTATGTATAAATCAAACCACTCAATACATTTCATGGATGCCTGAAATTCAGTTTTCCTATATCTGATCCAATAACAATTGATCAGAACACACCTGGCTTCCCTGCACTACCCTAGTACTTCAAACAGTAGCACCCCAGTTTGAAAAGCTAAGGTGTTACCTTTTTATTCCTCCTGCATCAAACGCATCCCCCGATCAAACGTCAAACCCTTCAAACAAGGTGTCATCTGCAGCTGTCCGGTCGGGGGAGGGTTTGATGTGAGGAGGTGTAATGATACAAAGGGTGCGCTCGACCGAAGATTGCCCGCCACCTTCTCTGATATCCCACAATGCAATCTGGAGCGGGGAATCAAATGAAACCTGACAGTGTACAGCACCTCTGCGCTGTCTTTTCATTTATCATTCATCATTTTGTGTGTCTCACCCCTCTTCGCCAGGAGCTGCCGCCCGGCGCCTCCGAGTTGGAAGCCCACGCTTTGCACACACTCCTGGATTCGCAGACAGGGACGTGGTCGCTATCTGGCCTACCTGCGTCAGCGGGCAACGAGCGGAGGGGGAAACCGCGAACGATGGCCGAGCGCGGTCACAAATCAAAAAATTAAAGCCAACTCTCCGACGGCCTACCTGTTTGCACAGCAAAATCAATCCATTTTGAACTATGTACGATTCGCTGCAGCACTTTCCTCGTGGCTCGCTGGTGTGTGTGTGTGTTTTTTTTTCTGTCTTTTCTTTCTGCGAAACAAAAATGGACACAAGCGTCTCTGGTTTCACCGCGAGGCCCAGCGGTGGAAGCCCACAGCCTCACGCAGGTCCCAGAAACAGAAACCCAGCTCCAGTCCAATTTGCTGCAGGTTTCCCCCCGAGGAGAGCAGCGCTGTTGATTTTGGCACTCGCCCGCCAGACCCAACCAACAAATCCTGGCTCTTTCTCTCTCACTCTCTCTCTCTCTCTCTTTTTTTTCCCAGACATGTTGGCTCTGGATCTCACTGGAGGACTGAGGAAGGAGAAGAAGAAGGAGAAGAAGAAGAAGAGGAAGGAAAAAGAGCGAGAGTGAGAGCGAGAGAAAAAAGGGGACGGGGGTGGGTGGATGGGTGGGTGGTGGGGGGACAGCCCCGGGGCTGGAGGGAGATATTGTATGCATGTGCACTCAAGCACAAGGTTTGTGGCCAGCTGCTTAAGGATTTTTCTGGGGAGTCAAGATTATCCACAGAGTCAATAGACGGAGGGAGGGGGGGGAGACAGAGAGAGAGAGAGAGGGAGAGAGAGAGAGGGAGAGTTGTCTGTTCCTGCCAGAGCAACTCAATTCTGCTGGGGTAACAGAGAGACACTGTCAGCTCTGTGTTTTCACTCTTGTATTCAGACCTCGCTGCTCAGAAAAGGGGGGAGTGGGCAATCAATGGCGCACAATCATCTGTCCCAGAGACGCTGCGAGGACATGCAGCGTTCACTGCTCGCCGTTTTCACCGAAATCCGACTCCTCAATGAATCCCGGCGATTCAATGGCTCCAGCCCGTGGACCGCAGGTAGAGACCTCGCGGAAGCCCGCCGTCCAGCTCACAATTACCCCCCCCCCTTCCACCTGTCACTCTCTTTTGTCTCAAGTAATAATGACGCCTTCTGGGATGCTGTTATCTCGAAATCTTTTTTTTTTTTAAAGGTACCTTTTGAAGTGGCCATGTGAGCTGTGGTCGCGCGCTCGCACAGTGAGCGAGAGTGTTGATCAGGAGCAGCATGCCCCCCCCCCCGTCCAACCCCCCCCACCCCACCCCCCCTGCAGTTTTGAAACGGAGCGGGATAAGAGCTGTTGCCAAGGTCACTGCTCTGCATTTGCACAGCCATGGTTGTCAAAGGCTGAAAGGGCTCAAGCCCTTGAAACACCTTCTGGCGAGCTCCTCCATTCTGCATGTGGTGAAACTGCTAAAGGCAACAGAGAGGGTGAGGGAGAGAGAGAGAGAGAGAGAGAGAGAGAGAGAGAGAGAGAGACGGGCTGGGCGAGGATGTGAGGGGGAGTCGGGGCCAACGAGGAGGGAGTCTGCACTCCACTGATACCGAGCCCGACCACGCCGTCACACTTTGGATAATTGTGAGGGACAGGCTGTGGGCACCGCTGAGCCGCAACGTAGCCTGGAATAATACCCCTCCCGGGGGCTTTCTGTGCCAGGCCCCGCGCTGAGGCCTCGGTGGCAGCACCATGCAAAAGCCCGTTAGCCAAGCTAGTTAGCTACCTACAGTAGCTCGGGCTAATTTTTGAAACTTTAGCCCACTTTTGCTGCACCTTTTTTTTTCCTCTTCTAAAACGAGTGAGACATTCCAAATGTCTCCACCAGAAGCCGTGTGAATAGCCCCTTTTTTTTCGGGGTGCCGCATTGTGGACGGACAGCCCATTCAGAGCGCTTTTTTAAGGGTTTTGTCAGACAGGAATTTAGATTGGAGTCTTACATGACCTCTCCCAAGGGTCAGCGGTTGGATCTGTTGGCGCTTTTGTTGGCACACCTGGGTGATGGAGCCTTGACAGAGCGACAAGCTCCCGTTTCAGGTTTTTTGTCTGACGGAAAAAAAAGCTTCTCAAACCCCCCCCCCCCAAACGCAGGGCAGAGAATAGAAAGAGCAGGTGATTTTTCCCTCAGATTTACTGCAAAGAAAGCACTATTAAAACTGTAGTATACAACAATTACAAATGTTTCAAAGTCTCCCCGATGGAACAAAGTCCTACCTTTTTTTTCCCTGCTCTCCCTGACTCGCTCCCAACATGGCAACGCAGTATGAGACCGCAGCACTTTGGCTTCGGCTAAAGCTGCTGCTGCTGCTGGCTTGGCCCTCGGAGCATGAGGAACAGCCGAGCAACAGCACGGGACAAGTAAACATTCAGCTCACGGCTTGTTAGATTTTGAACAATCAAATAGAATTTAGGGGCCACTTGAGCTGACGAGTGAATGAAACATATTGTCCATTTATTTCCATGTTGAAGCCAAAACAACCCACCCAAAAAATGCTTTTTTGACGAACCCTTCGGGTTCTTTTTTTTATAGACCAAGAGACAGAGCTCATAAAGCCTCAGCAGACTGTGCACCACAGATTACTTCGAAGGAAAGAGAGTATTTTATTTCTCATAAATTGACGTTGGCATGTGAAACCGGCCTAAATTATTATTCCCTGTCAAATTACGGCCCCGGAGTTTCCTGTGGATTATATTTGGAGAGTGCAAAGCGAAAATCACAGCTATTACTGCAAATCACTGGATGTCCACGTAATGCCCGGTGTGTCGTCCCAGCGAAGGCTCCGGTTACACCGTGGCTGCTTGAACAGGGTGGTTGAGGGGGGAGGGGGGGGCGGTAAATGCGTGTGTACGTTTCGGGGGTGGGAGGATGGCTGGGGGTTTCAGGCAACTCAGTCTGTGGCCAGCGGGTGATGAAAACTCTGAACCTCGGGCTCAAAACCAGTTAAATTCAAGTGGTTCCCGACGATGTGACTGCTGCAATCTCAGATACGTGAACTTATATCAGCAGCCGCTCATCATTGTTTCCCCTCGGTGGCAGCGGGTCGAAAAAAACCCCCCAAAACTCCAGCATTTACTGTCCGCTACATCTCTAATCTTAGCTATCAGACACCAGAATGGGCCCAGATGTTACCTGTACAAACAAACACAGCTGAGCGAACGGGGCCGCTCCCGACCACTAAGTGTCGTATCCCTGCGAGGGAAGCTGGGAAATCTGAAAATAGCCCCGAGGCTCCCGGTGTTATTGTAGGGATCGAGGTGGATGATGCAGAACCCATTGAGAAGCCGCAGTGGGATGGTATTGGACTTGGCTTTTGTTTGGATAAATGTGCTCCGAGATTACGTGGTTTGCCAGAGTACAGCCACTTGTTTTTGCTTGTTCAAACGCTGGGGCTGTTTTTTTTTTCTCTTTGGAGTTGGAACGGGAACGAATGGGAACAAAAAAAGGGAAAAAAAAGAAGGAGGAGAGGAGAAAAAACAAACCAGGCCTCCACAAACGTTGGAAAGAAAACCCGTCCACCTTGAAGAGCGATGTGCTGCGGTCCTGGAGTCGTGGCACAATCGAGCCGGCCACCCTTTCAAAATGCAGGCCAAAGTTGGTGCGCTTTCTGACGCTGGATGTCGTTTTCATAACATCCACACAGAGCGCGTGCAGGGGAGGAAGTTTCACCGTTTCAGCTGAACGATGCGCAGTGGCGGCCTCTTAATACGGTCTGCCGTTTAAATTAGGCTGCTGCTATCGAACGGTACCGACGAGCCTCTGACGGCGGCGAACCGGCGAGGGGGCCTTCAAAGAGTCCCACCCGGTCACCTCTCTCTGAGTGCTCATAAAGGAGACTTTTCCGGGGCTCTCCATGAAGACGGAGTTCAGCGGGGTCAACTCCCCAGCGTCACATCCACATCGCTCCACCTGGCCCCCTCCCCGGACACCTGGCACCTGCTCTCCTCGGCTGCGAGCGGTAGCCAGGAGATAAAGTGCTGATTATCCCCCTTTTCCTGTCTTCTCTTCAGACGTCGGAAGTCGGAGGCATTGAAGCGCCCTCCCCGCTCCTTCCCTCCCCCACTCCCCTCCCTGGTTGCTCCGTACCGCCGGGGGGAGTCTCCCCGCCGGTCTGCTGATTAATCAAAGCGCTCAATCATCAAACATTGATGCTCGCGTGACTCGCCGGCGGAGCGCGTGGTGTCGAGATCTCATCGGGCCCTCACAATGGTAATTGAAGGGCAATTGCGCATTCCGCGTGTGGATGCGGGGTCGACCGCGAACCAATATTCGCGCGTACGCCGACGGAGACCTCAATTCCCAGCCACACACACGCATGAGAACAGTTCAAAGCCCACGAGAACCCACATCCGACAAAGCTGCTCGTCGATGTGATGAAACGCCGGCTGCACACGCCCGTACCGACCCGCATGGCCGCGTCCTCGCTCCGCTTGCTCAGAAAAGAGCTGATTGGTTTGAGTGTTGGATGGAAGAGCGACTGAAGCGTTTCCATTTCTTATACGAGAGCCTCCTCTTCTCATGTGACACTTGAACGCATCTATCTTTGAACGCATGGAAAGCCTTTGCAGCTATGCAAAACTGTACCTTTCGTTTTTTACCTGTCAAGTCAGTTTTTCTTCTCTCGAATGTTTGCAATATTGTCGGTCGTGCGACGGCTGTTCCTCTTTTTGTCGGGCATCCTTAAGCCGCCTATAAACTGTAGGATTCGCAGCTTTGCTCCACAGCCTTCGCCGGTGGCTGCTCTGGGTGTTGCGGTTTGAGTGAGATGACATTAGAAGTGTTGGCATGTGTTTTTTTTTTCGGGGTTTTATAAATAACTCGCCTGTGGTGGGTAGTTGGAGGCATTCTCCTGAAAGTCGACTGGGAGCTCTCCATGTTCTCTTCTCCGCGGGGGAAAAGAGAGAGAGAGAGACAGAGAGAGAGATGCCTGCAAATGAGAGAGCGGAGTGTGTGGCCGCGGTGATGTTTCACCTCACCAGCAGTAGCCTGATGAAACACAAGCAGTGAGAGGATGTGCCGGAAAAAAAAGTAACATGCTTTCTCCTCGGAGGGCCGCAGAAACAAGATTTGGGTGGGGGGGGTGGGGTGGGGGGAAATGAAAGGAATATTGGTCCTGGTTCGTACTCTGTAATTTTCCTTAATATTTATCCAAACGCTGACACCTTCGAATCACTGGCGCACCGTTCTGCTTCATTCCCTCTTTTTTATTCCACAGCCCAGAAAACGCTGACAAGTTACATTGTGAAATACGAGCGGAAGCTCCGTATTATCCTCACCGTCGGCTTTGTTTACGCCCTGTTCCTTGACATCCTCAAGTCGAGACCAGGGCACCTGGGCCACTGGTAACTTTTAATGGAGATGGCCGACAGGGGGTGGGCATCGGTGGTCTGATGGTGAGAATCTCAGGTTTGCTTCCATAGAGTGACGGAAGCTTGTGGAGGAGGATTTGAGAGTCCAACACTCCTGTTTCGGTCCAAGCAGAGGTGAAGCAGTTACACCTTTCTTCCCACAGCGAGAGGGGTCCAGAAGTTGTGTGCTGGGGTCTTTTTTTGTGCGGCGCTCGAGACGCTTGAGTTTCCTTCGACTCTTCGATATCATCCCAGTCTGAAACCTACACGAGGTTAATCGATGATTGGAAAACGTCATCAGATTCCAACACTTCTCTGATTGCGTCTCTCTCAAAGATGGACTGGCACGTATACTCTTCCCTCTGCCCTAATTTAAGCCGGGTTCAAGCTGCAGTGCCCCCCCCCCCCCGGGGAACCCGAAGTCAGAAAAGTGGTTAAAAGGATGAGCAAATAAACGACCCGCTGACAGGTTTAAATAGGAAAAATCGGCTGAGCGACGTGATGTATTTGGAAACCGCATCGGGGCAGGACCAGTGGAGGACAGCTGAGCAAACAACTTCCTTGTCCCCCCCCACACACACGCACACACTCTCCCCACCCTCTCTCTTCCCAGTGAGATAATTGACTCGCGGTGCCACAGCCAGTGCTGCTCTGCCGCGCGAGGAACGGAGGAGTTGGGTGGTCGGGGGTATCAGGTGTGAGCTTTTGGCTGTGAAATTAAAGAGGAAATGTAACAAGGTTCAAGACTAGGGAGGGGGACGGGGGGGGGGGGGCAAAACAAGGTGGGAGGGGTGGGTGGGGGTGGGGAGGAGAGGAGAGAAGAGGGAGGGAAGAAAACAGCAGCCCCTATGAATTGTATGAGCTCCCCTGTAGTTGAATTATAGATCTGCTCGGGTGTTTTCGCCCGGATGATTGACAGAGAGGGGTAGGCACATCTTCAGACCCCGTGCCCCTGCCATGAAAGTGAAATGAAATCTCAAAAAAATGTACCGCAAGAGCTCGGCAACCCGAAGCATCTCCGTTTCTGACTCAATGCCTGCGATAGGCAATGAAATCTCCTTATATTTTGACCATAGTGGCTCCATGCAGTAATAATCTTCTTCCCCCTTATAAACCGGAGCACTTGCGGGAAAAGGTCCCGACTGTACCGCTCGCCTCTGCATAACTGTCATTCACTGCATTTGTACGTGTTTTTTTTTTCTTTTTTTTCCTCTCCGTGCCGCTCCGAGAATTTTTCATGGACTCCTAAATCTTCTCCGGGCCGAGCAAACGCTCTCACAGAATCTCCATGTCACACTTTAGGAGTGCAAAGGCTGCAAACAGTCTTATCCACAGGGACGCACGGCCACAGCGTCTTACTGAAAGGGAAAGAGGACCAAAGTCTGGACGGACGGCTTTATGCAGCCTCACAACGAAGCTAGATAAACACTGGCGAGCTGCAATAGAACACAGGTACAATTCAGTCATTTAAATGACGTGTTTTCTCTTTCTGACTGGCAATACTGAGGATGTGTAGCTGAAATAAAGACATAAACTCCAACAAAGAAGCATACTTCTATATAAATGTAACTTCAAGTAAATGTTTTTTTTTTTTTATAAGCCACAGGAACAAATTAGAGACTCAGTCTATCCATCACATTGTGGTAAAGCCGTTCTCTGTGCTAAGTAACTCTACTGAGGTCTACATAGTAAACAGCTCGATGGACAAGAGACAACACAAGTCGCACGGCAATTCCTTGACAGAAACCTGCCTCCTCGTGTCCAGAATTCTGAAGGTCCGACTGAGACAAGCAAGCGGGTGGGGTGTATGACTGGTGGTCAAACGGCTAACCTTTGGACAGCAACGGAATGCTCCACCAAGTCAGTGTCGTCTCAGCGTTGAATCGTGGCTCCATTTCTCAAGGTATTTTAAAGAGGCTGATAAAATAGTGAATCTGTAGGTAAAGGAGGCCTCTGACTGAACTCAAAACTCACCAGAGACATTCAGTTTTTCTTGGATGAGTCCCTCTTCACTCCTGCTTCCTTCCAATCCGAATGCCTTCATTAGGTAGCAAAGCTTCCAGACTCACCAGAGGCAAATTCGTGTCCAAACAAGTCTTTTTCTTTTACTTAAAATTGCACTTATGCAATTTCTGTTGCTCTTGTTGCATTCTTTCCGACCATAAAGCAAAAGTTACCACAAAAACATCACGATACTTCCTCCTTTTTGAATCTGCTGGATGGGTTGTGGGTTCGACCCACCAGAGGTCCTCCTTCGAAAAAACACGAAAAAATTGGTTGTTTTCACGTGTTTGCGGAGAAGGACAGTTTCCCTCAGGATGGAAAATAGAACTTTTTTTTCAGTTTGTTTATTTCATCTCAGGTGTTTTCAGTGGAATCAATAAGAAAGATTGCAAAAAAAACATCTTGTTTTGAATGGACGGAACATTTTTACTGGGAGAAAAAGTTCCCGTGGATATTGAGAGACAGCAGGCATGTTCATATAGAAATAGGAGGAAATTTGCTCAAAATGTTTGTGCTTTCTTTCAGAGTGAGGGATTTCGGTTTTTTGCATTCACTATAGAAAATTTAAAGGAAGTGCTGAGGTGTCTTGGACACAAAATAGAATGTTTCTCCACAGAATTGGAAGTGTTGGTGGAGGAAGTTAATAATAGGGCAAATACAAACCTGGTGGGGCCCAGAAGGAAGTATTGCCTCTCGGCCGCCTCCAGTGAAGGCTGAGCTGGTTTGCGCCTCCTTTTCAGTGGAAGCAGCAGTAACTGCAAGCTTAGGTAAGGCAAATAACTGCCTCCAAGTATTTGACACAGTCTGGTTACAAACACCTTATAAACAAAGATAATAGTATGTACAAATTGAATTTCTCATACATTTGGTTCCTTCTGCTTAGTATTCCAGCGACTGTGGGGCTTTGTAGCGTGTTCGTCATTAAAGTTCAGTCAATCCAAGTGCGTCTTTTCCTCTCCGCCTCCCTCCCTCCTCTCCCCTCCCCCCCTCACTCACTCAGCGCATCACACTTCCGCGGGGCGCAGGGTATTTAATTTAGTCCAATCTCTATAAATCAGCAAAACCATTCTTCCTCCTAATGGAGAGGAAATGTGTGCCGCATGTCAACTAGTGGTTAACCTCACTGAAGTTTTCCGCTGCGTTAATCTTGGACGAGCATCTGAGCCTTTTTAATGGGGGGGAAAAAAGCCAATTAAAAATCAGTTAACATCTATGAGTCCCGCCATATTACCTTTTCGCTCCTGGAAGGTGGGGTGGGCGGGTGGGGGGTGGGGACACCTGAATAGCCTCAGTGTTCCCAGCAGTAACCCAAAGACCCATGACTGCACCTAATCCGCAAATTATATAACACACGGGCCATTTCCCTGTGTAATTCTGCAGGAAACAAAAGGATGGTTATTCCGAGGGAGCAGTTTCTCCGGCGCAGCGCTGCCAGGGGCAGAACAGCCTTCCCCTCGCTACCCCTCTCAGCACCATGAAATGGGAAATTTACATTCGCTTAGTGGAGCCGCGGCGCTCGGTGGCAGACAGCTGTATTTTTAATGAGAGCGGGGAGATTTAATTACCTCTGTTTTAGCGGGCAAGGCTCCGGCGGTGCAATGACAAGGGGATATATAGGCGGCGGCGCTGGGAAGAGGGTGGCAGATGATTCCTCCCCGCTCCGCGTCCCCGGCAGTCGGCGGAGCCGGAGCGGAGCAGCGCTTGGCACCGGGGCTGCAATTAATCTAAATTTATTCCGCGACTGTATCGGGCTGATCTGAAGGAGACGGTGGAAACAGTCGAGCGCGGCGAGTCCTTCGCGGCGGGAAAAGAGGGGAAAAAACAAATAAATACACCCTGAGAAGAGCCAACTGCGATCTCAAGGAACTTTGCTGACATGTAACACTCATAGTGTAATGTGATTATTAATGTTGTGAAACCCCCCCATCGTCACTCCCACCGATGAAGGCCGTGTTTCTTCCTCTCTTCTTTTTAATCGCGTCAGCAAAACTTCTTCAAGACGACATCTGACGTCTTCATGCTCGTTCTGCGGCGGCGGGATGGGAGCTGCCACAGAAGGTGGGATGACAACAGGGTATCTGACGTGGTTATCAGCCCGACAACATTTCAACACGCGCCAGATAAAGCCGCCCCCCCCCCCACCCCCTCCCCGCAAATTCGTCACTCTTTGAACCGGCGTGTAGCGCCGGCTCAGACATAATGCGCCCTCTGTACTCCAATCAATGAGCGGCAGTCAGAAGAAAAAAAAAAAAAAGGAACCCAATTGGTGCGACCGAGAGATTATCACCATCTTCATTCCAGCATCAATTGGCAGAAGAATCAATTTGAGCGGTATCTGGTATCTCCACCCACCCACCCACCCACACACACGCACGCACACACACTCATGAAGCTTTACTTTATCATCATGGGAATGATGAGAAACAGTTTCTCTGAGCTGCTTTTTGAAACTTAATTCTATCAGAGGGAAGATAAAGTGAGTTGTTTTGGCCATCGCGTCAAATCGAATATTCGCAAAGACGGAGTTGAAACGCTGATCGCCATCTCAGCCGTTGTATAGAGATGATAATGAGTCAAGGTCAAGGCAGCAATATGCTGGGTTTCTTTCTCACTTGAAGCCCCAGTTGGAGGTCGTATTCAGATTACGAAACAACTCGACTGTAATTGTGTGTTTGCTGATTAGCATTAAGGAAGTGAACAAAATGTTCCGGCGTTGTTGCTCTCATTTGGGATAAATCTGGTAGAGAAAATAGGTTTTTTTCTCTGTAATTTGTTGCAAACAGAAAAAAGTCGAGGGGTCCCAGGGAGCAACGCGAGGGTCTGGTGATAATTCTGGCTTCCCGGCACGGAGCTCGGGTTAAGGTTTCCGACCTCTGCCGGACACGTTCCGCTCCAGATTTCTGGCCAGTCACAAGAGGCAGCACAGACAAAAAAGGAATAAAAGAGAAAAAAAGCAGAAGTGCAGGAGAAAAGCTGTCAGTTTTTCAGAAAAAAATGTTCGGCGACTCCTCTGTAAGATGACGCCAGATGAGATCATCATTAAACATGCATAAGCTATATCCATTCTCATTTTTAAAAAAATAATTAGCAAAAATGTAAATCGACTTTTTCACAACTTGAAAATTATTAATTAATTATTATTTATTTACCTCTTAAAATCACATTTTGAAGGTCTTCCTAATCTTCTTTTAAAACCTGTGAAATGTTGCCGGATGCGGCTGAACCTCGGCTCCAACCTGAGGTAGCAGCCGCGCTTTCTCCAACGTCTGACTGGCGAATGAAACTGGCAGCATATCTGTTTTACATAGGGAGGAAATTTTCAAAAAGGTGAAGCAATAACAGCAATAACACAACTCAGGCCTGCACAATATTAGGTGCAACCCTTCGTATTAGTGGGGACAGTCGGCTCAGGTTGGGGTCGGCGTTGCCACGTCAGCCTGGACGACGCCGGTGCGGACCTCTTGTAATTCCATTGTTTCAAATCCAGAACTTCATCATTTATTAATCCAGCAGGCTGTGGTGGTTCCATAATTTAGGTGCCAGAAAGAAGGAATCCAGCGAGGTAGCAATTAACGGGATGTTCAGCCGCCGAGCCCAAATGCACCTGCAGCTAATGTTTATAATATTCAAATGGTGCAATGGAATCCATTCCTCGGTATCATTACGAGTCCTCACCGCGCGGTAACTCGGAGTCAAACATGAGAATAGTTGGAGGCAATGTGTTCCTTGGGGTTTAGTGGAAATTAAAGTTTTAGAAATTGGTTCATGCCAATCAACGTGCCCAGGAAGGGAGGGAGAGGCAAATATAAGGGAGAGATGCAGGAAGGGGAAAATAATGAGGCCAAGAGTGCAGGAAGGATATGCCGCCATGATGATTGGAGTGACAGTGACTGAGAGGAGGAGGAGGAGGACGAGGAGGAGGAGGGACCCCCACCATCTCATGGAGTTCATCCGCGGCTCCCAACTCGTCTCCTCACAAACTGCCAATCCCCTCCCCCCAAAAAAGTGTCTCTTCTCTCCATCATCCGTCACCGTTGCTTCCACACCCTCGCCGCCGCTGTATTTTTCTTTGCCCCCCCCCCCTTCCTTACTCCATTACTCCACCTCCCCCCCCCCCCTTTTTTCTTTCTTCATCCCTGTTTGGATTTGGGCAGACTTGAACTCCCCCCCCCCCACTCCCCCCTCTGTCCCCCGGCCAGCTATGAATCACACGGAGGCCAGGGACCCAGAGGCTGCCAGGGCCTCCCGATGACTCCCAGCCCGGCCATAACGAGTGGCTGACAGCTCTATTTACATAAGACCAGCAGGCAGCGGTGGGGACCCAGCATTGGCCTGACTTACACACACAAACACACACGCGCGCAGACACACACGGCAAAGTCGTCGTAACGCTCAGGCCCGGTATGAAGGAACGACCCGCATAAATACAGGAGATGCACAGTCGAGAGGTTTTTGTGGCCTCGGGGGCGAAGATCCAAAGCATTTGTATTTTTTTTTTTTTCCAGGAGTTTTTCCACATGAGTGCGGAGGGTGATGGGACCCTGGGGAGGAGGAGGAGAAGGTGGTGGTGGTGGTGGTGGTGGGTGGTAGTGGGGGCCCTTCAGACCTCTATATCCGCCCCCCCCCCGTCACACGTCTCTCATCGCCAGATACCAGGGCGAGCCGGGTGAAGTATAGCCCCGCTGAGTGATGCTCCGCTGTTATATTAGGGGCTAATGCGCCTCTTTGACCTCTCATCTGGACGCGAGCGCCGACCCCCACGACTCTAATAACACGTCCACGGCCGCGCTCTCAGAGAAGGACGTTATGATTTAGACACTGCGACAACAAACTCTTCACCTCTTGCGATTTAGCGAAAACAAAATGAAAAAATTGGGGGGGGGGCGGATTTACGGCCCCGACTTTGACTCTCACCTCCGATTCAACTTGAAATGTCTGGTTGTTATTAGGAAGACTTTTTTTCTTCTTCTTCTTTTTTTTTTTCTTTTGCATTTCATGTGAGGACACCAGTTATGCAGGTGTGCTGCTGCTTATTTACCCCGGTGGGTAGCTGAGGGGGGAGATGGAGAGCGCGTTCTCGCTCTCCCAGACTGACAGCTGGGGAGAGTGTTTATGAAATAAACATGGGCCCTGATGCAATGCTCAGAACCCTGCTCTGCAGTGGCCTTGGAAGCCGCTCATATCATCCTAGCAGCACCCCCCCCCCCCACATACCCCCCCCCCTTTCCTCTGCTTTCTTTTTCCATCTCTCTGCAACAACATAAACACACACACACACACACGGTGACACACACACACACATTCCCCCGGAGCTGTGGATACAAAGGTGCTCGTGGGCCTAATGGGGTCAAAAAGGCTGTAAATCAGTTGTTAAGCCCCTCCCCCTTCCAGAGCTTTCTCCCGAGGCTGGACTCAGACTCCCAAAGTCCTCGACTCTGCTCCACCGAGGGGCTCCTGCGTCGACCGCGGGGGGACGCGCGGGAGGAGCTGCGCTGCCACCGAAATCACTGGCAGAATCATAAATACTGATGCTGCAAACACAGCGATGATAAATGTCGCCGAGGGTGCTTTTGACTGTTTATCAGCGCTGAAGACAAGTGTGATGGATTGAGTTCATAGCTCGGAACTCTTTGTAAACTCGCAGGCACACACACACACACACACACACACACGCACGTATGCACACACACACACACACACACACACACACACACACGCACGTATGCACACGCATGCACACACACACACACCCACCCTTCCGCTTCTTCTGTTCAAACTGCCCCTAACAGACAGATCTTAACATCTTTAGTTCTTGGAGCAATTGGAATAGTTGAAGACTTTGGAAAGCGCATCATGTTTCGGAGAGCGATCCTTTCCTAAATAGGCAAGTTTGGGCCGATGGAGGGAAAAAAATGGAACATTCCAATGTCTTCTGCACGAG
Organism: Malacoctenus gilli; assembly: GCA_032164315.1. Classification (NCBI taxonomy): domain Eukaryota; kingdom Metazoa; phylum Chordata; class Actinopteri; order Blenniiformes; family Labrisomidae; genus Malacoctenus; species Malacoctenus gilli. The sequence continues at coordinate 13,650,713 of JASSRZ010000002.1, read as the reverse complement.
TTAGGAGCTCAGAAATGCAGGCAGATTTAAGTGAAGCCCTGTAATTCCTTGTAGACTTATTCAACAGTCAAACCTCTGAATTAACAGCCCCCACCCCTCAGATTGAAAGTGAAGTGTACGTGGATGAACAAACTGAAATAGCGATGCTACCGCAGGGTGCCTGAACCAGATTTATGTCACAATGCGGGTAAAAATTGCTGTTTTTTTTATCACTTCAGAGGTCATTACATGGACCCCCGTTGACCCCCTGGAGAGACTTCACCTCCCTGTAACTGCTACTTTCTCAGGCGTGACCCTCGCACTGCACCGAAATTACGACTTCACGCATTGAAGCGTTGGGGGCGTTGGTTGCTCCCAAGAGGGAGGCGAGTGTCCACAATCTGTGTATTGCTGGGGATATACATCCCCAGATATACATCCTCACAATGTCTGTATAGCCACATGTGAAAACACATTTCAGCGACGTAACAGAACAATTAAAAACTTAGAACTGGAATTGCTGCACTCTACACCATGAAAACAAGCAGTTCCAATGTCCTAAATTGAAAGTGAAACCTTTGAATTTAATAGAATGATATCAGGAAAATCAGTGCTTGTTTGGATTCTCAGTCCCTCCCTCATGTTTGATGTTCTCTTGAGCAGGATTCATCTGGATTTAACTGTTTGAAAAGGGGTAAACAAACCAACAGCCCGGCTCATCTTTACCCCAACAAACAAACAGTAAATATGGACTCAGTCGCGCACACAAAGACTGAATGCAATGTGAACTGTGGTCATACACTCGTGCTGTAAGCTGCATTAGGATGCGTCCACGCTTCCCACATTTAACCGGGAGGCATATCAGGAATTAGCAGGTTCAATCTTGGCCTCACTGGCGGCCGTCTCAGCAGATCGGCGGCCGATCCTGACGTTTCACTCGCAGGTAAATGCCGTGGACACATGTTTCCTTAAATACCTCCAACAATCACGCAAGGCCACACAAGAAAAAAAGAGCCGCTTGAAAGTTTAAACAGGCCGATTCTCTTTGTCGGCGAACGCGCGTGAATAAAAGATAACGCGAGGTGTTTGGCATGCCGCTTGCAGGGGGGCGGCCTCGGAGGGCTGTTGGAGGGCTAATGGTGGTCCTGCATGTTTTATCGGCGGGCCCAGCCAAATTACCGATTCTGGGAAAATTTTCTGTTGTGAGCCGGAGAAATAAAAGGCGCGGCCAAAGAATGGAGCGATGCGCGCACGGGCGATACCTGATGGCTTTGCGCGTGCATTATACATAAGAACATATCGACCATTATGAATGAGGGGGAAAAAAAGCCCATCATGCACAATAGAACGCGTCTGAAGAGACGATCAATCGGTGAAAAGTTTTTTTTTAATCACGGCCTTGAGACGCGGCTCATTACAAATCGAGCTCCATCGAGCGTGTAAATCACTTTAATATGCGTCTTAATTCCTTCAAGTGTACGCTGCGGGAGAGAGAGGGAGAGAGAGAGAGAGAGAGAGAGAGAGAGAGAAACCCACGATGAAGCCGAGGTTTGATACTTCACAAGCGTTCAAAACTCTGACTAATGTCCTAAGCAGCGGTTTTGCTGGGAAATAACAGGCCCCTGATGCCACGGAGCACCGGCCTCCGCGTGCCATTATTTCCACACACGACTGGAAAGGAAAGTCACTTGCTGGAGTAACAGCTCCCCGGATAAGGGGTGTTGAAACGTCGAAAAGGAAAATGTGGGACACAGGTCGGTTGCTCTGTCGCTGCAGCGAGGACGAACATCCACTTCCTGTTTCAGGGCCCGCTGCGGGTATTTGGGCGTGGTCGCGAGGCGCTGCCAATGACAATGCTGTGGTTTGACACGTTGCAGAAGCAGTTAACACAAACGGTGGTGGCTTTTTCTATGCATTCAGTCTTTAAGAAGTCAAATCTATTCTTTCTTTCTGTTCATGAAGTGAGAACGGGCTGAAAAAGCTGAACTGCGACAGACGGTCGGAGTGAGCTCACCACCTGACTCACATCCTCTCGTCGCTAATTGCATATTCTCCGTCGCCTCCATAACGCTGACACAGGTCACTGAAGAAGAAAATAATGAAAGTTTTCCCCCTTCAGTTTTGGGAGCTGCAGTCTCGGCCTGGGCCGGCAGCCATCTTTTCCATTAGATAAATTTAGTTTCCATTTTTTTCACTTTTCCACATTCTGTGTTGTCCCATTCATACGATTTTTTTTTTGGGGGGGGTGGTTTTTTAATACCAAAAAACCCATCTCAGTATAGTTTTATAGTTCCTCTCATAAGCCTCTTCCTGAAGAAGTACGAGGTGCTTTATTTAGGCTGGTACAGTCAGGAGCACATCTCAGGCTATGGTTTGTTTCACTCTTTTTTCACACACACACACACACACACACACACACACACACACACACACACACACACACACACACACACACACACACACACTAATCAGGGGGGTTATTGATTGCACCTGGGCTCACCCTCTCACCTGGTGCAATCAGTGGGAGTCTATAACTGGGGCTGTTCTCTGGCTCAGTGCTGCTGGATGTTGCTGGGTCACCAACACTTCAGTTTGTACGCTGTGTTTTGTGAGTTTGTCGTTGTGGTGTTTTCTGAAGAGTTGAGCGTTCTGTGTTCATTCAAGCTTCAAGTTCCTCTTTTTTGTGTGCCCTCACAACTGAGTTTAGCTTTTTTTGTGTGTATTTTAATAGACCCAGTGTGTTATTTAGAGTGAATTACAGCTTCCACTAAAGTTTCTCTCAGACTTAACCCGATTATGTCGTCAGTGCAGACATGAAACACAAGGTGCTTTGGCCTTATTAAGCCTCACCTGTGACTCGTGTGAGAAACACACTTGCCAGCCACAGGTTGTCTTCAGGCTCCCTCTGCAATGTTTTTTGTTTTTTTTTTCTGCGTTGAATATTCAGACAGTGCTGAGGGTGAACATGTAACCCTGTGAAATAAAAGTTCTAGAGACTTGGCCATTCCTAGTCTGACCTTAGCCAGGAGCTGTCTGGAATTGCTCTGCTACATGCATCCATCATTATACTGAGATTTCATAGTGATTGAAATACTTCACATGCAGACTAAACAAGACAGATGAAGTAAATTCAAATTAACATGCGAGTACTTGACTTGCTGCTGCCGCCATGCAACTCAGAGCCACCAACTAATCCAGCAAGTTTGACTTTATGTCTGAGTGTAGTTTTGCAAATGTGTTTGTTTACCCACACTCCTAATCTCAAGTGTTGGGCTTCTCCACCCTTCACATTCTTCTTGAGCTTTATTTGCTTGTTTTGTTTTGTTTGCCTGTGTCTCATGAGGTCCCCATGCCTCGTGTGCAACAAGAATACAGTTGGCACCTTTTTCTTGTGGTTATAATCAGCTCGAGCAGAAAGTGACTCAAACATAGCAAACGTGCCAACAGTGGTCAAGCGCCGTCGGTCCTCCCAGTATGCAGCACTCCTCCAAAACCGATGGGGGAGAACCTGTTCCAACAGGCGCGTCATTGCTGACTGACGTGCTGTGATCGTGCTCATTAATCCCCACGGACGAACCTCCTCACAGCACCTCTGTCAGTCAGCGACCGGCGGAGGCTTCCTTGGTGTTTTCTCAAGGCACATGACTCAACCTGCTGACAACCGTCCACGCTGATCCCCCCCCAGCGCTGCTAATTGGCCTGGCCGACGCACTCTTGCTACGTGGCTGCGGGAGCGAGCCCCGCAGCCGCTCCGCCGTCGGCCTGAAGGGGTTTCGGCGAGGGGTTGAACACTCGTCAGGTTCTGCGGAATCTGACCCCCCCCCCCCCCTTCGCAGAGGCTCCCGCAGGCCAACGAGTGACTGAGAGTGTACTCGTGCTCCACCACGGTAATGATCTGCTGCGTTTTTTTGGTTTTTTTTGTAGTTTACTTATTTTGCAGGGTGTTGCATCACGATCGGTGATGGTGCGAATGGTGCGAGACAGCCGGAGGGGCACTTAGCTGCCGCTCCCCCGCGTGTCATTTTATCACGAGAAGGCTCAGGAGCCGAGTGTGGGGGGAGGGGTGAAAAAGTCGGCATCGTCGAGGGTCAAGAAGTGACTGTCGAGCCTCTCCTGCTTTGGACTTCCTCCCAGAAATTGTTGCACCATCTTGCCGTTCTTGCAACATTTTTGCAAAATCATCAAAAAACGCTGCCCCAGTGTTTGGTTCCTCATTCCCGACTACAGTTTTAGCGAGCAGTGGATTGGAGGATCTACTAAAAGACGAGCAGTGAGCGTCGTTCACTCGAAAAATGGTAAGTAGTCTGCAGAAGCCCTGAATATGATGTCGAGTTGCACGACTCGGTTCTTAGTGCAACATGACACCTCTGGAACATGTTCTTCACTGTACAGCCGTGCGTGCGCGTTGGCTCGCACGAACTGCTTCTGACTGAAGCCGAGTCCAATTAGAAAAAGGCTGCGGCGTGAGGCGCACGGACTCAGACGTGGCTCGGGGGCCCTTAATGCCGTGGGACAAGGGGAGGGAAGGAGGAGGGAAGTTGGGGGGGGGGGGGCTCGCTCTCTCTGGCCCAACTCCAATCACACTGCTTCTAAACTTCTTACTGTAAAAAGAAAAAAATCTCCATGTTTCTCCCAAAGGCCCAATGAAGAGTGCAAAGCAATATTTCTGGCAGGAGTGAAAGAACCAACACGAGGGGAATCTCCCTTTAAGAAAACCTGAGGGGGCAGCGCAGTAAATTTCAGCTACTTTTACTGCGCTGTTTTGGAGATCTGAGGAAATCGAATCCGGCGCTGATGCAGCCTGGACGCTTCTTGAGCCCGGGCTTTTTGTAATGGGAGAGCGGGCTTGTTGCGCGGCTGGCGCACTTGCCAAGAAAGAAAGGGGTGATTTTCACTGAAGCGGCAACGCCAGACTGAGAAGTGGCGGGACAAGAGGATTACTCACTACCTGAAACGTGATGTGGACAGGGGAATGGCCGCGTTCCAACTCTTTTCAACCGCCCTTCCGCGCCCCGGCTGTAAAATGTTTACGAATCCGCTAATTTGACGAATTCTTTGTGCGAATCACGGTCGACTTCCCCTCGGTGTTAACAATGACGCGACTGCTGTCATGAACGGGGATTGTTTACGTTTGAAAGCATTGACTGGAAACACTCGGGTTCATCTAATGGGGCTCTCTGGTCTTTTTACGGCCATTTAAAAGTTTTACTGTTCAATAAAGAGTAATTGGGGTGAGGCGAAGCGGGTGCTGTTTACTCTGACAGGCTGTAAAAATACACAGAGGGGTGTTTTTTCACATTATTCATGCGTCTTCGAGGGGCAAACAGTCCCGGTGACTTCAAGCTCAGCGGCTCATGAAATCAGTTCTGATGATATCGGACTTCCTCGACTTTGCAGAAACTGTTAAAAAAAGCGTTACAAATTGGTTCTCGGTCATGTAACTAATTCACCGAATCTGAGAGAAAGGAAAGTGCAGTTTGTAGCTTGTAGTAACCTTTCAATCTGTTGGCTTTATGAAACGAAATGTTAGGTTTGTAAAAACATTTCCAGTAAACAAAAGGTCAGTTTACAGCTTTAAAGACACCGGTCTCTTTTACCTTGCTTTAGTTTCTGATTTTAGTGTTTATTGTGGAAACGTGGAAAAAAAAAAGTCCAACGAATCATCACTTTTACCAAATAGGTGACGTTTTCGCTTGTGTACGTTTCTTGGTGAGCAAATTTATGGAAAAAGTAATGAATGGATCATTCTGAAACTTCTAACAGTGATGTGTCACCACCCAACTTAGAACCCAACAAAATTTGGTGGCGGTCACTTGATCCGAAACAATGAAAACCACTGTGCTGTCTAATCACACTCCTTGGAGGTTTGCCCTCTCTGAGTGCTTCCAGTTTTGACTCATATTTAGTTGACTCGTTTACCTTCTTCGTCGGGTTTCATTGGCTCAACATTTAGGTGAGCACAGCCTCGTGTAATGCTTAGGCTTCCATCAAGTGTTTGGCAACTTATCTTACAGCGTTACCAAGCAGATGCTCAATTTGAGCATAACTCGTGGTAGCGTAACTTCAAAGCTACAAGTTGCACATTACTGATCTCTTCATAACATCGAGTATTATCTGCATTTAAGTGGTAACCACCAGGTTGGGAAAAAGCTGGTAACACTGGAGGTTTTACACAAACCCTCTCTTGTTAGGCAGGAGGAAGTGCCGTCAGGCTGCACCTGAGAGGCTCTTTCATGAAGGGCTCGAGCGTTTTTAAGCAACGCTAACGTGGCCCTGGAAGGCAGCGGTGGCGGCGGCGTGTTTGGCTGCGACGGAGCTGACGTAATGAGACCGTGAGCTCAGGAGGTGAGGTGGAAGGCGCTGAAGATTATGGTTGGCACAGCGAGTTTTGCAGCCCGGGGGCTTTTTTTTTTTTTTTCTTCTTCTTCTTCTTGTGGGCGGCAGCTGCGAGCTCGGCTCAGGTGGAATGAGGTCATCGTCGTCATGTGAGACGAGGGAAGGTGGGGAGATGGACGCTGAACGGCTCCATTATTTGCCCCCGCTGGCTGCCTCTTGGTCGCGAACGCGTCCGGAAAGTCTCGCTGGAACCTGGCAACTGTGAGAGACTTTTCTCTGCTCTGAATAATCGATAAAAATCAACGTTAAATGTGATCAAGGATAAGAACACATGCTGTCCTTACTCCCTTGAAAATGGGGTCATTTTGATGTGACATCAATCACAATGGAGCCAATTGTTCTGCTTTTATGATACGAATGAGTGAAGAATCGGCATCGGTATAAACGGCTCGTCCGACGCCTGGAGTTGCACGTGCTCCCGAGCACCCCAGCCTCGGGAACAATGCGGCGAGCCGGAGGAACAGCGCGGTGGTCACACTGTACCGAAGGGACTCGCCTTGGAAAAAAAGGCCGACAGAGGGAAGTGAGACGTGCGCGTCTTCCTGAGGGCTCTGTAATGCATCCTACAGGCCCCCCAACATAAACCGTCCAGCTCACGTTGCACAGCCCCAGAGGAAACGTACAGCGCCCCCAGATAAGAGTCTGAACAAACATTTCCAGCTTTTCTTTGCTCGTGTTGTGAAGGTTTATTTTGAGGCGTGTTTTTTTTTTTTTTTTTTACGCATGTGAGGTCAGAGGCAGCCGGGGATGTTGTGTCTCTGGCTGGTCTCAGCCCTCGTGGAGCGTCGCGGTGCTCCCGAGACGCAGCGTCCTCCGCATACGCCTGCAGTGCTGTAAATCAGAGCAGCAGAGATCTGTGGGACTGTGAGCGCTACATCAAGATAGGTTTCTACAGCAAGACAAAAAAAAAAGTCAGACATACTGCATTCATTTTCAGTCTTTGTATGTTTTTAAAAGGGTTTTTTTTTTTTTCCTTCTATCCATGCACACAATAATCCTCCGGGCCTGAAAAGCGACCCCTCGTTTGGCTGCACAAAGGCTCGAGACGCTCACTTCCTCACCTGGTGTCTCTTTACAGGAAGAGATAAGGTGTCCCCCCCCCCCCCCCCTTCCAAAAGCTTCAGTGCGGTAACACGAGCGCGCGCCTCCCCCTCTAATCGCTCCCATCACATATTGTCACACTCTCAACGGAAACGCTTAAGTGAGAGTGAAAACAGCGGAGAGACCGGTCTCCGGCAGTGATTGATGCGGTTCTGGAAGGCGGGGTGTCCCCGCGGCTCGCCCGTCACGCTGGCGGCGGAAAACGGAGCGGTTTGGGAAGGGAAAGCGGAAGGATTAAATCAGCTCGTTCGCGTCTTTTTGTTTGTCTCGTCTCGGATGAGCCGGCGGCATCGTCAGCTGGGAGGTGGACGGGGGGGGGGGGGTAGTCTGAAACTGTATCTGAGACACACCTGCTCTTAGCAGGTCAGCTGGCCTGTGAAAATCAAGCCTCCTTTTATTGACAGTGCGAGGGAAATCACACCGCGGCTTGTGCAAACTTTACAATAAAGGCGACGGGAACAGAAGGCCGGATTTGCTCTTTTGACCCCGTTGTGTTTCCACCACCCCCTTCCCCCCTCCCCCCTTCAAGTCTTGCAGCACTCCGAGCTGCGTGCCTGGCTGCATCAAAGCGGCGCTGGCCTCTTTCGGAGACTCGCCCTTCCGTGGGAAGACTGGCGGGGCGAGACGCAGCCGCAACTCGAGCCGCTCAGCATCTATTGATTATAATGTCACGACCCGCCGTTTTTGTGCGCCGCGGATCAGGGGGCCTGAATGGACTGACGGTCCCCTCTCATTCATGGACTGAGCTCGACGAGAGAAAGGCCAGCACACCTCGTGACGTGGTTCTGGGAAGCTGAGAGAGAAAAGCTGTTCTTTGAATCCTCGATGGCCTTTGACAATGAATTCATTCGTCACTCATGATCAGAGTTCACGTTATTCAAAGAGTTGCTGAAAAGTAATCCGTCAAACAGTGTTACGGATACTTTGTTCTGGTCAGTTTAAGTTATTCAGTCGTTGATAGTTGCATGCTGTAAACTGTAATCACATCACTGCACATGTTCCTGCGCAATTTCCAGCAGTGGCGCAGAACACCTGTTCCCACATCGCGGGATTTATGAGCTCATGACAACGACGAGAAGCAGCTACACGACAGCTGTGCCGGACGACAAACATGAAGTCAGCACTTCAGAGAGAAAGTCACCCAAAGTCTCCTCGCAGCCACGGTTACGCCGATGCTCGCAGCAGCGCCGCATCGATTTTCATTTATTTTATTTTTTTTCCCCAATCGGACAAAATCGCCAAGTATCCACCAGGCAGGAGCTTCAGCACCTGTAACCATGGTGATGCTTTCCTCCCGGTGATTTATTACCAGTGGCATTACTGCAAAATGTCGTGGCTTGCAGGAACATATCACTGCCTCAGACTGGTCCTATGAGTTTGCCGGAGATACAGTCATGGCTGCACGCAGACGTTCTGCCCCCCCACCCCCCCACCACCACCACCACCACTGGCTGTATAAACCCAGCACGTTGGAGGGGAATCAGGTGCTGGGGGGCTTTAACGATTCACCTCGAGCGAGGAATCCCCCAGAACACCGACTGCAATGCATCATTACACGCACCGTGAGTCTTGCGCACGGGGGCCCGATGACGACTTGATAAATTCATCAGGCCCCAGATTGCGCCGTGGCAGGGGGGGAGCGCGCCGTCCGACAGGGCCCGGGCCGGACCGCGTCTCATCATCCAGCCGAGCAGCGAGTCGCACACCGATGATAACGACTCTCTGTCAGTGGCATCCAGCCGTATTGAACCAGATACGGCGTGCCGGGGGGGGGGCAGCAAAGGCGAAGGGCGCCTCCCTGATACCTCTAAGCCCCGTCACCGGCTTGTATCCAGCCGCGGCTGATTAAAACTGACGGGGTGACATGATTGTGACCCGTATGGATTCCTGACGCTCGCGAGCCACACTGCCCGACTACACGTGTCTCCATCCTTTGACAAACCCACCTGGGAGCCCCACCGAACCGAGCTGCAGGATGCATAATTTAAGAGGCAGCAGGCAATCAATACCAAAAAAAAAAAAAAGACTGGGAACGATGAAGGAGAGAGAGAACGATGGAGGGAGAGAGAGAAGGGGGAGGGAGGGAGGGAAAAAGCAGGCATCTAAATTTCCGAGCTGTGTCCGTCAACAGCAGCGAGCAAAGGTATTTACTTCTAATCCCAGTGTGAATTTCGCATCTTGACATGAAACTTCGGCAAGGCACAATAATCCCCTTCAGGAGTTAAGTCCGCGCAGAGGAGTGTTGACCTCGGAAGGTTAAGATGCGACATTATCATCCTGCCACGACTGTGTTTGACATCTGATTCCAGCGGGCATTAAGACGCCGTCGCGCACGAGGACGAACTCCTTGTGGTGTTTGTTTCCCCCCCCCCCCCCTCTTTATTTCTGCCCAGCACATTTCAAGCTGCGCTTCTCGACGGTAGCGAATTTAAAAAAACACTGTTGAATTAGAAGGGAAATTATGCAGCTTAATTACCATTTGAGTGATTAAAAAGAATGTTTAAAACATGATTTCTACCCCCCCAAACTAACCAGCAAATAGAGCGAATTACAGGATCCATTTGAAATGTGTTTTTTTTTCTCTTCTGCGCGGCGCGAAATTGTTGTGCGCAACTTCGCTGATTGACGTCTCGCCTTCTCCCCGGCAAAATTTCTTCCACATTCCGGCACTTCCTCACTGTCACTCTCACTGCACACAAAACGGCGGTTTTTCTGAAGATTAAGGGACATTTCTCGCATATCTCCCCCCCGAAGAAGAAGAAGGAGAAAAAAACAAAGTTGGAAATTGGGAGCTAAACCACAGAAGGACAAAGAGAGGAAAAGGAGACGCGCAATTACAGCACGAAATGAGACATAATCACTCATGTTATTGCTCTTGGCAGACTGCAGTCCGCGCAGCCGCCCAAGAACAACCAGCAACACGCCTCGACCGGCAGTTTTGTTACTCGGAGCCCAGTGAGATTTATCAGCCTTTGTTTCCATGTTAGAGGAGAAAACTTTGCTGATAGTGTGATAACTGTTAGGGGGAGGGGAGGGGGGGGGGTGACCATGCCTCCCTGCAATGCCGCTCCAGCAGCCCTTTCGGGAGGAGAACACAGGATGGATGGAAGGAGGGATGGATGGAAGAATTCGCGGCGCGGGGAGGTGAAGTGGACGGCGCTCTGACGCTGGTCCTGGTCAGCGCAGGTGCTCCTGAGCTAGTTAGCCGCGAGCCTCAAAGGCCCAGCAGTGTGTGTGTGTGAGATGGACCCTGACAGCCTGCAGCTGGGCCGCCGCTCGCTGACTCGTATGAGTGTGTGTGTGTGTGTGTGTGTGTGTGTGTGTGTGTGTTTGTGTGTGTGTGTGTGTGTGTGTGTGTGTGTGTGTGTG
>JASSRZ010000002.1:13620972-13639001 GCA_032164315.1 Malacoctenus gilli | reverse complement strand
GTGTGTGTGTGTGTGTGTGTGTGTGTGTGTGTGTGTGTGTGTTTGTGTGTGTGTGTGTGTGTGTGTGTGTGTGTGTAAGCCTGCATCTGGCTCTGCATTCCAGTTACAGTTGGTCACACAGAGAGCAAGCACAGACAAACTTTTCCTGAAGTTCCAATATTGTCTCAATGTGAAATCGCACTGATGGTTCCTGCTGTTAAGGGGACCTTTTCCAGTTGACCATTTTTACATAGTATGTTTCTGTTGCCATGAGTAACTTGGAAACCCCATTTAACCCCCGCCACACAGAGAAGATGGAGGAGCGTGAAAGCTCGGCGAAGCTCACATGTGAGCGTGGGACGAGCACAAACAAACATGGAGCTGTTAAACTTAATTTGGTGTCGCTCTCCAAGAAAAAAAAGCGAGAAATTGGGTCACAAACAAAAGCCGTGCGTTAAACAGCAACACCTGATGACTAAAAAGATGCCGCGCGGGATGAAAAACATGGAAATAAGGTGCAGGAGCTTGTTTGTGCAGTCTGAGCCTTCACTTTGCTCGTCGACATAAAGCTGTAAATACATTTCATATGCTCTGAGACCTCAAACAGACACAGTTAGCGTGTGAACAGGATGTGCTGAATCTCAGCAGCTGAGGAATTCTAATTTTTGAGGGGGAAAAAAACTAACACCCCCCCCCCAAACAAGCCCAAATCTTTTCCAAACAGTCAGACTGGATAATCCATCGCTGTTAATCGTTTCTTTATTGGAGTCCAATTAATTCCTCTTTCATTGGGAGTCTCATTATTGTGTTCCCTGCGTTCTTCGGTCCGCATCTCACCTTCCGATGACCTGAGCCAGCAGAAACGGACACGGTTCGGCCACACAACGTCCGAAGCGCCACACGTGGGCCGTCCCGGAGCTGTCCCGGGGGTGGCAGTGCAGCTAGGCCGTCTCGTTGTCTCAACAAAAACCTACGCGGCACCTTGGAACGATCCAGAGACGGTACAGATAAAGGGTTTATGGGAGCGAATGGGTTTGAATCAGAGAGGGCTGCCTGAACGCCTCGCCTGTGACTCTGGCTTGATTGACACTCTAAATACTGTCATGACGAGCAAGGGGGGGGGGGGGGAGTCGGAGCTCCAGCTTAGGGAAAGCTTCTGCCTGGGGTTTTCCCTACTCCCTTGTTTTTAATTAGTCACGCTGAAACCTGTAACTGGAGCTGGGGCTTAAACCAAAATTTAATTGCTACATAATAGCGAGTTTAATACAATTGTGGAGTAATTAGGATGGATATTTGTTGCCGGCTGGCATAATAATGCGCACCGCGTCTTTAGTTTTTTTTTGTTTTTTTTCCCCCGTCTCCCTCCCTCTCCCCGCGGCATTGAAGCACTTTCTGCCAGGGGATTTTTTTTCGCGGCGGGCTCTGGGCACAGATGTGCTCCCGCGTACAGCATATGGGGCTCCGGCTCCATCAAAAACATCGCTCCGGAGAGGCATTTTACCCGCTCGTTCCCTCGTCCCGCCGAAACGTCCCAATTAGAATTAATTACTCTCCCCCGTCTTCGGGGCCGTCACGCGGCTTCCTCGCCCGTGGAATAGCTCGGCGACGTCCGATCGCGGGGATCCGCCGTGGTAAAATTTCACCCTGTGCTGGCGGATCTAGAAGGGGGACGACGACTTCCGATTGGCTGGCATAAAGTCCCCAAACTCCAGGCGAGAACGGCAGCGCCATCACGGGCTGTCAGGGCTGTCGAATGTCTCATTACGCCGTGTCAGGTGGAAGGTGTGTTCATATTTATATCATGAGGCCGCGCTGTATGGGAAACGCTGGTACGAGCCATTATTTATTGAAAGCGGTGACAGACGACGTACCTGAGGAAGCCTGAAAAGTGGGGGAAATAACGTTCCTCCGCCCTTAATAAGGCTGTCTTGTCAAACATTTATGGGACAGAGAGGAAACAAGGGGCGCGGGCGTGCGTTTATTGACACCGCGATCGGGGGGGGCTGTCACAGGATACCGTGGAGGGGAAGGGAACCAAAGAAAATTGGGCATTGTGTGCGGAGGAAGTGCTTATCGCCTGGTTGCCCCCCCCCCCCCAAGGTCTGTCCCAGAGAGGCCCGGCCTGCGTTTCCCAGTGTTTTGTGTGTACCTTTTTTTTTTTGTATGCGCACGAATGCTACAACCCGTATCCCGTTACCAGGAAAGTGCAGACTCGGAGTCCAATACTCAATTTCCATTATCCAAGAAAAGCCCCAGAGGCAAAGTTCAAACAGTGGGGGGGTGATGGGATTCAATACGAGGCCTTGTTTGTGGTTTTATAAGCAAGGAAAGACGTTTCAGTGGAAGCAGCCAGTCTTAGTTAAAACCTAATCTCTCAAATTTTCATTCTGTACTTGCTCGCCACTGCAGGTTTCACTGTTGTTTTTATTCTACGACACCTTTCACCGCTTTGTAACCCCCCCCCCCCCGACTTCCTCCCCTTTTGAAGCATTCTGCGGTGGATTTGTTTGCATCCTGGAGGTTCGCTCCCGGTAAACTTCCCACTTCCAGTCAGACGTGGTGGCGTTATCTTCGACCCCTCTTTTCTGATGCGCCGCGGTTGTCCTACTTGAATCGAGCTGCGCGGGCCGCGGTCCGGGCCGCGACGCGGCGGAGCCTCAAACCCCAAAGGGGGTCGACGCACCGCACTCGATTGACTGCGTTGATGAAGAGGGAGGGGGAAATGGTAGCAAATGTAGGTGGACCTGCTGTATAAGAGGTTGAAGATGCCGTCAAGTGTTGGCGTTTACTTTTTACAACCACCCGTAAGCTCTGTCTAATTTATTTGAGTGATGTCTGAGGCCTTTCTGTAATTCTGCTAAATAATTCAGAAAGGTGCAGTCGGAAAAAAAAAAGCCCCAGTCTATCATTAGCACACATGTTGTTGCGATTTTGGGTAAATGAGGCAAACAGGAGAATAATGTGTGTCCCCAGTTGCTGCTTCAATTATTGATACAAACTCTAATTACACGATTATCAGGCAAATGGAGCCGGGTATTTGAGGGGGTTGGGGGGGGCACCCGGTCCGGGCCCCCGTCTGAAAGCCATAATTGGGATCTGATGGTCAGGGGGGCCGCTCATTAATTGACCCCTGCTGATCGGGGCTGAACAGGGCCATCAATAGAGGCCCGTTAACGAATGCTGCATTCACATGCACGGAGGCACTGTAAATGGGAGGTGGCGGCGGCCGCTCTCTGCTGAAGTCAGCTGGAGCCGTGGGCGGATGAGCTGGGTGACACACTTTTCACCCCCCCCCCCCCGACACACACACACACACACCACTCCCCACTCGGTCTGCGACATCACCCAACAATGAGAAGAGACGGCTCGCGCCCAGCGAGGCCCTTTGAAACCAAAGATTCAAATGGAGAATGGCGTGTCTGTGCCAGCGGAGCAATGCTGTACCCGCTGGGCTCCGGTGGGGGGTGGGGGCTTCAGCCAGACAAGCGCGGTGCCCAGAGGTGGCGTGCACTCACTGGACCTTTGGTAACATGTGGCACCGGGCGGAGCGAGACCCGTGTGGCGGTGGCAAGCAGACAAACGACGGCAAGGTTCCACGCCGGGCCGCCGTTTGTCCGCTGCACGGCGTGCGACGAGGAGAGCGGACGGGGGCAGACGGGGGGGGTTCGACGCTCCCCCCTCAGGAACTGGTCCAGTGGCCAGGCAGCCGTCCAGTGAGCTGTCCGGGCCACCCCATCAAGTAGACGAAGGAACAAAGTGTTTGTGAAAAGGCAGCAGCGGGGGGACGCCCCGCACCTGGGGCTGAGGAAAAACTTCATGCTTTTCAACAATTCGCCTCCTTTTTCTTCTTGTTCCCTCTTTTTTTTATCGCTGGAGGGGGGGTGTGGAGGGAGGGGATGGGGGGAGGGGGGTTAACACACTTTGAAAAAGAAAACATTTCCTACCAGCTCGCCTTAAGACGAGCCTTTTGTTTCCCTCTCGCCACCTCCTGTTGTCGTTTAATAGCGGGCTGATAATTCTCCCTCGCTGTGGCTAAGTCCACATAGGTCCCCGCCCTGGGAGCCGGAGGAGCTGGCTGATAGCAGATTCATGAATCAACGAACACGGCGCAACGCAGTTTCCAGATGGCGGCCGTAAAGGGCCGCGCCATATATTTAGACCTACAGTGGCTTGAGCGGTGGACGCTCGGGGGGGCGGCAGAGGTCAGCATGTTTATGTCCCTCATGATTATAAGTCACTGCCGTTTGGAGACAATGAGGCACACTCGGGGTTCCGGCTCCATCTTAACCCCCCCCGCTGCCCCTCCTCCCAGAGCCCGCGGGGGACACGTGGATTAACCGTTTGACCCCCTTCAACCTCAAGCGACTTAACGCGCCCGCTAACTTTCTTTCTACCTGCGCCCTCGCTCTTCTCCCCGCTTGCATCACACTTGCATCACCACTTAGCCAGCGAGTGCACATCCCCCCCACCCCACCCCCCGCCGCTCACCTCAGATTGTCTCGAAAGTAACTTTAAATTGGGGATTTATTTAAATTGTCAAAGAGATATCGCGCAAGCCGAAGGCTGGATTCTCCACACTGTCATTGGAAGGAAAACCGGGACGAGTCGGTGTTGCTCATCGCCGCACTGAAGCATCAGCCGAGTGCGTCGAGCTTCCCGCAGACCCCCCTCCATCGCTACCAGCACGTCCGAAGCCCACCAATCAACGCGTCAGGCCTTGGATCTTAGGTGAATTTCGCTTTTTTTTGTACTTCTGCCAGCCAGGCAAAAAAACCCCCGAAGTGGTTCATTCTCTCTTTTTTTTTTTTTTTCATACTGTGGACCTTCAGGCCAATCTGGACTAGCTGCTGCTGGTTGATACATTCCGCTGTTCCCTTGAGGTGTGTTCACTTCAATTTCCAACCATCAAATTTTACAGCTGCATCACAGGTTCAATTCTACTTAATGGCGCTCCTGCCTCCTGAAATTCGTCTTACATTAACGTACCATCAGTCCCCCTCCCCCCCGGACAGTGAAGCGCAAATACTGTCAGAAATTGATGCTTTTTTTCATGCTGGTTCCATTTTTTTTTCGTGCCTGTTAGCTATTGTGTGATGCCAGTTTAAGTCGACAGAAATGACTTCCAAGTGGGAGACATACTCAAAGCAGGTCACGTGAAATCGTGTTATTTTTCCGATTGTAGACAGGTTTGCTTGATAGCAGGTTTGCCATCCAGACAATAAGGATTTAAAGTGGCTGGAGACTGAAAAGATTTAGCTGTGTTGATCTTTGGGAGACTGTTGGAAACAAGTGAACTGTGCCTTGTGAATCATGTTCAGAAACTGGACGGGATCAGCCTGCGTGTTTTTACCATCACATACTGTCCAATTCATGCTATTTAAAGTCGAAGTGGGTGTTTGCTTGGGGTGGACCTTCAGCTTCTCCTCCGGGGACACCAGGGTTGGAAGCAGCGTCTCTCAAATATACGACCTGCGATTAGACGCCAGCTGAACGCTCACCCTGCTGCCAACAGCAGTCTCAGGAAGTAACAACTTCCGGACCACAATCATATTGACTGTTTACTCGGAAAGTAACGCCAGCCAAACAGCAGTGGAGTTTATAGTTTTTGGCTTTCGAAGGAATCCCAATTTGTTATCTTTTTCCAGCTTGTCCACGTGGTTTAGTTTTCAAAACTCTTTCCTTTCCCAGGTTAAATTTACCTAATCCTCCTCCTCATCCTCTAAACTCGTTTGCGGACATGCACATACAGTTCAGAAGGATGTCGTCACCGCAGAGGAGCTGTCATCACAGCATCAATCGTAAGCAATACGACGTTGATATAGTACCATCTCATCACGGGGGATAAACTGTAGTTCCTGCTACAGAACATCGAAGTCGAACCTCCGACACCAACAAAGCCAGTTTTGCTGTGAATGGCTACGGACACTCTTCTCTTATGTGACACTGCGATACTTTGAGTGCGTCAATCATGCCGTTTTGTCCCAAACAAAGTGCACACACTGGCAGATTTCCAGGTAAAATCTGTATGTGGGGCCACTGTGCAAAGCAATATGGGATAGAGCCAAAAGAAAGGTTCAATCAGAGCATGTATTCCAGGGAAAACCTGGTTGTTCCGACTGAGTGTCTGGACTGTTGTTCGAGCTTCCCCTGAAGCCTGGATCCCAGTGGCGAACATGCGCGGGGGGGAACTCGGGCGTGAACCTTGTGAAACACCTTCCCGCAACCAAACACTGACCCCGATACATATGCTAATTCCGGCTTCCTATTCTGGGTGTCGGCGCGCGGATCTTTTTACCAGGTCGTTAATGGAGGTGTAACCGAGCTCGGGCGCGGGGCGATTTGGTTACCCTGACATTTCTGCGGGGGGCTCGGCGCGGCAGGGCCCACGTGGAGCGCCGGCTCAGGAATGCTTCGCCGAGAATTCAAATATAGACCTCAAGCCAGTCGAGTCCCGCCGGGGCTGCCAAGAGCGAGCTTTACTACTGCGGCCCGTTTCGCCTCTACGGCGAAGCTCACGAGAATGAGTGATTGCGTTTTAAAAACACCTTTTTTTTTCTCTCTCTCTCTTTCTCGTTATCTCTCACTCCACCGGTGTCTACAGACTCCGTAGCCGCCCCCCCCCGCCCCCTTCCAGTCCACGTTCGGCCGCTATCATCAGCGCAGAAGTGCGAATAAGAAAGTCATTCTTCATTGTCCCAGGCGAGCCTTGCTGGGAGTTCACACACAGTGTCTGGAGTCTGGAAAATTGCACTGCGATTTAGCTCTCCAGACAAGGGAATAGCTGTCAGCTTCAGGAATGTTCCTGTGAAAATAAACAATGCTCCGCGTCTCTTCTGCGTTTCCCCTCTTAACTCTCCCGTTTTCTTCTTTTTTTAACCCTCGCCGCCGGAGCCTTTATGCACAAAACAGTTGCGGGGCCGGTTGGAGAGCAGAGGTAAATCAGACTAATGTCTCCTCAAGGTTGGACGCAGTCAATTCTTGGCCCTGAGAGTGCCATCTTTCAGCCCCCCCCGCCCCCCCCAGCAAAAAAACATGTGTTCAAGGTACGGTTACCGGAGCCCCTCCGAGTCCAGCCGCAGACCGTATTAATCACCCGTCTTTCATCGTGGCACCGGTGGGGGGAAAAAAAAGGAAAAGAAAACGGAGAGGTTTCCTGCGTTTCGGCGCTGTGCAGCGTCAGGCGACACCCGCGGCTTCGCACTCGGGGACGCAGAAGGCGGATGGAGCACTTTACCGAACGGGGGCAACTGAGTCACGGATAATCGCGTGTTGGACTCCTGAAAGTGCCCGGCAGCATGACCTGGTTAGGACAACTTGATCAGAGTCCAATCTCACTGCGATCGACTGCGAAACGCTCAGTCGAGGCAATGTAACGGTGTATTATGTGATGTATGTATGTGGTAAATTCAACAAAAAAATACCCCCCCCAAAAAAAAAGCAATTTCCATTTGCTTTGCATTTATTAGCATTTTTCCCAACATCTATAATTATTGGCGAAAATGATCGGAGAAACATTGAAATGACACTTCAAAGCAGCCAGAGTGAAATATGACGACTTAAAAAAAAAATTACAACTAACATTTCTTTCATAAATACTTGTGGCTGCCAACCACTTTTTTTTTGCTCTCTCTGGAGCCTAAATTGCCTCCAAGTGAGGCTGCGGACGTGTCTTTGATCTTCAATATGGCGAAGAATTACAGTGAGGCCAAACACTTGCAGAAACTCGCAAAAAGCAGGAGCCTTCAAAATAAAGGTACAGAGCCTTTTCCTCCCATGAGTTGCTTTGGAATGTGCTCTCCTGACACAGTCTGAGTAGGAAAAAGCCCTGATTGGGCCCCCTCTCAGGTGATCTCTGGCGCCCCAGGTGGCCAAGTAAGTGATTTATCTGACACCACTCAACAATTCCAACCGACACTTTTAGATTCTGCATTTAAACACAATATTATATATCATTTTAAGTGGCAGAGCTGACGAATATAATTGTGTTTTTCTGTTACTTTATACACACACTGTATTCTCATTATCAACCACAGATGGATTCCAGATGACTAAAGTGCCACATATGAATCATTCACGTTTAGCTGCTGGCTAACTCTGACGTCCTAATTCAGGGTGCAGATCGCTGTATGATGGGTTTGGTTTGGTGAATTGATATGGATGAACGGTGGGAGGTGTGGCCTGCGCTGGCACCTGCAGCTCTTCTGTTTCCCCGGGTTCGCCGGCTCCGCCCCCCCTCAGTGGGCCATCAGGAGCTGGTTGTCGTTGAGGGAATTTGCAGTTCGAGTTGGTCACTGGATCCTCAGTGTGGGCAGGGAAAGCAGTCTGGGGTTTGTCTTTCTAAACGCGCGGTTTCACCGGCTCCTAATGTGCCCCCACCACCACAGGAACCAACCAGGTCTGGGCTTCTGTTCGCCCGCTCCCGAGGACCCCATGACTCATCGATCAGCAAACTAATGGCTCTGTAATAAGATGCTCGGCAGTGAGGTGGAGGAAGGGGGAGAAAGCTTTACGACTCGTTTTCATGGTAACATACAAATCAGGAAATTCGCCGTTGATGGATCTTCTGGAGGGAGGCGAGTGCATTCGAAGGACAGGAGTTGAAGAAGTTCAATGGGAGTCCAACTCCAACACGAGAGCGGAGTTTCACAGGATGTGTCCGCAAAAATAAGACGATCGCACATCTGTTTGACGCAACGATCGATGAGCGGAGAAACAGCAGCAACGTTGGCACTTCGAGAGAAAAAACTTGTCTGCCTGTCCAAACAGGAAGCCTGTCAAAGTTATGACGGATATTGACTCCTTATAGTTACAGCTCCAGATGTTCTGTTCTGGCTGCAAACCTTCTGGAATAGCGCGCGTTGATTAGAAGCAGTCTGCTTTTGGGAGGGAGCAGGTGTCAGTCATAAAACAAATTGGCTGAACTCTATTTAAATTAACTGCGCCAAGCGGCGATCACTCTCACTGTCTGTGTTAATAGTGACTCCAGGCTTCACCAGCTTAAGGCAGCTGCGAAGAAAGCCGTTACGCTCATTTACGTGCAGGTTTTTTTTAAGGAGTCTGCCACAAATGCCGAGCGAGTAAGGGTTCGATGCTCAGGACCGCTTCCCCCACATGTCAGTGTGTATCGGGGGCTTAGCATCATTAGCTGGCAGGAAAAAATCCTCCACTCGTACCTCTTGCAGTTCTTACAAAGTGTTCGAGAACACATTACTCTCATTTGAGCTTATCTGATTCTGGCCCGAGTTCAGGCTCCTTCAGGGTATCACATGGTAAAACCCCGATGAGGCTGAACGCAACCTGAGAGCCTCCTGTGGGTCCCCCACCAAAGATCCAGACCAAGGACCGAGGGTGGGCAGGCCTCTGCAGAGGGACACATACCTCTGCAATGACCTGCCGGGCGGGGGGATCAGGCCGGCCTCGTCCTCGTCCCCTCTTCTTCAACCCCTCTTTAATCTGATTAATTCCCCTCGGCTTTTATAACTCGGCGTGCACGGCGGTGAGAGCACGTCCTCCTGACGCTCCGCGTCGCCAGTTCCGAACGCACGAGGCCCAAACCAAATATTGCTCTTTGGGATCCAGCGGCCACTTGATTATTTTCCTTTCACATTAAGTTTTATTATTGCGATGAGGTCCGTCCACTCGGGCCCCGGCGTTCTGTTCCCTTGCAGGGTATGGATGTCATCAGGCCTCGTGCACGGAGCACCAAAGTGAAACCAAGAAGGTTCACTAAAGTTCCCACTAGAAAAAAAAGCTTAAGTGGCTCGAAAGGAACTCGTACTCTGTGACATTTGTCTCCGTTCTGCAGTTTATCTTGGCCAAGATGGAGCATTTCATCGACTGATTGACTCTTGAAACGGCTTTACTCTCCTATATGGTTACACGAGCCAAAATACGTTACTGACACTAACAGATGGGAATGTTTTCGCTGGACACGTCAGACCCGTCCGACGTGACCTTGGATATGATTGCATACAATTAGGTTCTTTCCATCATTACTGTTATAAATCATTTCATGAGGAGCTGAAACACAGTGAATTTCAGCTCGAGACGTCGCTCCACGCACGGTTTTCAGCCATCATTAAAAGCGACTCCCGACTCGCCGCTCGGCAAAAAAAAAAAGAAAACCCTCATTAACTTTGTGTCATTTTATTCCGCTAAAAAGCGGGCTGTTGAGCTATCTGATTAGTTTGTTGATTAACACATCTGAGAAGGAATTACAGCCGCTGGAGCATTCAAGGTCAAGTTGACTTTCCCTGTCACCTCCTTAACGTGGCGTGAAGCCGGTAATGCATTCTGTTTAATGGAGTGACACAAGGCATCGCCGCGGGCCCGGCCAGACGGGCTTGATCGTGGCCACCGAGCCAGAAAGTTGGTGCTCAACGGCAGAAGGCGCTGCAGGAGCGCGTTCCCCCTCCGTTCCAATGCGCCGCCTGACAGCGAGCATTTCGCTGATGGGGACCTAACGGGGCCTGGCGTGAAGTGACCCCCGGACCATGCCTGCTGACAGCCTCCAGTAGCCCCCCCCCAAGCGTACCCCCAACCCCCTTTGTCACTGGCAAGCTTTCTCCACACTGCTTGAGCCATGAGGCGGCCCCCCTTCACCCTGGGAGATGAGAGGGGGGGGGGTATACGTCTCTCCACATTGGGCCCAACTGTGACTTTTATCATGGAAGGCCACTGCTCGTGTCAGACGGGCTTAATGACTCAATCTGTCCGATCAAATATAGGCGACGGCTGCGGTATGCTTGGAATGGGATTGGGGAGAGGGGAGGTGTGTGTGTGTGTGTGTGTGTGTGTGTGTGTGTGTGTGTGTGTGTGTGTGTGTGTGCGCGCGCATTTCTGAACAGTAGAACCAAACTTTTGGATTTTTTCAACTGCTGTTTATCTAAACCTGATCGACTGGCTGAACCACAGACCACCACATCATGACAAACATCAACTTCCAACTTTGACCCCTCTAAGAAGTCCCAATGACAACAACCTAGAGTTGTCACGACACCAAAATGAGTGACCACGATACTATACCAAACAAAGTATCACGGTTCCAGGTAGTATCACGATAGCGCGGCCTTTTGTTAGTTTTTTTTTTTAATTATTATTATTATCATAGTCATAAATACTTATCAATTACTTCTAATGTTGCTTGTTGCATACTAAACACAACACTGGTGAAGTCAAAATCAAATTGAAACAAATATTGTTATGAACAAAGCCAAAATAGTTCCAAATGCGACTTTTGGAGTTTCTTTTAAATTGAGGTGCCGCTTACACCGCAGCTACCGCAGTGAGTCACCGCTCGTGCCTGATGCGTCTGCCATGCCAAGCATGTTGTATGCGTTTGTTATCTAAAGCTGTGCTGCTTGTGCACAGCGAGACAGCATTTTTTTTTTTTTTTGCCGAACTATTTATCGTAGAGGAACTGACTGATAGACTTCCTTCTTGCCAGTATAAAAACGCGAACAGCAAATCAGCTTTAAATACAGGCGGGTCCAGTGTGCGGAAACAGCCTATCATATTCCCAGACGTCACTAGTAGGCCGCAAGCAGCCAATCATTCAGCAGCTGTGTGGTTAGGTTGCAGTATTAGCTGTGTGGGTTGGTTGACAGGGAGAAGCATGCAGC
Source organism: Malacoctenus gilli (assembly GCA_032164315.1). Classification (NCBI taxonomy): domain Eukaryota; kingdom Metazoa; phylum Chordata; class Actinopteri; order Blenniiformes; family Labrisomidae; genus Malacoctenus; species Malacoctenus gilli. The sequence continues at coordinate 13,627,401 of JASSRZ010000002.1, read as the reverse complement.
GACGCCAGGAGGAGTTTAGAGGCGTCCGCTAGAAGTGAAAACTGGCACCGGGTAGTAGGAATCCATGGAAGTACCGTCTTATATGAATTCTAGTATAGTAGGAACTGTTGTGATTTGGCACCGCGGCGTACCGTGGGTACCGTGCAACTCTACAACAACCCGGCTGGAAGCTCCGGCCACAGAGACACCAAATAAGAGGAGCAAATATGTCGCCTTGCAAGTGGTCGGACCAACTCTTTAGGAGATCAGAGCGATGCGCATGCCTGTGCAGCCCCCCCACCCCACCCTCATTTGAAGCGTCTGTATGTGCTCCCCCCCCCCGACAAGCCGTGCCCGCTGCCCTGGGCTTCACTAATGGGAGGGCAGACAAAACATTTTCTCCGCTCGATAGCATCTGTTTGCACTCCGCTGTCGGCCAGATATCAAGAGCGGTTGGCGCGTGAGAGGCGAGCAATGGGGTGGTGGAGGAGGGGAGGGGGGGTGGAGGGTGGATTGTGACACATTTCAGACAAGTGCTAATGAATGTAAACATCAGTGTGATAAAGACAACACAGCGTGGGGAAACACAGCCGCCGCCGCTGCACAGAGGGTAATTTAATCCATTTTTTTCAAACTCCTCTCGCCTGCCACCGCGCTCTCATCATCCTCATCATGGGAGACGTGTGAAACAGGCTCAGGGATGAGTTGTGTCAGAGATGCGGCAGCAGCGGCGGCGGTGCACGCTGGGAGAGCCGGCGAAGGCCTCCTGTTGAGAACATGAAGGGGGGACATTTACACTGCGGGGAAGGTGAAGGACACCTTCGGGTGCTATCCACTTAATAGAAGGGGGGGGGGGGGGGAGAAGTGATGAAACTTTGGATTTTTTTTTTCTCAACCCCTGGCTTCACTGATTCAGGGAAGAGTGTTTGGGTTGTCTGAGTCAGTGGGGAGCTGATTGAATTCGACTGGGTTCAAAAGCACAATTACTTGCGGGAGGGAGATAAAGATGCCTTCAATTAGTTCTCAGCTTCCACGTATAAATATTACATGGCGAAATTTGTTCCTCATTAATAAATTCATTTTCTGATTTGTTTATTTTTTCCTCAGCAGCGAGTATCTGGAGGCCACTGCACCCTCTTTGTTATGCTGATTTGCATGGATGCATGGGGGGAGTTATGCATCACCACAATCAGAGGGAGACATCAGCCGGCGAGGTGAGGAGAGAAACTCCGCCCTCTGACCCTCATTAGTCAGGCCCACACACAGAAAGTGTGCACGATGTGGTCGGTTCACAAAAAGAAACGCTGTCGGGCTCCGTCCATCTCTGCCGCGGGAGATTGATGGATGACGTCCGGCGCGTTCAACTTCGCCTGTTTTGTCGAGGAAAAAGAAGCTCCAAACGAGTCTCGGAGCCGCCGTCCGGCGTCAAACTGACAACGAAGACCAGACATCGCGGCTGACCGACGGCAGCTGACAACCCGGAAGGGAAGACAAGGAACCTGAGGACATTACAATGTCGAAGTTTGATGAATGAATGACTGTATATTCAGTTTCAAACATCGATCTGTTAGAATTTTGTGTACAAGTTATCACCCACGTGCTGTACTTTTTCACTGTGTATGTGTTTATCTGTGGCGTCATGACTTTGAGGGAGAAGACAGAATGTTTGGCCTTTGTGCATGAGATTAAAGGATGCGCTCATACAGGCAACCTCCTCCCCTTAGAGATATGTGTTCCATAGATAGGGAACGCCTTAAGTGAATAAAAGAGAGGAGTTGTGGAGTGAAGCCTGAGAGCGCCTGCCGACCTTGTGACTGAGGTTTCAACTCCAAGCGCACTCCTCGCGAGTAAAGAGAAAGACTCTTGTCCGTGTGTTCATTGGTGTCTGTCTGTGAGATTTACTACAAAGTGTCACATCTGAACCTGACAGATCAGTCATTAACCTCCAATAAAGCAGCACTCCGGGCTGAAGACTGAACTGAGCCTTTACCAGCCTGACATTGACGTCCATTTTTTTTTTAAATGATATACATCTTCAACAAAAACTGCTATGTCTGATGAAAGTTTGAAGTTAAATATTAGCAAAATAAGCCAAATCAAGTCATAAAACTGGTTTGGACATGTTTTTTACCTGGAAACTTTAATGCGTGCTTTATTGTGAAATGCGTCTCAAATGATAAGACTTCAGAAATGTTAAGGGCACCGGAGGCAGTGACAAGAATGCAAAGTGAGGCTATTAGCCGGGAGGATGTTTGCTTTTCTATTCTCGCCTCGGCTTCTTTGCCCGACGTGCTAACAGAGTCACTCATCGCGGGGCCAGACGCGCGCTCTCACCGGAGCATCCGCGGGGATGTCGTTTCTCATGGCCTCTTGGAAAACACAATATACAGAGTTGGTCGTCGGACGGGACCACCTAGTGCGGCAGCCAGACGGCAGGCACCACTCCACAAAGCGCTCCATTCAGAGGGGGGGGGGGGGGGGCTCGCTGCAAAACAAACATCCACAACATGATAAGGGACGGCCACGGTCCGCCGATCACTCAGGATGAGAAACAGACACGTATGTGCTTGAATGGTATTTTCTTTGCCTAAAATATGTTTGTGTCTTTTTTTCTCTCCATATTCCGAAGGTCTACGTGGGGGGGTAGAACCTGTTGGTGATTTTCCATTCAAAGACACCCAAAATACCCTGTTCAGTCCTTTCAGTCGTCTCCTCAGTTCTCAGTCTGAACGATTCGTTTCCAGCATCTCGTTACTGAAGTCCAGGTTGACCTGGTTCAACAGCATCTGACCCCCTAAATCATTTCTGTGACCGTCTTTTGGGAAGTCTTGGAAAAAGCAGGAACTCACAGCACTGTTGGACATCAATCTTCATCCAAATGAGCTCATTTAACATGTAATCACACCTATTTTCTGGTAATATTCACATGAAATGGAAAACCGATCATCAGGATTCAAGTCTGTGGTTCCCAACCAGGTGCATCTCAAGATATTCATCTGTGCATGAGCGATCATATCCTTTGGTGAGTTCTCACGTGAGATAAAGGTGGTATGGAAGGTAACTGGATGGATGGATGGATGGATGGATGGAGGTGTGAAACCACTACAGTCAGGAGTTGTTCCGCCTGGAGCAGCCATAGCAGAACTTCTCTGCGCTGAATGATTTGACAAGATGCTGTTAATTCCCGCTGTATGTTGTCTTGCCTGCAGGCTGTGACTGCAGAGACGGGCTGCAGCACCCACAGCCGAACGTGACCTGCAAGTGGACGGCCCGTCAGAGCGTGGCGATCGCGGCTGGCGGCCGGGAACAAAAGGAGGCGGCAAAGTGACTGCAACCTTCCACCAATCTGGGCAGCTCACGGTTGCTCGCGCGCGCTCGTTCTGACGTCTCGCTCCGCTCGCCGCCTGCACAGCTTGCCAGACGAGTGGTCGGAAATAACGCGGGCTGATTTGGACGCGGATACAATAAAAAAAAAAAAAAAAATGCTGGCTGTGAACGGGATCCAGATGAGGGATGGATGACGATAACGTCTCATGAATAACATGCAAATCTGAATGGACGGGCTTCTATCCCCCCCTGTTGAAGTCATGTGTCACAGCTTGTGTGTTTTCAACGTGACCAATTATAATCACAATCGCACAGCGACAGCAAAAGCCCGTGTTTGACATTGCCAAACACTAAACAAGAAAATAATCATAACTGCGAGTGCTAATATTTGCTCACAGAGTCCATGTTTTATTCATGGGACATCTGTGCCACTTGGATTCAGCCCCGAGCTTCACAGCCCAAATAAGAATTATTCAATTAAACTCTGCAAAATAGATGGGCAAATGTTTGCTGCTTTTATTTCTTTCTTTTTTTTTTACCTCTTTACTCTACGGCAGCTCCCAAAACCTAACCCCACATAACAATGCATCAATAATCTCTCAATGCTGCATCACCTCGACTGCCAATCAAACGCGAGAACCGGGGCCTGTTTGCTTTCCTGATTTGAAATATTAATACAGGTTAGCCTTGTGAGATGCAAAAATGTAGACTGGGGCACACGCTGACACCAGAAGCAAGGCCGCAGCTTGACAAGGCAAACAAGAAGCCCGTAAATAAATTATGAGCTTAAAGGTTTGGCGAGGGTTTCTAACGTGGATCAGCCAGCCAGCAACGAGCGCGGCCCTGACCCGAGGACTTTGACGCGGACCTGATCAGCGTCAGCGGGCAAACGGGGCGGCGTGTTTTCGCGCATGCTCCGTCGCCACTGCGGGACGGGGGAAGCTGGGCCCGTGCGGGAGCCCGGCAGGGTCAGAGTCAACCGATGCGGCAGGAGACAGGACGATGACGAGCCAGATCCTTCCCCCCCCTAACCTTTTTCTGACGTTCATCTGTCCATTTTTCCCTTTCCTGGTCCCGTCTGGAGGAAAAGGTTGCAGCGTGCGCCACCGCACGCGAGACTAAACAGTCCATTTACGCTGACAGGCCGGATGCGCGTCCTCCCCAGCGTGGCGGCCACGCCGTGCACCTCGTAATCCGAGCGTGGAGAAGCAGTTATTTTGGAGGACAAGCATGGACATCACACCGAGACACATTCCTCATTGCTGTGTGTCTTTGTAGCAAGGCGGGGGGAGAAACTCTGCTGCACACTGCAATTGTTGGCGAGCGCATGTCAAGTCAAAGTTCTGTTTTGCTGTACTGTCAGACGAGGGCTGTCCTGGAGCACAGTGCTGATGGAGGAGTGAGAGAACGTTGCCTGAATGCAAGGGCTGGCACTGGGGGAGCAGGGAGCACCCCCCCCCACCCACCCACCGTCCGATGGCTTCCAGGGACTGGTCCAGATGAGAGGTGAACAGGCCCGAGGACCTGCTGGATGTCAGCGAGCTAGGGTGCTTGTGCCTCGGAGGGACTGCGAAGTCTTCCCAGTTGGGGAAAAAAAAAATGTTGACGGGTTGAACAGTTTGACGGGGTTTTTGCTGCCCCTGCTCTCCTCGGGAGTGAGCAAGAACCGATGCTGGCGTTAGAATTCGAGGGGGCCTCGGAAGATGATGGAGGTTTGTGGTTGCTGCGACGACGTCAGTGCCACAAACACCCATGACTCACTGACCGCCCAGGTGTGCGGACCTCCAAATCCAACGAAAACACGGTTTTCCACAGCTCCGAATCGGCCACACCAGTTCTCGTCAGGTTTTCCATCCTTGCACAACACGAGTACTTTGCAGGGATGGGTGGAGACTTGCTCATAGAACTCACACTCATGTTTATCAAGTCAGCGATCGCCTGTAAACCTTCACTTGGTGCTCAGACTGGAGAAGGTCATGGGGTAATTTTACCCTATAAAACAGTGAAGCATGTGAACCTCCCTGGACCTGATACCGAGCCAGTGTATCTTGTTGAGCCGGTGAGCTAGTTTTGCTAAACGCTGTCATATGCATACTCATTTTTGGACGATTGCTGGGACTCGTTCAGCTTAATGATCCACTTTCCAAAGTGTTCTGATGGAGTGTCGATAATGGTCAGCGAGAAGCAGTTAGAGTAAAAGAAAAAAAAGAAAACCTAAAACTTGACGAGCATGAAGCTTTTTTTTACATTTAGAATGCCTCAATATTACCCTAATGAGACTTTCACATGCACAGCTTCAGCAGCATTTCTGTTGCAGTGCCAGCACAGGGATTAAAAGTCATAAATCCCCACAGTGCTTTTAGTTTAACATGTCTTCTTTTTTTTTTTTTGACACGGGCATAGTTTCTGTTTTTTTACTTTTTAACAATGCACTGCCAAATTGGGGAAAAAACACACAAAAAAATCCATACAAAAGAAGGAGCGCCTTGTTAATACACTCAACCTATTTGTAAAGGATTAATCTCCCTTCATTAGACCTCGGCTGTATCATAAACCAAACTTCCCCTAAGCCACAGAAATGGGCTCTTTGTTGACTGTTTTTGTCATTAAATTCCCTTCACCCCGCACGTCGTTTCCACCTAAAAGCGGAGAATATCAGGGAGAGGGAGAAAAAATCAATTACACCTTGCACTTCGGCGCGCAAGTCAGGCTTTTTCAGCATTGGAACCTAATTAAATTAACCTCAAAGGGAAAAAAAAGGACTGGAAGCGCGGCCGGGGCACTCGATGATTAGCGCATCGATTTATTAAAATGGGCCAGCCAGCCAGCCAGCCGAGACAAGACCCCTTTTCCCCGCCGGGGTCTTGTTTACGCCAGACTGAGACAGTTAGAAGCGTTCTGCTCTGCACTCCTCTGCACTGCATGGAGGAGTTAATTAGTTGTGAATAAGCGAGCGCTTCTGAAAATCTAGTTAGAGCTGGGCGCAGCTTTGTCCAACAGCGTGTGCTGGTAATGAACAGGCAACAGTTTAGGGAGCGGCGGTGTGGACCGACGGTGTGGAGAAAAAGGAAGTGTGTGGAGACACCCGATGAATGGGATTCAAACTGGGGGACCAGTCTGTCC
>JASSRZ010000002.1:13588822-13620962 GCA_032164315.1 Malacoctenus gilli | reverse complement strand
TTTAAATCCCCCCCCCCCCCCCCCCCCCCAGAATCAAATTACAACTGCACAAACGAAGAATATACACACCAGTGATGGCCTGCGAGGAGCAGCGGGGCCTTTCTCTGCTGGCCTGAACATAATCAGAACATAACGTACAATTATCTGTCCCGCGTTTTCTCCACCATATGAATTTTCTCTTAATTTTACAGCTGCCTTCCAGCCTAATGAGGAGATTTGGACGGCTGCGCTTTAGCTTCCGGCTTCCATCCAATCGGACGTCAGCGATCAGACACCCTGGCCAGCTAGAAGAACGCCAGGACTTGATGCAGGGCCCCCCACTGGCATTTTACATTTTCACAAGTGACACCCACCCCGCCGTGTGCCTGTCAATCCTCTATACACACACACACACACACACACTTGCATGAGGAGAACTTGGGATGTTGACACAACAATACAGTAAGTAAGAGGCAGTGACCTGAAGCAGGAAAAGGTAAACAAACAGCAGAGGTCACCGGTTCAAGGCCCAGTGCCTCCTAATCCGCCGAACCGCCTCCGCCCTCTCCTTCCCTCCCTCCCCCTAAGAATATGCTGGCGCGGTGGGTCATCAGGATATCCTGGCATTGACTCACTTTGTCAGCAAGTCTGTCGCAACAGAAATATATTTGTCACCATGTGTCGGGGGGAAGGGGGGAGAGCTTGGGGGCTGAGCTGACGCTTGCTGACAAACACATCTGGGAACAGCATTAAGACATCGGCGATATCTTACGGTAATTTATAACCCTGGAGCTTTAAATCTATGAATCACGGTGCTAATGGTGAGAATACAGTTTTCAGTCCGTCCCATGAAAGTTAATCTTGGAGGGACTCGACAGGAATGAATCCTTTCACACCAGACGTCGACCGTGGCTTTTTAGGCCTGAACTCACGGCGGCGGTTGGGTGTTTTGTTTTTTTTTTGTTTTGGCTGCTCAGTTTTTTATAGATTTGGAATAGTGACATATTGAATAACACCAGATGTAAGGCCTGATGGGGCCAGATGTTTCTGCGAGTACATAAATTAAACAGTGGCGACGCCAGTTTTCAAGCTTGAGCTGGTATTTGTAGAACACTAATGATGCATGCACATATTTATCCAATGATCCAAGGGTGATATGATCACTGTTGCATTGCCTGGGAGGCAATGTTGGAGTTTGTGTGTTGACATTTCAACGTGCACCAACAGCAAGCAAACAGATCTGTGGTTATTCTGACACCAGCTGTTGGAGCAGATTGAAGCTGGTGCGTAATTACCAACTTTTGCAGCGTACAATGAACAGCGAGCAGTCGAGTGAAAATCTGGATCATGTAGACCCTGAAATTAAAGGGACTGACATTTCAGTTCCAGTAAGCGATCGAGGGAATCACCACGGCAACCGACTCTGAGCCCAACCCGCTCGCTGGTGGGTTTTCTCCTCGAAGAAACCCCGAGTTCACCCAGTCTCCTCCCCTCGAGCAGCTGTCAGATAGACACACGTGTCTGTTCGAAGGGAGTCCGATCACCATGGAGCGTCTATTAACCCGCGCCGCCTCACGGCTTTTGGACCTGTTTAGTTGTGCCGTCAACCCCCGACGAGCGTCTGTTTGAAGTGCGCTGCTTCTAATTCCACTCAATCATTTACCTGAACAATGTTCCGCTGCTGCACATATCAAATCTGACAGATTGTGTACGTTTGCTCTCATAAGAGCCACTGTACATTACATTACATTTTGTTGCTTTTTATTGGAGATTGTATCATAACATCATGTGTGTAAGGCACGACCTGCGTCATGCGTTCACGGCCCACAAGTTTATCATATTGAAGTCACCCTGAGTAATTGAAATACAAAAATGAATTAAATGAATAAAAATACAAATATAATCATAAATATATAAATTAAATTTTATTAAAAATAAATGAAAAAAAATCTTGCATAATATCTGCGTCACTTGAGGAGATGTGTGGTAATCGGTCCAATGCTACACCTGTGACCCATCCGGTTAATTGGAACAGAGCTGACTGTGATTGCGCCGCAGCATCGTTGATTCAGTACTTGGAGGAATGGTCCGCACATTCAGCGAGTGCACTGCGGAGTTCGGCCCATGCCCTTGTTGCACTGGACCCGAAGAGTGGAGCGTCTCTGGATGCGAAGTCTGCGAAGCCCATCAGAGATTTGTCACGATCGCCTGTGGGTGAGATGAAGGACGATGTTTTCAGCTCACAGGGACTGGGCTGCCCATGTACAACAACATCTCCAAGGAGCGCATGCATCTCAGCACAAATGCAGATTGGACTGAATGTCTACAAACGTGCGTAAACTTCTGGAGCCTCCACCGCCATGTGAGAGAAAAACCTATCTTCCACCCCGACAAACATGTTTGTGGACTTCATACGCATAATGCTCCACAAAAGAAAGGGTTCATCTGCCGTTTGAAAGAGGACTTGACCATAAAGTGCACAGCTGAGTGGAAAGACATGGTTCCTCGGGAGAATCAGCATCAACAGTCGCCGCATGCAACTCTTCCAAAAGGTAGGACATGTGTTCGATTCCCTTCATGGCGCCGACCTTGGCTTTCGTTACATAACGTGCAATGTTTGGATTTGGGTCTGGTTGAATTAGTCAAACTACAGCTTTACCATTCACATTCATGCGTTGTATAAGAGAGACAGGGGAGGGACGAGGGAGCATCCCTCCCAGTTTGGGCCAGTTTGTTAAACGGAGGTCTTGCAGAATGTTGTGTGATTGGAGCTGGTTTGCTGTGTTGAATGATGGCAAAGTCTTATAATGCATTCGCATCATATTGAAGTCTTGAACGCCAGTTTTTGTGACTGGAAATTGGGTTGATGCGAGGTGAAGGAACAAGCGACTGCACTTCTTTCGTGATGGCTGCACTCCTCATGACAGGAGCTCCTCTGACAGCAATGTTGACGCTCTCGTGGTGGTTGAGGCTCCTGGTTCGGGTGCCAGTTCTCGGTTTTTGGCCCAGGACCAGTAGAGAAGAGTTTCAACGGCTGACCTGGGAGCAGCCTGTGAAGCTGAACCCAGGCTGGGAGAACTTGTCAGAACAAAGCTTCTTCTGCTTCTTTGCTTGTCATAATGTCTCCACACCTTCATGATATCAACTGTGCAGTTTTAGGGTCCTGTAAACACATCTAAGGACGAAAAAAATTCCCCAAAACATAACACCAGTTTCATTGCCTGAAACCTTTCCAAGGGTCTAAATTCACACCACATGACTCGTGAGTATCTCGAGGCCAACTGTTACCAAACTGTTTGAGCTCTGTCATGTTAATTGGAGCTTGTCATTCAACGTGTAACACAAACCCATAATATAACTCATCGTTTTACACGCCACAGTATCGCTATTGTTCTTCAAAATGCTTAGCTTTTTTCCCCCCTCCTCGGGCGCCTAGATTGTCTTCGCTTCTTCAACTTTGAGTAACCTTTGACTGACTGCACCGAGCAAGCATTTTTATCTCCCGCGATGACAACGCGGCTTACTCCCGCTGCCCGTCGGCGCTCCGTGTTCGAGTCCGGGTGTGACCCGAGAGATTTGAAGGCGGCGCAGCGAATCGAATCAGGTAATGGAGGCACGGGGGGAAAAAAAGAGGAGGTGGAGAAGTTTGCTTGGCTTGTCTCGCGTGAAGCCCCCTATCTGCGGCGCGAAGAATGCCTAGGCCCGGCAGGTCATCCAGTTTATGTTGTGAGAAGAAATACTTCGCGGGACAATCCAAACAGTGTGGAAGTGCAACCAGAGTTCCAAGGCGGAGGAGATCCCCGGCGCGAGTGTACATTTAATCTTAGAACAACATGACCATAGAAGCCCGTGTTTGGATGTATCCCTTTCGCTCGCCGTTATCACTCACAATTATGATATTGTTTGGATTCCCACATCGCCGCTCGTATTTCCAGTGGACTGGCAGCTCGTTGATGGAGGGCCCTTTCCCCCAGGGGGGGAAGCCTCGAGAGCGCAGCCGCTTTTCAAATGCGTCTGATCCCGCTCCTCCATCCTGAGCCGACTGTAATTGGCAGCCTCTCCTCGTGGGCTGAGTTATTGCGTCCCCCCACGCACCCCCTGGGAGCACTTCACACCGTGGGCGAAATCCCGGGAGTCCCCCTCCCTCTGTAGGAGAGGCTGGACCTGCGAAACACCCGTCCTCATAGTAACCGGCGTCCTCCCTCCGCCCGGCTGGCTCTGCTCCTCTCTCCTCTCTCCCCCGTAATGGGCCATCACAAGAGTTTCTCCACTGAATAATGAGACACTAAGTGGAAAATAGCACAAGCGCCCAGCATTATCATTTTCGAAACCCTGGATTGTCCACAATTAATGCACCAGGGTGGATATTTTACATTTTGAGAAGTGAAAGAAACAATTATGTGCTAATGCATTAGCAAAAGGTCCCCGTTTGCTGCGCTCTTCAAAGGCGCTGCCGCCCCCCCCCCCCCTTCAAAAAAAAGTGCAAAAAGGGTTTAGTTTTCCCCAGGATGCAGGTCCCTTTCAACTTGACATCTCCTTTGAGTGGTTTTTATGATGCGGCAGCGCCGGGATGATTTATTCTCCTCTAAAGTCACCCGAAGTCGAAAATAAACACAGGTTCAGTGGCTGCCGGTGTCACTGCAGAGTAAACACAGACCTGCCTGCAATTAGAGTCCCGCTTTCCTCCAGTGGAGCTGCTGCTGCTGCCTCGACTGTGCAGAGGAGCGCCAGGGAAAGGGGGGTGGACGGGGTGGGGAGCTGGGGAGGCAGCGGCAGGAGGCCACGGTCCATTTCGCGCCTGTTTTCCTCGGGAATAATTGCCGCCGCTGTTTTTTTGTATGATTAAGGGTTCCATAATCGCGCCGTTTCCATATCGTTGACTCATGCTTGGAGCCAGTGTATGGTGGTTGAATGGGAAATGCAGATGCAATTATCCAGTGTGCAACAACTTGTGAAAAAAAAAGGTGGCCTGTGATCAGTGTTTCCACTCGCCTCAGACTCCAGACTGGGGCCTGACACTCCCCGCTCGTCCTCCTCGCTGCACGGAATCCAACCCCCCCCCCCCCCCCCCCCCGCTCCGACCGTAGCAATCAGCAAAGAAAATAGCAAAGACGGCGGCGCCTGTCTCGGCTGAATTAAACTGAACGTGTGCAAGTAGAGACGGCGGGCTTTATTAACGCGCCGCCGTCCCCTCGTTATGCTGCCGCATGAGCACGAGGAAGAATCACAATGAAGTAGTTCTTCCTTTTTCGGGGAGATTCGCGTCGACCAAAAGCCACAGTCTGTTACCATTGTTACCATTAAAGTCGAGCCGATTTGTGGCGAGCAGCGTGGGCTCCTTGGGGCCCAAGGGGGGGGGGGGGGCAGGCACGAGCTGCAGGTGAAACCTGGTCATTAGCCAGAACTAACCCGAGCAGTCTAGACGACATTGCATATGAGACGGAGGAGACAATTAAGGATGTTTGTCAGACGGACAGCTGGGGCATGGATTGGAGGGGGGGCGCAGTGAACGCAACTTGATATCTCAAAGGAGAAATCCACCCTGAGGATGTGGAGAGCGGGTCACAACTCCTTCAGAATCGGCAGTGGGAGACACTTTACAGTCTATACCTTTTAACTGGTAGTTCCAAAGCTTTTAGTCTGGGACGCAAAGGGGTGGGGGGCGTTTGCATGCCCACCATCACAACTCTTTCCTCATTCAAGTGTTTCATATGGATTAACAACCTGCATGTCTCTTTTCTTCAGCATGCAATAAAAAGTGTTTTTCGGTCCATTTTACGTGACAGTGGCTGTAAATATTTCCGCAATGTAACTGTACAAAAATACCTTTTGTTGTGGGGTGAGATATCTGCAATAATCACACAGGCTACTATCTCCAAAATCACCGTGCATAATGTGTTAGAAAACACACCCAGAAGACAGAGTCGAATTAGCATTTGTTTGAAACAGTGTTTGACTTCGTCTGATCAATTGAAGTCCAATACTCACTGGCCTTCAGCTCCAGATTGGGATCTATAGCTCTCTCTCTCTCTTGCTCTCTCTGTCCCTCTCTCTCCCTCCATAAACAAGCTTTTTCCTTCTAAACACATCACCTTCTCCTGCAGCTTGTCGCCATAGTGTACGATGGCAGAAATGAAGCCAAAACTAAGCGATGACGCATTTTTGACATCACACACAGCCGTCTAAATTGTATTGACTGCAACAGAGCTCCATTGAGCAGGAGACCTGTGACCTAAAAACTACAGGAGCGTATACCATCTCTTTGTGCCCTATGCCAAGAAAACCTTCACTGAATTGTTTCAGTGCCCTAACATGACCAAACTGGTCAATACTTGTCACTTACAACACTTCCTATGATGGAAACGCCACCATATTTCCAAAATATTGTGAAGTCGCGCCGCAGATTTTGCAATTCTGCGACGGTAAAAGTGATTACAGAACCGCTGTCTTCCGCCCCTCAACAGGAACTTGAGCCTCTGTGTATCATACAAGTGGAAGTTATGCAACGAGGGGGCGAAGGAGGGAAAGAACAGATCCTCTCCCATCTGTTGGAGCCTCCAACTACAAGTCTGAGGACTGTCTTTCTCTAACATCTTCAGCAGCAGACAATCCACAAATCACCAGGTCATATTTCATCATCAGCTGCCGGGCCTGTCCCACGGCTGTCTTCTCCACTTTGACATGTGGAGCGAGAGGAAAGAGACAGAGTGAGAGATACCGGAGAAGCGCAGCGGAGGGGTGGAAAGACTCCGTGTGTGTGCGTGTGTGTGTGTGTGTGTGTATGTGTGTGTGTGTGTGTGTGTGTGTAACACAAGTGGTGTGACTTTCTGCTGAGAGAGAAAGCACTGCATTCATTTGGCTGTGGCAGAGTGCAAGTACAGTGAGGAAATGTCAAGTCATGAACACCCGGATCACCAGCAGTGAGGGCAGTGGGGCTCGGGGTGCAAGGCTGAGTCTCATCCAAAACGGGACCGCTGTGGTGTTGGATATGACTAAAACAATCTGTTCTGTTTGTGTGAATAACGAGCAGTGATTGGACTCAATTCCCTCCTCCGGGGGGGGGATTCCGAAACTCTGAGATGTCTTTGGGGTAAAGTTCATGAAAGTAATCGATCGATAAACCTTCGAACCAGGAAGAGCTACAACCACAAAACAACCAATGAGTTAAGAGGGCAACACTGTTCCCTCTACTCATAGAATAGCAAGAAATAGCTCATATTTTGTGCAAAAACGGTAGATAAGACTTATTTCTCCACCACATGACACAAAGTGGTATTACAAGTCAGGATGGGCCAGAATTGGTTATTTTATCCACTTTAAATACATGCAGCACAATATATGGACACTTAATGAAATCATTCTTGAACCACTTGAACTGACTGAAATAAAACACATGTTCGGGTACCAATTAATTCAAAGAGAAATAATCTAAATATGAGGAAAGAGATTTCTAATATATATACTTTTACTGGAAATTAAATCACAAAACATAAAAAAACAATCCAGTGTCGCAGTAAGAAGCAATCTTTCCACCACTTCATCGCACCAACTGCTACATCCAATATCAGATTTCAGTGCTGGCAGATGTTTCTTGTATCAGGAACCCATGCGGGGTTTTGGGGGCGCGCTCGGTAGCAGCTGTGATACATGCCACTCATTGGGAAAGTCCTGACAGTCACATGTAGGGAAAAAAAACCCCAACATGTCAGTGCTTCAGGGGGTTTGAGATGGAGAACTGATGTGAAAGTCGTGGGTTTTCTCCTCTCTTTCGCTCGCTCTTGGTCTCCCCACAGCAAGCCAAACTGCGGCCCCTTAACAACCAGCCCCGGCAACGGCGGTTGGCGCCAGGTGCACCCTGTTTCTTAAATCTTTTACGTGGTGTGTGTGCTGGAAAAAAAAAAAAGTATGGATTTTAATAAGTCCCTTCAGGAGCAGCAGAGTGCGGGAGCCTGGGAAAGCCGACCGAGTCAGGTGTCCTGTGCATCGCATTAGGCGCTTTTTAAATGTTTTATAATGACAAACATGCCGGGCTGGAGCCTGCTGAGCTGGATGATGTCGAGCAGGTTTCCTGCTGCGTGCAATTATGCCTTCTATTTTTTCTTTCCAATCAGAAAGTTGTTTCTCGCACGTTCCGGGTTCAAACTTCTTCCGACTTGAAGCACGAGGCCTAATTTATTGTTGACTTACGCCGCGGCTCTGCGCACTTCAAATTTGATGCCCAATTTTGGGCTGTACTATTCAGTACCATTTCCCCTGCCCGCATGCTTGCTTAGCTTAAGCTTCTCAATTATTCAGGCTCAGATCAATACTCAACCTACTCCTGTGAGCAGAAGAAGAAGGGGAGGAAGGGGGGGGGGACTTTAAGCCCCCAATCTGGATTATGGATTTGTATCAATTTATGTGTGGCCACTCGAGCAAGAAATCTGTGGAAAACACAGTGAAACACTGCAAAGTGTGTGTGCGTGTGTGTTGGGGAGGAGGGTGGGGGACTGGAAGGTTCTGAGCTTCTCTCCGTTTCTTCGCTCCCCCGTTCTTAGGTGGCCCTTTTCAGCCCCGGCCAATTATTACGCGGCCAGCCTCGGTCTGTCAAAGGCGCCTTTCTCATTAGCCCGTCCCCGGTCGACTCGGCGGCGCTTAATGAACAGCGCCGCCATTAGCCAAGTTTACCTCCCCGACTCCGAACAACAAGGCCGAAGTTAAGAAGCAACGGCGAAACGGCGGCCGAGGACGGGTCACACATCGGTGGCGTCCCTAACAAGAGAGACGGCCACGAACTGTCTCGACTTCGCTTCACTTGGCAGTGAAACTTTTCACTTAGGGACTTTTAACCAGAGGATTTGTGGGGGGATTTAATGTTGTGGCTTGGCTCCCCCTAGTGGTGTCCTTCATCACTTTGTTCTAGAGAATCCACATCAGCAGGTGATCAATTTGCAGGGGTTCATATCCGTCCGATCCCTGGCTGGACTCTTTGCGACTCTTTGTCAACCGAGCGTGACCTCCACATTGGACCAGCTCTTACACCAACAGCGCCCCAGAACTTTGGGTCACGTAAGGCTGGTTAGTTTACTGCTGCGCTGAGTCTTTATAAAAAGCCCCAAACTGACACTTTTACAAGGTAGCCGGGACAAAAACAAGCGCGATAAGCAAAGCCTTTCGAACCGCTGTTCTTTTTTCGTCCGCTTATTTCATTCTTTTGTCGACGCTCACTGGAGGATAACCAGACGAAAGCAATCCACTTTTTCTTCACACTTTTCACATTCGCTCCTCAAACTGCCCCGCAATGGAAGAATCTCACTCAAGACGTTAGATTTTTCAGCCCGCTCCCGACCCGGTGCTACAGCGAATCGCGCCCTTGGAATCTCTGCACGGCGCTTTCCTCGCTCTGGCCTTGCGTTCCTCCGTGTGTGGCGTGCAGCGGGTATCCATGCGTGCGGTTTGCGTCCTTTCGGCGGTCGGGAGAAAGCGTTCCCTCCCCTCGCTGGCTGCGTGCAGCAGAAGCGGCGGCGGCAGCAGCGTGGCTTCAAACCACGGTCTCCCCCCCACCCTTTGCTCCTTGCCAAAAGCCAGAATTAGAGACGGCGGCGGAGCGCACCGCGGGCCCCTTGTTGTATTTAGATTGGCAGATGAACAGCAGCTTCGCTCGGGGCCCCTGTTTACAAAGGCCTCCTGTCCACGTTTGTGGGAATCGTGCCTGCGACGCTCGCGTAAACAAAAGGGCCCTGAAAGGCCCGTCACTCTCCCCGCTGCCTCTATTTAAGACAGGCGTCCGTCCAACGATATGATGTTTTGGTTTAAAATTAGAGGAGGAACTCTCTCGGAAAAACGGCATCTCGGTTCGTCACAGATGACAGAGCCGTCGGTGTGGTTGTCGCACCGTTTCGGACACCGATACAAACCGAATCGGGTCCAACTTCACGTGCGCTGACTTAGAAAGGTGGGTAAAAACACCGACTGGCTTCCAAGCGCGAAATCTCGCGCTGCCAATTTCCTCCGTCGCAGGTTTCGAACAAACACGGACGCGTCTCTGATCTGTTCGTCGCAGGTTCTGGGACAAAACCAGGTCCAACTCCTGTTCTTTGCTCCCGTGTTTTTCACCGTTTCAGCGCCCGGTTCCAGACAAAACAGCGAAAAAGAAACGAGATCATAGGACAATGATTAAAGGAAAAACCCAGAATGAAAAATAATAACAGAGAGAGGGTTTAAAATAGAGGAGGTTAAAATACATGGCAAGGGAAATCCTATCCCTGAGAGAGGGTCAGACATGTAATTTGAAAAAAAAAAGAGAGAGAGAGAGAGAGAGGGCAGAGTTAAATGACATGTAGGGAGTAATTATAGAGTCCGAAAAGACAGAATGAACTGAAATAATAAAATACCACCTCGGCCTGTCAGGAGCGCTCCGTGGCCGGAGAGAAGGCGGGAGAAAGGGAGGGAGGGAGAGCAGCCTTGCAGTTTAAAAACGGTCTTCCCGTAAGGCCGGGGGAAGACGAATGGGTGGTAACCTGCCCTTTTTTTAAAGTGCGCGATCGCATGGAACGCACGAGAGGCCGCGTGGCTCACGCGCACACAGCTGGATTAAAGTCATTGTTCCAGTAATCCTCCCTCCTCCGCAACTTCAAATGCAACAAACTTCACAAAAGCACGCAGTGAGGGAAACTTTAGGTTGGATGCTTGAGAGGTTTGTTTCTGTTTTTATGATTGCTGTCACATCCAAGTACAAGAACGAACCACAGCCTCAGTGAATATCGGTTTAAACTTAAGGAGGCTACACAGGATGATTCAATAACTCTGTCTACATCGTCATCATCGAAGGTGTCGCTTCAAAGACCAGAGCGCCCCTGTCTGCCCCCCCTCCGTCCGCGGGTGTCACGGGCATCAGGTTACACCAGGAGTGATGGATGGCGTCCTCCGCCGTTCAAGAGCCGCCGCTCCATTACGGCGGGTCGTGATTGATGGCACGCAGCCTCCGAGTGAAAGTGATGGACGTGAACGTGCGGTTCACAGGCCTCGTCGGTGTTTGTACAATCACATTCTAAACGTTTCATAAGAGATAAGGCGGAAAAAAAATCATTGGAAGCGTTTCCTGTTCATCTCGTCTGTGTATCCAAGTCCCGACTTTGTTGATCAGTGGTGTATTTCTTGTTTAAGTACTTCCTGTCACATTTAAACCTGGGTAGTAACGGTCCGTGCTGATGAACAAGAACACTTGGAGATTGTAGTCAATGGTGAGTGTGTGAAGTCTTGGGGCCCTATATAAAAGTCAAACGAGGTCATTCTTACCACAGATCAAAGTTGGTCTGATTAGTTATTACCTCCAGATGGTCCTTGTTTCAACCAGTTACAAAATACGATGTTTTTTTGTTTTTTTTTCAATAAACGCATTTTGGAACAGTCAGCAGACTGGCTGGTCCCATGGCTTTACTAATAGTTTTTTTTCATTACAAACACAAAACTTCTGATTGAGTGACAGGATGCTTCTCTCCCTCATTTCATCCCACTAAGGGATGAAGCGCACCCAGGTGCTGAGACCGATGCACAGAGTGAACCCTCTTATCATCCAGCGAGTTTGGAGGCGAGAGACAAGGAAAACAAATATGTGCATGCACAGGGGGTTCATTTTCATTTATCATGCGATGAATTGATTTATCACTTATCATCCCACCCCGAGATATACGCACGCATGCACACACCCTCTGGTGGAGTATACCTGATTGATCCTGCCAGTAGCATATGCTTGTCTCAAAGACTAAGCCATGCATGTCCGAGTACACTCGGTTGGTACAGTGAAACTGCGAATGGCTCATTAAATCAGCATGAGGGAAAACAAATATGCGTATGCACGGGGTTCATTTTTAATTCATCATGCGATTAATTGATTGATCACTTATTATCCCAGCCTGAGATATACACACACGCACTGTGAACAGGCTGAGAAGTTTGAGTATTTAATGGCATCATCCTCTGATGACATCATCCTCCGATGACATCATCATCCGGTGACATCATCATCCAATGACATCGTCCTCTGACATCATCCTCCGATGACATCATCATTTGACACCATCCTTTGATGACATCATTTGATGACATCCTTTGATGACATCATAGCCTAACAGCTAGGGAGAAAACCATCAGTACAGTCTGTAGACTTGTAGCAAGTTATTGTAAACTACAGACCACTGAAGATTCGCAGCAATTGTACAACTGTTAGCAACATCTGATCTCATTGTTGTGGTTCCACTCAGCAGAGATACATGGCGACCTTCACACCATCACTCGAACGGAAGCTGCGCACC
Organism: Malacoctenus gilli; assembly: GCA_032164315.1. Taxonomy (NCBI): domain Eukaryota; kingdom Metazoa; phylum Chordata; class Actinopteri; order Blenniiformes; family Labrisomidae; genus Malacoctenus; species Malacoctenus gilli. Next base: position 13,608,690 of record JASSRZ010000002.1, on the reverse strand, counting down.
CTCTTGTCAATGGAGAAGAAGGAGCGCTGGAACTTGCATTCCGAAGTGGCTCGTCTTACTCGTGAGCTGAACACGACTTCGGTTCAGCTGAGGAAAGAGAGCCGCCTCAAGGAAATGTACATGGACATGGAGAGGCAAAGAAAGGGAGAGGTGGAGAGGCTGTGGCGTATGTGCACCGCCAAGTTTGGCGGCACCTCAGCAGCCACCGCCTATCACACCGAGGTGGCTTGCAGGCAGCTCGAGCAGCAGCTTCAGGCCTCCGTCTGTGAGCAGAGGAAGCTTTCGACGGAGCTGCAGTTTCAGAGAGAGGTTCTCCAGGCTGAAGCAGACAAGTCGTGCGTCTTGTTGGAGCAGCTGAAGTCTGAGAGAGAGCAGAACATGCTTCTCCAGGCTGAAGCAGACAAGTCGCGCGTCTTGTTGGAGCAGCTGAAATCTGAGAGAGAGCAGAACATGCTTCTCCAGGCTGATGCAGACAAGTCACGCGTCTTGTTGGAGCAGCTGAAATCTGACAGAGAGCAGAACATGCTTCTCCAGGCTGAAGCAGACAATTCGCGCGTCTTGAGGGACGAACAGCAGACCGAGAAGAGCCAGGCTCTCCTCAAAGAAGTGCAGAGGAGGAATGTGGAGCTGGAGACGGAGAGAGGGCAGTATACGGTTCTCTTCGAGGAGGCGCAGAGGATGCACGCCCAGTGGAGTCACGAGCTGCATACCGAAAGGGGGAAGAGCCACGCTCTCCAGGAAGAGATCACACAGCTCAGGAGCTCCCTCGCCGAGTCTGGGAGGAAAATGGAGGAAAACAAATCGGTTGCAGACAACCTGTCCCAGACCATGGAGGCGCTCAATAGCGAGCTGCAAAGCGAGAAGGCAGCCAGCAGGAGCCTCCAAGAAGAGCTGGAGGGTTTGAAAGCCTCTCGTAGCCAGCAAAGGCTCAACTCCATAGCTGTGCTCCAGAAGGCTAAGCGATGGGCTAAACTCAGCCAGCCAGTTGCATGCCCTTCATTCAGCGGGCCCAGCTGCAGCTTCGAAGCTGAACCCCAGAAGTTGAGCAAGCAGGCTGAAACCAGGCAGCTCATCTCAGGCAGCAGGAAGCGTCGCCTCGACGAGGACTGCACCAGCTCTGATCCCCTCAGTTGTCCATCCCTGAAACAGAGACCCAGACTCGGCACACCAGAAGAGGTGCCCAAGCGACTGTTAGGATCTGCGGCTCCCCTGCACGAGAGGGAGTTTGTTCCCTCGTCCACGCAAAAGAAGCGGGTGGTGATCAATAGTGATGATGGACCTGCACGCTGGGAGGAAGAGTGGGCCCTCACGTCAGCAGGGCCCTCACGAGGAGCTTTGCATGTTCAGCAGCCTTTGAGCGTGGGCCCTCCTCAGAATAAATTCACCAGAGAAATTGTCCTCAAAGACCCGGATCGGTTCAAAGAGGTGAGGGAAACTCTGAGCCGGCTTCCGCTGAGGAAAGATGCGTTCCCACTGAAGCGCATTCAATGCCCGGTGAAACATAAGCTTGTGTAAAGTCCCTCCAGGTGCTCTGGCTTCCTCCTACAACTCCCCTAAAAATGCACGGCAGCGTGGTGGTCAGCACTCTCGCTTCACAGCAATAAGGTCCTAGATTCCCTCCCAGGTGGGGCCTTGCGTGTGGAGTTTACATGTTCTCCCTGTGCATGCGTGGGTTTTTCTCCGGGTACTCCGGTTTCCTTCCACAGTCCAAAAACATGCATAAGGTCAATTGGTGATTATAAATTGTCCAGAGGTGTGAGTGGGCATGCGCGTGGTTGTTTGCCCCCCGCCCCCCCAAAAAAAACAACGATGCCGGGCATTATTGCCCGAGCTCAACGATATTCCAGTGGCTGAATGGGGCCAAATCCAAGCAGGCTTTTGGCAGAGAAAAAAAAGGTTTTGCACAAGTGTGGATGCCATTCTGTCAAAGCTCATCTCTTAGTGTTTACATCATATTCTACTGATGCTTTCCCAGTTAACGTTAGGTAGTCAAAAGAATGTCAAGTCGGATCATTTAAATATTTTTGCCATATCATAGTTTTTCGAAACAGGCAACATCCTATTTTTGAAGAGCTTCTCCATAAGTTTTCTCTCAATGCACATAGTAGATGTCTGTCCTGCACAGCTCACATGGGGTCAGTAGGAGAGAGGCCAAAAAAGGTCGGGCCGACAAACGACTCAGGTAATCCCGTGGCGACGTCTCAATGTCCTGCTGGCTTCACGCACACATCATGAACTGGAATCACCCAACTGAAAAAACAAAAAGCTGGTGGTGAAACTGCTGCCAGCCTGCAGGCATATTACACACAGCCTCCAAGTCAATACCAGAATAGACTTCTTTCACCCCCCCCCCCCATCCTACCAACATGTTTCCATGTATGTGTGGCCTGAGCCCTAAGTGGTGCACACCCAGTGCTTATCTAGGATCAGGCCAGACCATAATATGTTCAATCACGCCACTGACAGCCGCCCCGGTGTCCACATCTCTCATCTCATCTGTCACTTAAAGGCAACGTGTGTGTGTGTGTGTGTGTGTGTGTGTGTGTGTGTGTGTGTGTGTGTGTGTGTGTGTGTGTGTGTGTGTGTGTAATGGCAAGTAACTCAATTTTCCACAGATGGTTCGAGAGAGGGAGAACGCAGGCAGAGGAGGTGTGTAGTTTTTGGCCAGCGCAGGCCGTGATTCACATTCGGAGGAAATCTAGAAGGGTAATTTCCCCCAATAGCCGTGACCGACTGTATTTCTGTCTCTCGGTAGCTTCTCTTGCTCGGCCTGCCTAAGCTCACCCCGCTGACATTCTCTCTGTGGTTCGCCCCCCCGTTTCCAGCTGTTAGAAATATCTGCGCGTAAACACTGTAATAACTGGTATTAGCGATAGAAGAATACGATCCTCTCCTTCTGAGTGTAATTTTGTGGAGATTGGAAGGGGGCGAGGGTTGTTTGGTGGAGTAGTGGTGAGAGCTCCCACATCACTGCGAGGAGCCCCCCCCCCCTCTGAGTTTGCATGCATGCTCAGTGAGCCTCCTTTGGAGTCTACATGTTCTGTGCAGGCACGGGTCTTCTATGAGTCGTCACAGTCCGTAAAACATACAGACGAGGTCATTTTGGTGACTTTAACGTCCCTTCACGTTGACTGCTTGTAAATGATCGCGTGTCCCTCAGTTTATCTCGCGATGACCTATCAACCTGTCCTGTGTGTGCGCTGCCCTCCCCCCTCATCTCAGCTGGACGATACACATTGGGGGCAGTGTGGAACTCAAAGCTGAAAGCTGCTCACAGCAGCCCAGCTGTGAGGTTTTGCTATCACCTAGTGGCCACACAGAGGCACATTTTTCCTTCTCAGCAGCCACGTCTCAAAATAAACACCCCTCGCTGTGTGCTCGGAGGGGAATATTTACCCAGTGTAGCAGTATAATGTGCAGGACCTATGTAAATAGCATGCAAATGAGTCTGTCTGTGTGATAGGTCTCGTTTCCGTTAGTTTCCACTCGCAGCAGTTCTCTCTGACCATTAATATTCAGGCCGAGTCTTGTGTTTACACAGGCAGCTAACTGCAGTACGTTCGACTGTGTATTTACCTTGCTTCCCACACGTGCCTGCAAACACACAATAAGAAAGCGGACTAATGTTCATGTTACACAAGCATGCTTGTGCAGCATCTGTGCTCCTTTTGTATTCTCCTCCACGTCTGCAGAAAAAAGTGGAAAGCGGGAGGCGGCGGGGGGTGGGTGGGGGGTGGGGGAATATGAGAAAACTTGTTGCGCTCCAGCCTGGGCTCAGACTGATGGTCTTCGGGGATCAGCAGCAGGGGAAAAAAAGGGCTCGACGGGGAGAGCGGAGTGATAGAGATAGCAGAGCGCCCGGCGTCGCGTGAACGCTCGGCCGAGATGGATCGGTATGTGTCGGCAAATGCGCGAACTGACGCGCAGAAAGACTCACTCCCCTGACTTGGCTCTCCGCTGACTGTGAAGCTGTGTTGCTCACACAGTCGATGGTTTTAAACTTGCTGGAAGCGCCCATGCGGAGAGTTGGACCCTCGTTCTCACTGAAAACTTAACTGACTCAAACGCGATTTCTTTCTTCCGCTGACAAGGTGGTGGCCCCCCAAGCCCGCGATAGTTCGGGTCTGGCCCTGGTGGCTGCTGTTGTATCAGTATGGGATTCTCAGCGTCAAGACTCCTTTCAAGTATAGGTCCAATTGTTTGCTGCTGTTCACTTATATTAGGCATTTGTATGAATGTCATTGCTGATGCGATTCGCATGTATTGCGTGTCAGCAGAGATACACAATAATCGGGGCAAACGCCGCCATCCAAGTCTCTAGTCATGTCAAAAAACGCACGCGCGCGCGCACACACACACACACACACACACACACACACACACACACACACACACACACAGAGGCACGGAAAAGGGCTAACTGATTCTGAATTTACGGCCCTCCAGGGGCCCATTCGGTGTAAGTCATTTTGCATGGCTCATCCATCACAACTTGTTGCCAGAAGCCTGCCGTTAGCGAGGCCAGCCCTTTACCCCCCCCCCCCCGCCATCCTCAGGGAGACACAGCACAGGGATGAAGCTGCCCGGGTGCTGTCGGGAAGATTTGAGGATGATCGCACCGCGAACGGAAAGCGCTCGAACAAACAAATAAACCAGAAAGTCGCTGACAGCCAAACTGCAATCGTCCTCCCGAAACGGTTCCTTTCGCTGGGCTTTAACCTTTAGATCTGTTCATTTTCCTTGTTTACAGTTTGAAGCTATGTCAATGTACACCCCTTCTCCCAAATATATTAGAGAGGCCCTGAGTTCGAACTAAATTGAACTGAATAAACTCTTCAAACGACAAATCCCTTTTTCCCCCTAGTGGATTGATTAGGTCCCCTCACACAGATTAATGGATTCCTTCTAAATGTCAATGTACTTATAACAAGAGCAATATTCTATAAGAAGCTAGAACAAAGTCAACCTGACACAATAGCTTAGAAAATGCAATAAATCAATTCTTTACTTAAAATAATACAAATGACACACTTATTCAAAATGCAAATCGCAAACCCTGTCACAGTTTGACCACAATTAATGCAATATGCTCGTCACCAAAGGACACTGGGTAAAACTGAGTGACTTCCAGATAAATACTAAAATAATCAAAAGTACATTTAGTCACACACTCACATATCCGTAATAGCTCTCACGAGTAATAAACACAAACACAACTCAGTTGGCCCACACTCCCCACACACAATCCACACAGCAACAAAGAAAACCCACCCCACCGTTGCAGGCCTGATGTTGAGGCTGGAACATCCTCCAGATCCTGAGAGGGCTGGAAAACAAATGGCGTTACCTCCAAGGTCCCCGAAGCAGCGGTTCACCCTGTCTGGCTCACTGTTGGAAGGCCTTTCTGCGCGTTCCCGTGCAGCATGGAGGACAAAAACGGCCAATGAATTTTGGGATTTTACATTATAAACGTTACTGTACACATGTTTCCACTATACAACACAACGCATTCATAAGTTTTCACTATTGATTTATTTAGGCATAAGCACAACTGAAACACGACAACGCGTTTTGCAACCGACACAACACACACACAGCAGATTACCGTCATAACAGGAGGTGCCTGTCTTAGAGGCGGAGCCAGAGTAGCAACAAAGGTCATGGCGGAAGAAGATCCAGTGCTCTTCGGCGACGACTTGTAACAAGTGTGGATGCAAGCAGAGCCCAGCGCTGTCGCTTTTGTCTCTTCGTTATTTTCGGTTGTAACCTAACTTTTGCAAATCTTCAGTAAACACTGCTACATTTGGTTGTTCAGTCTCAGCTCTCATTCATCAATGTCCGTTTGCTCTGAGGATCCCCCAACAAGAAAGAAACGCAAGGGGAAAAAAACACGTGGTCCACGAAGCAGCTTTGCACGCCTGGGCTTTTGTTCCGGGCGAGCCAGAGTCCCCAATTTTTCTCGAACACCAAGGATGACGGCTCCTCCTGAACACTCCCTTGCTGACTAATGTGACGCGACGATCCACTCGCACCAACAGTCCGACGGCTCCTCTCGCTCCCGAGTCGAGACGCGAGGGTTTTTCCACACAAGGGGACGAATTAGCTTCTTGTTGCTAACATCCACCAGGCTAGCGGATTTAGCGCCCGTGGATGTGACCTAGCTCTACCGCTAGGCTAACACTGCCCAGTCGTAATTCCGGTCGACTTTCAAAAAAAAAGAAATGTCACAAAACGGCACTCCATGTAGCAGTACTTGGGCGTCCCAAACAGAATGTCGGGTTAACAGTCTTTCGGCCCCAAAGCACTCTGTCCGAACTGCGGCCTCAAATGTCCGACGCGTTCCGCTCCGTCTCTCTTTAGCACCATAGGTCAGCACACATAGACATAACTTATTTAGTTTATTAATGTCTATGTCAGCATACCTTGCACACATTCACTTCCTCATTCATACTGCCAATCACACACCTTAACCAATTACAAACCACAAAATACAATCTGGCACATTTAGTACCGCCCACTTGCCCATGAACTCTTCAAATTAAAAGCGGAAGTATTCAACTATGAACGCTGACCTTTTTCAAACATTTTGACTTCTTTACTATTTTTTTTTAATCTAGTGAACGACTTTTATACTGAACGTGCTTTCAGCAGGGTTACATAGAAAAAGAGGCTAAAAATGACTAAGACCCACATTATTTTCAACGGCCTTCGAATCGTCTTTGGTTGAGGCTGTCGACCTCGCGTCGCCAAAAGATTACAGGGAAGCCAAACACTGAAGGACGCACTCTTTCATCAATCAAGAGGAGCCTTCGACACAAAAAAACAGGAGCGTTTTCAAGGTTCCGCTCGACATTTCTTAAGGTGTTTCAACCTGGTTCACTTGGAAACGTGTCAGTCTAATATTGACAGCGGCACAGCGGGTGAAGCCTGAGACCCTGTTTCGGGCTCTCTGAAGCAGACTTGTGTTGTTTTGTGTCACTGCGTCTCAGAGGCCGCACCAGACATCGTTCTCAAGTCTGGCGAAGTTCAGTCGTGACGCGCCAACGGCGTCACCTGCTGCGGCGTTCGCGGCACTACCTTTTTGCTAATGAGGATGCACTCGGGGTCGTGTGAAAGACGGGCTCGAACCGCGCTGCCGCGTCTCTGCCGCGCCGAATTAAAATCGCCATCTGTTCCTCTATTAATCATCCTGCTTCCACAGATGCAGTGATAAACACAGTCATGTTCCGACAGGAATCCCCCCCCCCCATTTTTTAATGTCTTTTCGGGCACAAAGAGCATGTGAACTCAAAAGCTGATAACATTTTATTGCACTCGAGACTCTCTTGAGCTGTTCGCTTGCTGTCCTCATTCCTGTCCAGTATCGTGGAGGGCCAGCGTGTGTTCCCGGTACATTCTCGGTCTTCTTCTGCGACGCGCGCCAATAGATTTATCATGTCAACGTGTCGCTTGACGCGTGTGACAGATCCAGCGTCGTAAACAGCGTAAACCTATTATCAGCCACATCAGCGCAAGGGCTTGAAGTCAATCCAATTACATGTGGCTCATGAGGTGCGTGTCACTCAGAGGGAGATTATGGGTTAATGGTTTTGTGCGGCAACACGTCGTGACGACTGTTTTTTTGATATTTTTGCTGAGGACCACTTCAGGCCAACTGTATTAGTAGATGTAGAAGCTCCCTGAAGGAACTTGGTGTAAACATTTCAGCGAATTTAGCAGTAAATGGGCAAAAAACGCATCTCTTCAAATCTAAAACAGCCGTTTCTTCTTCTGAAGGTGATTTTTTTGGATGCAGTTGTACATACTACTCAAACAATAATGTTTCAGTTTCGGCTTTCATCATGACGGTGTGGATTCTGACTTATGCGTGTCAGAAATGAAGCAGGTTTCTGCTGCTGAGGCATGTTAGAGTCCAACCAAATTCACCGGCGAAGCTGGGAAGTTTTACTCCACCCAAAAAAAAAAAGTTGGTGAAAAAATGTCAATTATGGAGGCAGATGTCCGGCTCTGTTGGAACAAATTGGCGGAGCTGCTGTTGCACATCTCACACAACTCCTCTGTTATTCTTTTTTTATTTTTTGCAACAAATTTTGCTTTAGTTTGCAAAATGTTACACGGAGCATCTGTAAAAACATGTCTCTTGTTTTTCCACTGGCTTTTCACATCCTCCACTCCCCATGTCCACCCCCCATGCCACCAACTCCCCCCATGCCTCTGTCCAACTCCACATCCCTCTAATTACCCCTCAGCCAGTGAGACAGTGTTGTGTTTAGTGACATGCTGAGGCAGGCCAAGTTTGTCTGGTTGGTCGCCCTGACAGCCTGACACACATGCACACACACGCTTGCACACACACGCTTGCACAGACACACACACGCACACACACACACACACACACACGGTGCCCTCGGAGCTGTCGTGATGGCACATAGTGGTGGGGGTCCTGGCCCCCGATCCGCAACCTCACTCCCTCCTCCTTCTCCTGCAGCCCCACACACCCCTACCACTGCTGCTAACACCCCCCTCACCACCACTACCGCCACCACCACCATTGAGATGAGCTCCCTGGCAATTTGCTGCCGAGCCGCTGTCTCCGCGCCTGCCTCTGTCTGCCTCCCTTTGCAGCTAATGAGCTTCTCAGTGGCTGTCAGGGCAGCCTGGAGGAGCAGGAGGGCTTCCTGAAAAAAGTGGGCGAGATGCGACCCAAGGAGCGGCTGGAACCGGCGCAGGGTCTGAGAAGTCAGCGGGGTCCGGGTTAATTAACAAGCATAAAAAAACCCCAAAAAAACGGTAAACACAAGAGACGTTGTGATTTTAGGACGGACCGACTTCCACCTGCCTTTTCGACTGATGCGCGAGACGAGCACCGGATTCGCGAGTGCGCCGCCGGGTGCTGTGTGATCGCAGCCACGGCAGCTGACATGCTTCCCTCCACCTGCTGAGACAGACCCTGCTGACAGAGATACTGAGAGATCATTAGTGCTCGTCCCCCTGACACGGCTGTCTGAGCAAGCCTAAACCCCCCCCCCCACACACACACACATCTTCCCTCCTTCCCCTCCCCTCCTCACCTCTCCTGTTGTTCCCCTGTCCTCAGTTTTGTTCCCCCCACTCTCATCATGTTCCCATTTTTCTTGCTGCTTTCGGCCCCCCCCCTTGACAACTGCCAAGCTACACCTTGCATCCCGCCTGCCCTCTGCAATTTGTATACGTTTCTAAATCCGGCAGAATTCCGACTTTTAATAGAGTCACATGAAGATTTGGTGACATTAATTGGGGGGGGGGGGGTTTGTGGAGCTGGGGGGTGGCGTTAAAGGTGAAGAAGGAAGGTGCCAGTTATTGCAGCGCCGTGATCCAGACACATGTAACTTCAATTATAGATATCACAAACTTTTGACTCAGACTAAACTGAGGCTTCGGCCTTAGGTCTGCTTATTAACGTGTGTGACGGCTGAATGTAAAGCGGCGGTGGGAGTTCATGTCGGATTTCTCTCGTGACTTCCAGTCGGGTCCAACACAATAACAGATTTCACCTCTTAGCGATTATTGCAAATGAAAGACGCACATTGGCTGCACCAGCGCCTGTCGGACGGATGTCATTCGTGATAAGTAGACCGCACATATTATTTCGTGCGAATTTAAAGCAAAGTTCTTGAGACAGTTTCACACTTTATTTTTCACGACTGACTCTTTAGTTCTCCAGCAGTCTCCATGTTGAACCACAGTAGCAAACTGCACTTGCTAATGAAATCCAACACTTATCTGTAAATAACACTGAAATTTGAACTTTTATAGCAATTGTTTGCCACATCCAAATTTACTTCTTGCTCCAATCGTCCAACATCTACATTAATCATCTTAAGCCGGCGGATTTTGTCAGTGTCCTCTCTTAATAAAAGTGGCCTCGGCGTTAAATCCGGCGCGCACGGCTTCTGAAGCGCAATTTGCAATGTCTAATCTCTGTTTAGTCGTGTCTGATGGTTGTTTGTTTTTTTTATCCCCCTGCACATCGAATACAGATCCGCACGCCGATGAGATTTCAGCGGGCACAGGACGGGCGGGGAAAAAAAAGGGGGGAGCGATAGATTTTTTCCTTTTGAGCTCAACGCCTCGATGGGTATGATGTCTGTAATCTCCGCTAATTAAAGATATTGCTCGGTTGGACATCATAGACGGTGGGCGCGTGAACGCAAGTGAAAATAAAGTCATTTGAAGATGCGAATAAAAATTAATTACCGAGGGAGAGATCAGTGGGCCCGCGATGGCGAGGCAGATAAAGATTTGAAGTGAGCCATCTTGCGTTTGCGTGGCGGATAAACCGCGGATCGGGGCTCCGTGAAACTCGTTGCCTACTCTTTAAAAAAAAAGAGTGACCTCATAAAGCGTGAAGGCCGGTTTAACCGTCCAACAAAAGCAATGAAACGCCCATAAACACCGGCAGCACCCGTTGGTGGAGGCTAATAAGGGGCAAGTGGGACGGCGCGGTACGCTCTCGACCCACCGCGCGTTTTGCGAAACTCAGTCTCGCTGAATCATGTTGTAAATCTTCGCAGGGTCCCCAGAAGACCCCCTCACACACACGCCCCCCACCCGACAACTCCAGTGAGCGGTGAGTGAGCTCGGCGGGTCGTGGCGTATGGACTGGCGAAGGCTTTAAGGCACTTTAAGACTTCATGAGTTTGAAATTAGATCATTCATCAGGCTAAGAAATGAGGAGGGAGGGAGGTTGTGTGCGTAGGGGTTTTTTTTAGGGGGGGGGTTCGCCTCTGTGAGCACTGCCCAACATGAAACCTCTAATATTAAGCGGCGCTCTCCAGAGTGGCGAGAATATTCAAAAAGGGCTTCATTCCCTGAGTACGCCTTTGCACATCAGTGCTTATGCAATTGCTATTTCACACATGCGTGACTTTATCAGTTCCCCACCCTGCGTCAAGCGGAGCTCGGGGGATAAAACCCATTTCTGGTAAACACGAGACGCGACCACATGAACACTTTGAGGCTTCGACGTTATGAAAGCTGTTTCTACATTAAGTTGCAGTCAGTTTTCCTTCGATATGAGGCTCTAATGTTGCTACTCTAATGAATATTTGGAAGTTATTTGTTTTGGACGGTCGCCACAACGAATACTCTGCATGTCCTTTCAGTAGACAGTCTCACAACATATTTTAGGAGTTCCTTTATATCTAATTCTACATCCTCTTTCTTTCTGATAAGGCTTTAGAGGACAAAGGTCAAGGTCGCTGTGACATCGTACTCCTTCGCACTCACACTTTCAGCGGAATTCGAGAGAGAAGTGTTCACTCCAACTCAGCGAGGGCCTGATAAGGAGCTGAAAGTCAAATTGTCACAATGACCTCAGTCTCTCAGCTGGAGAAGTGTTCGCTGTGGTCATGTTGTTCTGAGACTGTCCAGAGAAACTTTTCTAAGGAGCTGGAGGGCTTCGACGAACTGTCGGTGGTCATTGTGGCTTTACACGGATTACTCCAGCAAACACTGAGAACATTCGAACTGGTCTTTGGCATAAATCATCATAAAGACGCCTCCCATAAGAATGATCTGTATCTGTACTAAAATCACCAGTAGGATTAGTCCCAGATCGGCGATACAGCTAATAGAAACGACAGACAGAGACGATCTGAAGAGTCATCCCACTTGACCGTCTTTTTACGGCTGGGCCATTCTGAGACACGGGGGCAGCAATATCATCAGTTCTGGGCGATTTCTCCAAAGCCCGTTACAAATTAGGAGAAGATATGAGGTATCAAGCTTTTGGAACATTTACTCTGACATTCCCTTCGAATCAGTTCGCCTGAGGAGGAATTAATAAGAGGAGTCGATCACAAGGAGACAAAAGTTTCATAAGTGTGCGAGTGCAGACTGATTCCTTTGTTCTCCTTTGAAATGTTGGGAATCAGTCTCACAGTTTGGAAAATAAGATTTTTTTTATGCTTTTCTCTATTGTTTCCCGAATTAAAGATTCAGAATTGTGACTCTTAAAAGGTCCGCCACTAGGTGGCAGTGTCGCTCAAAAAAAGCCCATCTTGTGCAGCAGCAGCAGCAGCAGCCACGTTGGGTTGAAGGGTCAGTGCAGCGCTTTTATGAGCCTCCACAGCGTGTTGTCACACTCTTACATCCCTTCCGCTGGATTCAGGGTTTGGGATCCTCGTGTGTGACATTTGGATGCAGCGGCGCGCTTTTGCTACGCACAGCGCCCGGGTCACAGGCGCTTTGTCAACATCGGGGTCCCAGCTGGGCTCTTGCCCCCCCCCATCTCCCCCTGCTGATGTCATCCCACCCCCATCCCATCCCATAATTTCGGAAAGGTTAGTCACTGCCCAGCGTCGGTTTTGTCCAGTCGCACATTTAATTAGCTCTCAGGGGCCGCTCCTTTGCCAGTGCCGCTGCCGTTTCGCGGCGGCGCAGCAGAGCTCCAGAAGGTTCCGCGTGGACTTGGCCGTCCGTCGCGCGCCGGAGCTCTGAGGTCTGGCCGCCGTTCAAGACGAAAAGGCAGCGACTCTGAGCAGGAGTTGGCGGGCGGCGATCGCCACGTTCCTGCACACAAACAGAAGAGTGGATCTGTTCTCTTTTTTTTTTTTGACTCCCCCTGACTCTTCCCCTCCTTCCATCCCCTCCCTCATGGGCCGCCCCCCCACCCCCCTCTTCAGATCTGAGCCCAGCTAAATTGATGTGCTCCAGCAGCCATACAAGCGGACAGGTTGCACTGGAGCAGAGCGGGCCACATGCTGCTCGCTGCCTGGGCTTTGAACTTTTACAGTGGCTCGTCTGGAGAGCAAAAGAACCCGCTCACAAAAGCGAGGGTTTACACCATGACAGGGTTTTATTGGACTTTCGGTGCAACAACACGTGGGGAGAGCGAAATACTTCCTGGACTCGGTGCAATATCACATAAGACGGGCTCAGAGTGCTTTGTTTTCATGTTTTGATGCTCAACAAGCAATAAAGCCCAAGCGCACGGGGACGCTTTGCATTACCTTCATTTCGTGCAAAAGGACTCCCAACTTTAGACTCGACTGCGACTGTTCTTACCTTAAAACATGTGCTGAACTTGTCTTAGTTTCAGACCCCGCCGTGGCACAAACCCTGAGTCATGTTTGAACCATGAGTACAGACAGACACGGACACTGTAACACACACACCTTATGTTTCTGTGCCTTCTGAGGACATTTCATTGACCTTCATCCACTTTCTACTCCTGACATTCACTCTCATCCCATCACTGAAAGATATATTTGTCCTGCAGGACTGAAGGACAACACGTCCACCTGCATGACGTTCCTGTGCTCTCCTCACTACATATTCAGGCCTAACCACCACTTGACCCGTCTATCGCCTTGCTTCAGCTTTGAAGGATGCATCAACCGTCGCAGTTACTCCCCACATTTTTCACGAATGAATCAAAAAAAGAATGCACACAAAAATCAAGACGTGTTTCCATGCTGACTGGGGGTCTTGAATCGATGTACATTCTGTCCAATATAAGTCAATGGGAGACTTCCAGACTTGCGGCCCATAAGTCGGGCAGCCAGGCTTGAATGAAAAAACACACTCCTGAGCACACACAAGCACAAACGCAATGTTTTTTGAAGTTGATGGTCCCCACGAGTATGGAGGAAGGCAGCCGCACAGAGACACACAAAACAAATCACACAATCTTCTTTTTTTCTTTTCCTCGTCCTCTCGCCTATTAGATTGCTTTCACCCAGACAAGATAAAAAATGACAAAAAAACAAAACAAAACCCCCCCAAAAAAACATGTGTCCGGTTGTTATTGTTTAACTCGTGACATTTGTTTGAATCAGATTGCTGGAAGACATTTACATAGTGCAGGAAATTGCCAGGAAATGTCAGAAAGAATTAGTGGCTTTTTGATAGGGCACTGAGAAAACGTTGCCTCGCTTTTCTTTCTCTCTTTCTCTTTTTTCCCCCCCTCCTCCCTTTCTTTCTCCACTCTCTGGCATTTCGGCATTTTGAGGCTTGAAAGTCAAATGGATTTCATTGATTTGTCTTCATGCTGGATGTTTCCCCGGCCGCTCCTGCTTGCAATAGTGATTCTTGTTGTTGCTTCTGCCAAATGGGCTTTTTGTGATGGGAGAGAAGGGAGGAGGAGGAGGAGGAGAGAGGGGGGTTTAGAGGAGGAAGGAGGAGGGAGAGGGGGGTCTGCTTCAGAGGGGGCATAAATGGAGCTGCTTTCAGTTTTGAGAGGAGCCCTCGCTTAAAGGAGCGCGGGCCATTAAAGTATCACCGCGCATCTCCAAACAACTCATTTGTTTGTTCCGCTCCGTCCTCGGAGGAGAACTCGCAGCATCTCGCCTGGCCGCCCCGGGAGGCACCGAAGCTCCGACGCCATTAGGGGGCACTAGATTGTAATGAAACATTGGGGGGGTGGAATGCAGAGATGCTGGTTGATGTATGCACCTTGTGGTTAAGACATAACAATAAAAAAAAAGAAGTGGAAAGCAAATATAAAGGAAGGTCCTCCAGTGTTTTCACCTTTATTTATCCCTGCTTTAAACTCAATCAGCTGGAGTTTGTTCTTCAGAAACATTCAGACTCGCCCCAATTTCTTGTTTTTGCTTTTCGACTTTAAAAAGAACCCCTGCTGCTTTGGAGAGATGGTGGTGGTGGTGTGGGGGGGGGGGGGGTATTTCTGAGGTACAAAACCAAACGCAAAGACAGTAAATTCGGCCGAACAACAGCGTCCATTCAAGCCTAAAACAACAACAAAATAAACGCCGTTCACTCGGGATTTGTGCACCACCAGATTTTCTCCTTCACACTTCATTATGCCTCCTACTGCAAGCCACAGTGTCGCTTGTAAAATATATATCTTGGCTAATGCATGCTTATGTGCTAATGTGTCCAAATTGATACTTGGCAGCTATTTGGGAAAGAATGACTTGAATATTCAGGGAACAAACCAAGAAAAATAGAACCCACATCACCCCGCGTTTCTACATTTTCGCCACCCGAAGAAGAAAAATATCGTGTTTTCACCTCACAAATCAAAATGCAGGAACGAACGTGTGATAAGAGGAAGGAGATCTAAAACGGGGGCGCGATCCTCAGGTAGGACGCGACCCAATTGGCCGTGATGCATCTCTATTCAAATGCTTTCTGACGGCTTTCTGTTTTTTACACTGCCAACTATTAAAGCCAGATGAGGTCCACGAGAGGGGGGAAAAAAAAAAGTCTTCGCTGGACATCTCATCATTATTCCTACATTTATTAAATTAGGATGATTTATGGCCGGTTTGTATGGAGCACAGTATATTACCTAAATGACTATTTAACTGAACACAGGAATTTCATTAACTTCTGACCCCGGCAGTGCAGGGGCCTGGACTGCTCCGGAGCAGCAGGAAGCAGGAGGGGTCGGACTTCAGCGCGAGCGCTCTATTTTCACTTGCTGAGCTGGAATATTTGATGCTTTCGTTGCTGCTCATGCTATCACCGTCCTCATCTGGACAGTCATTCCCTCCTGATGGTAAATAGATCAGGATCTCCTAGCAACCCGCTGACACCCGTCACTGTCTGGACTTGTTTTGCTGGTCATTCGAGGGGAGGGAGGGGGGGAAGGGGGGTGCGATCCTCTCAAAGGTCCCGATGACATCAATTTCTAATCCTTTTATGCGAACAGCAGTTCAAAGGGCCGGGTTAAGACAGTCGCGGTCGTGAGGGGTGGTGACGGAGAGAGTGAGATCATCGATCCGGCTTTCGCTTCCGGCGAGGAAACCCGCTTCGTCTCGCCGGCGGGCGGGGGGCTGATCGGCGCTCGCGGGCGCACCTGGCTGGTCTCCCAGCCTGTATCAACGAGTCTGACGAGTCCATTTGGGTGGTTGTTTGGCTCACTCGGCCCGGCTCCTTTCTCCCCTCCCTCCTTTGGACGCTGCGACACTTCCACAACTTCAGCCTGACGCCACCGATAACCTCGATAACGTCACTGATAACTGCTTTGTTATCCTATGCCTCTCCTATGACACTCGTATACCACAAGTAGATGCTACAGTTCAAAGAGCTTTAATATACTGAAGGTTTTGTGCGATTTACGGCAAACCGAGAACATATGGAATTGCATAGATCAGCGGCGGTGACTCCATTGTAATGGCGATTGATTTCTAGAGGAGGGTTTGGAGGAGGGGACGCCGTGTCCACTCTTGTCCCGAGGAGCTGGACAGGGAGCAAACGGACAAAACGGGTTAAAACTCCCAGAGGAGGTCAAAATCCTCCAAAGTCTGCCCCCCCCCCCCCCACCACACTTTAAAGACTGCTCCGGACCCTGCTTCACAGCTGGTGTGGACGGTCAGGAAGCCAGGTTCTAAATCGAACCATGAATGGTACCTACGGCGCCTCGGGGACGCAGCAGGACATCTTCCCCGCCAGTTCCAATCACCAGCAATAACAACTGCTTATATGTTCAATTTGTATGTAATATTGTTTACCTATTACCTTTTTTTCCCCAATATAATGAGTTTCTGCAGGGATGTGAGCTACACAGCTGCTGCTGGAACAAAGCAAAGGATCAATAAGTTATTTTGCCATTGACTTGGACCCCATACTGGGCTACATGTGTGGTCCTGGTTTCTCTGTTTCCCTTTCAAAATAAATCCCTCATAGCTCAAAATAATGTATATGAGCAGAATACATTTGAATAGCAATGTTGCAAACACTCTCTCATTCCCCTCGTTAAAAACAGCCCGTTTTTTTCCTCACCGCTTGTTAAGGGTCCACATACCTTTTGAGTCTAATATTTGTCGGGAAAGTGGCTTTAAAACGCTCCTAGTAAAACGCGACGCCGGATTTAAAAGAACAGCCTGAGCGCAGCCACGCTGGCTGCAGACGACTCATGGCTCCTCTGCAGCATATTAGATCACTTTTGGGCCCCGAGTTTGGGGGAAAAATCACACGCCTCATATCACCGCGGGGGCCGCTTCCTGACAAAGAGCCGAAGGTGATCCCTCCTGAAACCGCAATCTCAGTAATGTGGGCTCTTATTTTGGAAAAAAAAAAAGACTCGCAATGCATAAAAATAGAGGCTGTGAATCCTTTTTAACTGCTGCTGCTGCGTGTTTACAAAGAGCGACTTTTATTTCAATGCCACGCAGGCTGCGCGCCGCCACCTCCGCAGTCACGCGGCGCGGACCTGGACGTTTTGCGAGGGGCTCGTGAAATGGAAAATTACATGGCACACGGCTCGTGTGCGCTACGTTATGGACATGTAGCGCTGCTCCGTGCCCCTGTGACTTCCCTCAGAAGTCGGCGTCGAAACTGAGCAGGCGATTCATAAGATGAATATAAAGAGCCACGCGGCGCTGAGATGCATACATGAATGAGAATGTCCCCCCCCTCCCCCACCCCAACCCCCCATACCGACCGTGCATAATCAGCCAGCCATGTTCCTTGATTGTTCTCGCCGGAGCCGCCACTGAATTCAAAGTATTCCTTTTAAAAGCCATGGAATTCACCTGTGATGGGAGTGGGCGGAGGGTTGGAAGGAGGAAGGAGGGGGGGGGGGTGTCCGGCCCACATCACCTGGAGAGTGAGGGTTTTTATTTATTTTTTTTTCTGTTCTTGAGCCCGGGCTGCGTGAGATTTGGTTAAGCCTCGCCCCCTGGTCTCCCGGCCGTGCCCCGAGGTCGCGGCGAGACGGACAGGTCGCCTCGATATGTAAAAGTATTCGTGGGCCGGGGTTAAAAGGAGAGGGGTCAGCAGGGAGCAGCGCTCCCTTTTCAGGGTGACACGCGGGCGAGCGGCGGCGGCGGCGGCTGCGGTGGCCCCCGAATATGCATCGCCGGTGGCCTTTTGTTTTGCCCACGCAAAGGTTGGGTTTGCGGTTCAATGTGGCTGCTTTGCTCTTTGCACGCCAGCCGGATACAAACCACACGTGTGGCGCTCCACCTGCATCCATGACTCCTTCCCTTCATCCGCCTCCTCCAAGCTCGCACCCCCCCCCGGTCCCCCCTTCCCCCTCCCCACTGCGCGGGCTGACAGGGCTGTTCATTCCACTCCAGATGATGATGTGGATGTCATGAATTTTATTGGCAGCTGCCAATGTCGATACGGCATTATGGAATGAACCAGTGTTTCGCACAGTATCTTAACCTAATTTACAAGAGCTGCCGGCTTCCCGGGCCGCCGGGATGCTGCGGGGTCGGCCAAAGTCGAGGAAACAAAGTGAATCCGGGAGACAGAGGATGCCCTTCTGCTGCCGCTCGTACTGGGGAGGGGGGGGGGGGGTGGATGGCATCAAACACGGACAGGACGGCGTGTGAGACGAATACTTGGCACGATTTCCGTTCTGCTCGTCTTCTGTTGAAAGAAAAAAAGGCGAATCACCTCCAGCCGTGTGTGAGAAAAAGAAAGCAGATTCAAACCTGCCTGACATTTAGACTCTTGCTGTTGAAGTTGGTGGCGTCATCCTGACGAGATCCAAGATATACGAGATTTGGGGGAGAAAGGTCGAGGAAGCGCCTAAATCTCCAAATTCTGTGAAGCCATCGATGGCGCTGCGAGAAAATGTATCAGTAAACGGTGAGCGAGTGAAGGGCAAGAGACCGAGAGTGGACGTTTTGATATGTCCATGAGAGCCCTGATGACTTATCTGCAGGTGCTGGTTTTCAACCGATGAAAAGTGTTCATATTAAAAGTGATCTTCCAGATTCAACCTGCATATCTGTGTTAAAGAAAATTGAAAGCTGAAACAACCGTTTGAATCTGCAAACTGTTCAATTTTGGCTTTTTACGACAAATAAAGATAATCCTGTGTCGAGCAGTCTTGGTTTGAGAAGCCCCCGAATGCATCTGGGATGGAACGCATAACTGGTTTGCCGAGGTGTGTGTCTGACTTCTCCCCGTGACCGCGTGAACCCCGATGCACAGCACGCGCTAAAAGAGGAGCGGCCCGCTGTTGTCGAGCACATTACAAAAAGGGACGGGGGGGGGGGGGGGCACATGGCTTTAACAACTGCATCGTAGCGCTCCCCGCTGGCGGCGCGCCGCACCGCGCATCAATCCGATGCAAATCGTCGCGCTCCTTCCTGAAAGCGCGCCCAAACACTCCCCGCCTCATACATATATATACACACATAAACACAGTGCAGCACTCCCCCCCAGTGTCCCTTCACGTGATATCATTAGCCATAAGCAATTGCCTGACAGGCAAGCAGCAGCGTGCCAGTTTATATCCTCCTCTCTCTATTCTACCGCGCATAAATCCAAAGACCACATATGTTGCTGTCTTTTAAGCAATTGTTCTCCCAAACATGTGTCTCTTTTTCCCCCTGTGCTCGGCACGGCTCGAAATCAATTAGTACAGGAGCGTTTAAGCCGCGCTACGTCGCCTCCCCACCTTCTGTTTTAAGATAACTGGGGAGCTTTTAATTTTGGGGCCCCGCTTTGTAATTGTGAAATGCAAAGCAGCTGACAGCCGAGGTGGTGGTGGTGGTGGGGGGGGTGGAACGGCTGTTATTTACAGGTACGCCACCGCGGAGAGGCAGGCTTTGGTATGCGGGCCGACGCATCTGCAGCGCTGCAATTTCCTCTCGGCGTCGGGGGTGATTTCCTCTTTCGGGAGGCAGCGTGGCGGCGTGACGGGGAGGCGGAGGGGTGGGTGTTTTTGAAAAAAAAAAAAAAAAATAAAAAAAATAGAAAGCCGCGGCAACCGAGGGCGAGGTTCGCTCTCGGAGGCAATTAAACCGTGTCCACAGCGAGGTCGGGGCCCTTTTGGCGATGAAGCGCCGCACGTCCGATGGCAAAAACTCGTCCCGTTCTGATCCTTATTTAAAGGCGGCGAGTGCTCGCGGGACAGTAGAGAGTGTGGGGGGGGGGGGGGGGGGACTGCGGAGACGTCT
>JASSRZ010000002.1:13566716-13584454 GCA_032164315.1 Malacoctenus gilli | reverse complement strand
TGTGTGTGTGTGTGTGTGTGTGTGTGTGTGTGTGTGTGTGTGTGTGTGTGTCTGTGTGTGTGTGTCTGTGTGTGTGTCTGTGTGTGTGGGGGGGGATGTGACACGCAAGATAGCATGACAGAGCTTTGACGTGTCAGATAAAAACATCTCCGGGTAATATTGCAATATTTATATGCAAAGGTGTTACAGTGTCATTCCCAATATTTTGGGGGATTTTTTCCTTTTTTTTTTTTCCCGGGACTCTACCCCAAAAAATAACGAGCTTCGAGCGCGTGTGTGTGTGTGTTTGTGTGAGTGTGCGTGCGTGCGCGCCAACCCCTGCAGATCGTCCCCGTGCGATGAACCTGACAGGTTTTGACGCGCAGACTTGGATCTGTATCGACAGCGACAGCGAACGGTGCACCTCGGCATAGATTAACCCTCAGGACAGATCTGGGGCATTCTGACACTCTGATCTCAGCTGGTGGATTTCCACCTCACCCCCCCCCCACCCCCCCAGTCCCAACCAAGCGCATCTGTCCCCAGGTCACACTGTCTCGGGACGCTTCCCACGGAGGGACGGTGGTCATGGAGAGTCATTGTGGGAGTCGGATGAAAGGGTCACTGGAGTCGAACATCCGTCCTGTGTTGCACGTGGATACGTGCATGAAAACGCGGCGAGTATACCTGTGCGGTTCCACATAATAGGGTAAAGTTACGCCGAAGCACGCACGGACTTACGCAGGAACACAACAGGGAGGAAGAGGAAGTGGTTGCCGGGGAGGTGGGAGGTTTTGCGGCTGCTAAATCAACAAGACTCAGAGGAGGAAGTCCCCATAGCAAGGTTCTCTTGGAAGAAAGGAAGTGTGTGGTTTTTTTTGTATGTGTGTGAGTGCGAAAACATTTTGTGGAGGAGGTGCGGCGTGCATGTAGCACAGCCTTTTCCCGGGCCCAACTTTTGGAAGCCGCCACGGAGCGGCGGCGCGCGTGGATTCGAGCTAGGATCCATATCAGAGGTGGCGGCACATGTCCTCTGCAGGGTGAAAGCCAGCCGAGGGAAACATCTGGTTTCTTTCAGCTCGGCTGACTTTGCCGGGCCTTTCAAAAAAAAAAAAAAAAAATTCGAGCCACTTTGTTAATAAAAGCCCGAAATTGTCGTCGTTTTCAAACGCATCTCCATATGTGGGGCTTTTAATGTGCCGCCACTCTGAAAAGCTCAATTATATCATGGGCAAGGGCACCGATAAGCCAAGGTAAGGCTGAATACAGAGAGGTGAAAAAGTCTATTATGGAGGAGCCACCTCAATATAGTTTTTATTTCACCTTTCTCCTTTTCTGCCTCGGAGCATGTCGGGCAAGAGAGTTACATCATTTTTTCATTTACTCTGTATTTAAGGCTCTTTAGAAATATATCAATAGACAGCGGCTGTGCCTGGGCTCCCCACTGAAAGAATCCAGCATGTTTTCAGAAGTAGAATCTGGCCAGAGATGACTCAGCCGCTAATTTGACTCTCTTTTTTTTTTCCAACTAAAAGTGCCTCAAGTTTAGTTCTTCTCAGGACGTCTCTTGTACTTCTTATCTGACAAATGATCAAATGAAATGATTTATTGCATCATATCGCGTATTAGAAGCGATCTCTCCTGGAGTGGACTTGGGAGGGCGGGAGCAGACAAAAATCGGGAAACGGAGATGGAGTTTTCTTAAAGCGACAGAGACGAAGGTGGAGTCGTAAATGGCGGTTTTTGGGTGTGTGGGTTTTTTTTTAGCAGAGCATGCTCAGAAACAGGAGTGTCGAAAATGTGGCCCTTGGGCCAAACTGGCCCTTCGGTGGGTGTGACCTTTTATTGAGAATCTTCAATAAATCTAACATGTGTTTCTAATCTGTTGACTGACAACACTGAGAAATAATTATTGGTAATACCCACATCTGAACAGCAGGTGGCGGCAATGTAATCGGACAAGTGATCAGTGATGCTAGCAACCTTATTGGCAGCCAAGAATTCCAAAAGTTCCTAAACTGTTGGTGTTTACAGAAAGTACTTGTACTTTTTAGCTCTTTGCTCACCTGTTGAAGTGGAACTCGATCCGTTTTTCAATCATCAGCTGTTCCAGGAAGCATTCCGAACTTCCTCTTTGCACTTTTTATTCAATTTCGTGTTTCGAGCTTCGAACATTTCTAGTTTTGTTTCAGCTACATTAACTACTGCTTCCTGATGTGGCATTCAGGTATTAAAACCCTGATCTACGCCACGTGAAAAGACAAAAACAAAACCCAACTCCCGTTCATGTTATTTTTGGAAATTTGATTTCCTTGTAAACAACTTTTTTAGGAAACTTCTTGCCAAAAACCTGCATGGTTCCTGGCAACAGCAAAGCTGAAAATCACTTCTGCATCATGTATTTGTTCTTGTCAGTTGCACGCTCCATGCTTCCTCGCCACGCCCCCTCCCCCACCTCCCTCCCCCCACCTTCTCTCCTCTCTCCATCTTCCACTGAAGTGAGATATTGTATTTCAGGCCAGGGCCATTTCTCACTGTCAGTAATGCACATCAAATCCCACAAGTAGGAGGGCTAAGAGGTTTGATCGCCTATAATGCCTTTACCTACACTAAGGGCTTAAGCGAGGAAATCGCATTCAAAGTTGCCCCGGCTCCGCACCCGCACATCTGGGCCTCGGCTGGCTCGCGGCTGTGGGTGGAAATCTCGCGGTTCACGAGGCCTCGAATAGAATCCAGAGCTCCTAATCCATCTTGATCTCATTTACACGCAAGTGGCGACTTTTGACTAATATTTTCCTTGATATTCTGCCACGACAGAATAAGAAATGGCTTAAAGAGAGTCCGGTCTGGGTCTGGTCCGAGGGGGTTATTTTGAGACTCCGACTCTATGTGCGTGTGTGTATGTGTGTGTGTCTGAGGAATCGTGGTGTGATTGGATGGTAAATTTGGTGCTTTCCTTTCCGTGGTGTAAAAGCTGAGGAATGTGCTGCGGTGACATGAGTGAAAGTTTCCAACTCGTCTACGTCCTCCCAGCCCGAGCGTATCCTCAGACGACCTTGTCCGCCTGCCGACGGCACATCTGCGTTCAAACACAGGCTTGTTTTTCGTCGACCGCAGCGAACGTAATCCCGCTTTTTTTCTTTTCCCTTTTTTTGTTGTTGAATTACAGGCGTCTCTTTGAGAGGTGAGCCCGCGAGGCCCCGGGATTAGTTTGAAGCTCAAACGGGCAGATAACAAACTTCGGAGGGGGGGGGGGTGGTGGGTCCTCTCTCTCTCTCTCCTTCTGAACTCTGACAGAGGGGCTGCATTGGGACCCCAAGCAAACTTTCTCTCATGCAGCGACGTCAGCTGTGCGGCGTCTCCTTCACGCCCTCTCGAGCTCCCCCCACCCCCACCCCTCCATCCCACCTGTGGCTGCAGCGTGGGTGCCCGGCGGGAGCACACTAGGTGGCACTGTTCACAGCAGCAGCGGAGCACGGTGAGCGAAAGAAAAAAAAAAAAAACACAGCGTCTCCCAATTACCGATTTACAATCCTTTCCCTAATCTAATAAATTAGATTGCGCATTATACAGTTTGTAATTACACAACCACAATAAACACAGTTAACAATGCACATCAGCTCCGATTTCCACAGCTGTTAATGCACGAGACGGGCGAAGATATGAAACAAGATATCAGATATGGCAATCAATGTGAAACAAGGAGATGATAGGATCAGTCACTGCCTTTTTTCCTCTTTAATGGCTCTTAATATCATTAAATCTGACTGCCATTATTTGCAAATAGGTTTAGCCGCTCCACAGGGGCCGCCTAATGAAAAGTGCAGCCTTATCATGCGCGCCGATAGCGCTCGCATAAGCTGGATATTTTACAGCTTCCATGAGTCTACCTGCTGCATCATCTTGCTCCCCCCCCTTCTCTGTTTATCGCACTTTTGTTTGCAATCCCCCCCCGTCGCCGCCTGTCAATTTATCCGCCTCGTCGTCTTCCTGCATCTCTTTGTGTCTCGGCCTGTGGGCAGGTTTCTGACAAGGAAGGAGGGCGGGGTGGGTTGGGGAGGGGTGGAGTAGGGGTGGGGGTGGCTCCGGTTGAGCCTCTCCTCGGGCATCAAGCGGCAAAGAGAGAGACGGGCTCTGTCACATTATGCGGACCCTCCTCTCCCGGCTTTGATTGAGAGTAGTGATCCAAAACTGATGCGGAGAGGAGCCGGCGCTCACCTCTTGTCAGCGGCGGATGTTCTCCACGGGCAGACAGGCGGGCGGCAATGACAATGTTGGCCACGCTTGGTGGGCTCTGACAACCCCCCTACCGCCCCCTGCCCCCTCACACTTTTCACACTTTGACACTCTTGGTGATATCTCACTCACCGTTCCCCCGTCGTCGTCTTCAGGCGATATTGATCGCGGCGCAGTCTGAGACGCAGCGCGGCCCCACAGAGAAACCTCGAAAGAACCCCCCCCCCCAAACACTGTCCGAGCTGTCCAATTATGACTAATGAAGTTTCTGTTTGCATGCACGTGAGTCACGTGCGTGGCTTCTTGCTTTCAAAGCACTCACACATGCAATAACTTCTCGTCTTCTCTCGATCGGTACGTCGTTATCCACTTTTTCCCCCGCTGCAGACATCTGTGGCATTTTATCACTGAAATGACTCACTATGTAATTGAGGCCATCTGTGTTTTCCATTTTTAAAAAAACAGCCTCTTTTTTTTGTTTTTCTTCAGATGAAACTCCTTTTATTAAGGAGTTAACCAAATGTCAAATAAAAGTCATCGCACGTGTAACTAAGGCTCTCGAAATCAAAGGCGCTCGGAAGCGTTGCTCAGTTCTTCGGCACTTTTAAAAAAAGGGGCGACGCAATCCCGACGCCGCCTTTCTTAACGTCACTGGAATTGTAACACATGTTTAACAGCATAAAAAAAAACCCCCATCTGACTTTTTGACCTCTTAGCCGCTCCACGGGTCCTCACCCTACATGCTTGCACGCAGTGCTCTCGTACGCGCCCCGACGTGACCTCCTTTATCGGCTCCTTTCTGGATGTCAGACGAGGCAGGATGTTCCAAGACCAACCCATCCTTACTCCCCCTCCCCCTCCCTTCCCTTCCCCCAACCAATAAAAGTTGCGTGTGTTTATTCTGCGGAGACTCATTTATCGCCGCTCCACCACGCATCGTGAACCCCGGGCCACATATTCATAAAGCAGGCCATCTGCGTGAAATATGCGCCGCGATGGAGACGCCGGGCAGCGGCTGGAAGGTGTCATTACCATGTGTCAAACCCCTCCCACATGTAACACGCCGGCAACGGTGCGGGATTGTTAAGCAAGCGGACCGTGCTGCAGATCTCGTGTCAGATCTCCGGCAGAAATCAGAGCGAAAGACCCCCCCTCCACAACCCCCCACCCCCACCGCCCTCCAGTTGAAAGTTGACGTTTCATAGCGCAACTACATCTTTTTTTTTTTTACCCTCTTTTTTATTATTTTATTCAGCTGAAGTTTTTCTCCCTGCTCGGCTTCTGTCTTGCAGTCCTTGTGGTTTCTCCATCTGTGGCCCCTGCGCGGCTCTGCTGCGACTGCTTTTGTCTGCACTTTTCTTTCTGATGAGTCTCAGCTACAGCACATGTTGAGATCATTAATTTCAAACCCTGCCAAAACCACTTCCCACACATGCATGGCATTCATTCCTACACCCCCCCCCCCCCGCCCCATCCCCCCACCCTCACCCCCTGCAGCTCCCCCCCAGCTCCGACGTACGCTCTCCTGCTTCACAGCGACACTCGCAGCGGAGTAATCCTTCTCTCTCTCTCTCCCTCTCTCTCTCTTGCTCTCCCTTTTCCTCGGCGAATCAAAAATCACCATGTGGCTTTGTTAGAGTCGGCACAAGCTGAAGGTGAGAGCTGGATTCCTATTGCCTGCTACCATTAAAAAAAAAGAAAAAAAATGGGAAGAAAACCCATGTAGCTCGCACAGGTTTGTGCATGGAGAAGAAGAGAAGAGGTGGTGGTGGTGGTGGGGGGGGAGGATTTATGGAGGCGAGCATTGGCAGAATTCCCTCATACCTCCCTTGTTACACCTAACATCGCAAAACCTGCGCCGTTTCAAAGCTGTGGCAGACATGAAATATTCAGCAGTGGTATTACTATTACAACACACAGTGGAGGAGGAGCAGGAGGAGCAGGAAGAGGGGGGGGGAGAAAAAACCCCTGTGCATGCTCTCGCTGCACACTTTTAATTTTGAACACTTGATGATTATTGGTTCAAATAGGACTCCTGCTCCACAGCAGGAGCTAGTGGAAAGGGGGGGCTGCATTTTTAATGAGTAGCCCACCCCCCCCAAAAAAAGGATCTCAAGGGTAAGAGGGAGTAGAATGAAAGAGCGAATGAGCGAAAGGAAAAAAAGGAGACAGTGAGAGAGAATGTGTCAGTGTGTGTGTTTGTGCATGTGTTTGTGTGTGTGTGTGTGTGTCGACAGCTCTCTGGCATTGGAAGCACTCGCCGGTCCGGAGCGGAGCGGAGCAGAGCAGAGCTGGGAGCCCGCTCAAAGCCCTTCACCTTCACAGCCGGGCTGGCACCGAGCATTGAGCATGGCTGGCATGGCGCGATGTTTATCGCACAAAGGCAGCGATCAAAGAGCGCTGGTATCTGGCTGCACCACTTTCATCTGGGTTCCCACAGCTGACAGTAGCATCCGTGGGGGGCTCTCCTCTCCTTCTTCTCCTCCTTTTCAACGGTCTCCCTTTTTTCCCACCACCTCTCTTTTCTCTCTCTCGCTCTCTCTTGTTCAGCCCCCCCCCCCACACGCACGTTCATCACCACGGGTTCAAGAGATTCCACCGCCTGATCAATGACGGCTTCCGAGGCGGGCCCGGGGATCGGGCGTTCCCCGGCTCTCGCTCCTCGCAAATTTTTTTCCCCCTCCAGTGTTGGCGGCGCCGCCGCTCCCGGCAGGCCAATCAGATGGCCGCTCCCCCCGCCGCTCCCTGCCTTCAGCAAATACCGTTTGAGTGGGGATTCTCACAATCTGCATGCAGAAAACTTGTCCTCTCATTGGGAAGTGAGCCACTGTTATAACACCACTTTGTGTTTGCAAAGGAATTGAAAAATACTGCAGTTTAAAAATTGGTGTCTTGGAAAGGTGCAGAGCTGCTGTCTCTCTCTCCTCCCTACAACATCAGTTATCTAAAAATATACAAATTGTACTACTACTGATTTCACCTTGTATTTGCAGTTCATTTAAAGTGAAAGCAACCTTAAAATGTTTCTTTATAGGATCTGTGTCTAATTTGAAGATGATAGAGCATCTTCCTCCACCTCACTGATACATTTTCTTATCACTTTAGCCCTTCACATCTTTACGCATGCAGTTTTCCGCTTTTAACTATGTATTATTGTCATTATATTTACTTATATGGGTATTTTTTTTGTCTCAGGGTGATCACATATTGAGATTGTAACAGCCGCACTTTTATGTGATATTTATCGGACACAGCGGTATTAATAACTTTGCACTTGACTGGTCGAGCCTTCGAAAGGCCGTCGCGTTCCGTTTGATGTTTGTTAGTTGCTGTGGCATGAACACAGGGGGGCGCCACGAGCGGAGAGGGCAGGGGGGCTCATACATTAAAGCAGGACCCTGTGGTTGAAGGGCCCCAGATGAAACCGGGGTGTTTATCATTCTTTAACTGCAACACATCAGTGACATGCTCCAGGGTGAGCTGCTCTCTTCAACCCCCCCCCCCCCCCCCCATCCCCGCCTGGAGCATTTAGGCATTCCCTACATATCTCGCTCCGTCCTCCGACGTCCCACCACACCGCAGAAAAATGAGAACCCCCCCCCCCCAAACAAATGGCTTCTGTGGTCACATCAAACTGCCTCATCCACGGTGAAAAACGGGCGCTCTTCAAGCGTGCAGCGGCAACCTCGGCGCGACTTGTCAGCAGACGCGCCGCTGTTTTTCCCTCGAAGCAAACGTGTGTGTGTGCGCGCGAGCGAGCGAGCGCTCGGTGTGCAGTGTGTGGCTCCTGTTGTTGCGATCAATCCTAAATTAACAGACACCGTCTCAAAGTCAACCTTCAGGGAGCCATGAAAGCTGACAGGTGAGAACTCACTGCCGTCTCCCCGGCTCACATCAAAGCCGCGGCGGCAGCGGCAGCGGCGGTGGCAGCTTCGCTCCAAGAGACGAGCACTTTTAGAGAGAACAAAGAGACTTGGAGAGCGGCGAGCGGGACTCTTCCCAGAGACCCGGGATGGCCAAGAGGCTGAATAGCAAGAGGGCAATGGTGCACACTGGGAGAAGTTCCACCGTGCATATTTTTGGAGAATTCAGAGTGAGAGACGCATAAATTCGACATCGTGCTGTCTGTGTGGGAGCGACTCGCTCGACAAAAGTTTGACTCAGGCAGTTTTTCCACTCTTTTCTTGATTTCCATTCGGCTCCGACTCCGTAGAAGAACTCCAAACATGCTCTCCCGGGTTCCTTGTTCGGCCCGGGAGCTCAGCCAGCTCCATTCTTCCTCTCGCCACATGTGCCGTTCGCGTCTGTCTCTCAGATAAGGTCAGCTGAGGTCCTGAGATGGAACCCCCCCCCCCCCCCCCCCCGATTTTTTACGCATCGGAGTCTGTTCCCAGATTTTTCAGCTTGTACCGGCGCAACGGAGCCAAAAAAGTTGTACGGGTCTCGGAGGGGGAATTTTTTCGCTCGAGGTCGCGTCTCGTCTGGCGTTGATCACGACCGTCGGGAGTGACGACAAACCCAACCGTGTCCGGATTGGGAAGCGAGCGCGGAGTCTCGGGTTTTTGGGGGGGCGTGCAGCTTGTGGCTTCCTCTCAAGCAGAACACAATGAGAACCCCCCTCACTCGGCAGTGAATGGTTTGCATTAGGGCCAGCAAAAGTACAGAGTTTCTCCACAAACGGCATCTGCTACTGCTGATCGAAGCACGATGGCTTTATTTGAGAGGGAGAGACGAGCGTCACTGTGACGTTCAAGGGTTTTGTTGTCGATTGCTTTGGGACAATGCAACAATGGTGTCACCTTCTCTCATCTCTATCCGTGATCTCCATGTTTGGCAGCAGCCTATCAATGATCAGTCTGGACTTTTTTTTTAAGGAATAGCATCCCAAAAGTGTCGACTCCCCCCTCCCTCCCCCCTTGACACTTCTGACAAGAAAAGGTCATGCTACTCTGCAGCCCCACCTCTTTTTTTTTTGTCTTGGTTTAAAGCTTTTAATGTGAAGGGTGCCTTGAGCGCGAGTTTGATCTTAATGACATGCAGGAAAAAGAGTTAATCCTTAAAATATATATCAAGATCTTGAGTGAAATCTGTACTTTCTCCTGTATCTGCATTCATATATTCTTTCACCGTTAAAATTAATGATGAATACTGATTAACTGGGGGAAGGTTGGAGGGGGTCTTAAATTGAATTGGGTCATACACTTACTGTATAGCTTTCAGCTGCAGTCGTAACTGAACGGTTATCCGCCCCCCCCTCCCCACATTAAACCTCTGGAAAGCGTTACAATCACAGCCGCCGTAGCCCCCCCTTCGCTCTTGCTTTTTACTGTCTACCAGCTGTTGGAAAACTTCACACTCGGATGGAGAGAAGAGAGAAATGGAGGGGGGGGGGCATCCTCCGAGGACCCATTTGTACAGCTCAGGCAGTTTGAGTTGCCGTCGCCGCTGCCGCCACTGTGGCGGCAGGTGCATGTCCTTTGTGGGTTTCACCGTGAAACAGTCTCCTACGAAATAAAGAAATTAATTACATAAAATCACAGATGACTTGTTTTCTTTTTGCCCCCCCCCACTTGCTCCTCCCCTCCCCTTGTGAGGCTGATATTTCATTTTCCCATTGAGCGCTTCCCACCCACAGGTCTTCACAGCATCTTTGCGCGCAACCCGTCGATACCGTGCGTGCGCCAGGGGCGAATCGATGGGCTTTGAGGCACTGGCAAAGCAAGGCGAGCGTGTTTCCGGGGTGGGGTGAGGTGGGGTGGGGTGGGTGGGGGGTGTTGAGGGGGGGTGGTGAACAGAGGCACACCACTGTCGAAGGCCAACGCCGGGACTGTCGCGGCAGCAAAACCCAGAAGAATGTAATGGGACCGGAGCGCTTCAATTACGGCTCGCCGCCCCAAAGTCGTTACACTCGAGGTAATTAGCGGCGCAATCACTCGGAGCAGGCAGGAGTGCAAGTCAGCTACCTGCACGTGGTTGATTTCACTCCCGTTGCCGCTGACCCCTCCGAGATCTTAACTCGGAGCGTCTTTGAGAGAGGTTGCGGGACGCCGGAGGGGGTCAATAGGGGAAGGGGAAGGTGTCGCCCGATATTGGCCCCATCTGATTGGCCCGCTTCCTCCGCTCAGCGTCTCCGCGCCCGGGTCCAGTCCAATCGTTTAAAGGCCTGTATCTCCGGAGCAGGAAGTAAAGATCGCGGCACGCGTGGAACCATTTAGATCTCTCACAGATCGCCCTAATGCTGCCCATCGATCGCTCGCTCCCGCCCCTCCTCCCCCCCGCCCCCCCTTTTAAAAACAAATGGACAACTCTGATGGTCCAAATGGCCCTTTTCCCAATTACAGGCTTGGGTGGCTTTCAATCCTGCCGCAGAAACACTCCGACTTTAACTCCAGATAACTACTTAGCGGGCCCGTGCGCCATCGCTCCTTATCAGTCCCGTGACTAAAACATGCAGACACACACAGAAACACACACGCTCTGCTGCTCCAGGGGGAAATGAATCGTACATTTTCGTGTCTTTTTTCGAAGAACAACAATCTCGCTTTGAGCCAGTGTAGCTTTGTTGTCCTCGTGTCGGTAATCAGATCAGAATCAGGATTAATCAGCTTGCGTGCGTTCCTCCTTTTCACTGAGAATTATTCACACTCGGATGAGAGACATTGGATTGAAGCAGGTGTGTAGGGAAAGAGAGCACCCCCCCCCCCCCCCACACACACACACACACACCCACACATGATGCACTCGGTACCTTATTCGGGTCTTATGGAAGCTGACCTCTCGTCCACCAGGCAGGCCATGAAACAGGCCCCGCTGAACACCGGGGGCCCAAACTGCGCCCTCCTTAATCCTGGATGAGGGGGAGCGGCAAAAGCAGCATCCAAAGAAGGGGTTGAAGGAGGGGGGTTGAGAGAAAGATGGGTGGAGGGGGACTGCTGTCAACAAGCTGTTATGGTGAGCAGGCGTGGGGGAACTCCCTCACTACTCCTTCGCCTGCAGCCATGCATTCACGTCTCCACCCACACACTCACATACACAAACACACACGTATGTGTAATGCAACGCACTCGAGAGGAGAAGGAGCAAAACAATAATTTGGAGTAAAATTCCTGACGTGTCTGAAAGGGTTGTGGCGGGGTTTTGTTGTTGTGTTCTCATAAAAAAAAAAAGCGCAGAGGGAAGCAAGCGGGATGGATGAGTGGATGCTCGCAAACAGCGGCTGGATCCCCGTCGCTGTGTGAACTCTGTGGGTTTGCGGAGGAATGTCATTCGGAGCCACAATGACTCCACAAGCTCCATTTACGCCCCCCCCCCCCACCCCACCACCACCACCACCCACCACCCACCTCCCCCTCTTCCCTGTCCTGTCAGACAGAAAGCAGCAGCCTCCTCCTTCCCCGCGCGGCACTCCCTCCGAAACGGCGACGCGATCGGTCAGTGGGCCACGCTTCAGTCGCGCCGCCAAACTCCTTCCCCACCCTGAGCTGTCAGCGTTCAGGGAGCATTCATCTTCGCAGGGAGTGACTCTTATGTAACAGCGTTGGACTGCTGAAGTTCCATCTGTGTGCTGATTTATAAGCTACGAGGAAAAATGAAAAAACGGCGTGTTCCTAGTCCCAGCGCCTTAAAAAAACAACCCTGTCGGATCCAATCGTCTAAAACGCACCTCAGGATGCAAAGCAAATTTTACCACGTCGGGCTAAAATGAGAATTCTGGGTGGAAAACGAGCCCTCGGAGAGCGCTGTCACTTTAAGCCTCGGACCCCCCCCCATCCCGAACGAGTGATTACTCTTGAGCCCTGTTTCACCTAATTTGCGATGAAGTGTAACGCCGCGGCGGCCGAGATGTTTGACACTAATTATTTACTTGCTTACCCGCTGTTTCGGATTCTGATTACCCAGACTTACTTGCACCCCAGCCCCCTCCCCCCGCCCCGCCCCCCTCCCTCGCATCCCACCTTGGCAGGAATCCATACGCGGGATTGGATTAGTTGCAGTCGCCGGCGTCCACGTAGGATGGGGGGCGGGGGGGGGGGGAGTTGGGGGCTGGCAGCACTCTCACGGCCCGTGACCTACAGTGAGGAAACATTTGGTCGATGGATCCTTTCTCAGCTACGATGCTACGACGCCACCCCCCTCCCCCCACACCGCTCGCGGCGCCTTCGCGATGTGCCTCCGCCTGCCGTCGTCGCCAGGCGCTTTCATCATTATTCAGTTGACAAACAGCCGCTATTAGTCAAAGAGCCCTCTGCAGGCTCGGATTAGCTCGAGAGGCTTTCATTATCCTTCGATTCAACCACCTTGATTACTTTCAATTGGCGTGAACACCTCATTTTCCAGCATAATCTAATTCAATATCATCTCATTTGGGGGTGGCGTGGGGTGAGGTGTGGGGAGGGGGGCTGACAGAACGAGACCGGGGATAATTTGCCCAGGTCGGCATAGCGCCGGGATTAAATGTTTGTCTTGCGAGGTAATGATGATGTGTTGGGGGAAAAAATACGAGCGTGCTGCTAATTCCAACGCCTGCGCTTGGAGGGGAGGCGGAGGGGAGAAGGAGGGTTGGGGGGGTGGGGGCGACACGGGAGCAGGTCTGCACAGGTCGCATACCGAGCGCCGACATACCCGGCGTGAGCCGATAGGAGTCGGTGACTCACTTGGCCCGGGGCGGCGTTGCACTTTGTGACAAGGGCTCAAAGAATGTCAACAAGTTTTCAGTCGCTGCGAAATCTGGCCTATTATCTAAGGACCACTACAGAGCAGATTTGCCTCGTTGACAAGTGTTTGTTTTTTTTTGTTTTTTTTGACAGAAGGGGGCACAAAGCCAGAGCGCTTTGTGGGGGAGGAGAACCAAGATTTGAAGTCAGATTATGTGAAGAAATGTTTCTCTCTCTCATAAATCTCAACCTTGGAATAACTTTAGAATCATTTCTATTCCCATTTTGGCGCCGGTTTGAATTGTTTTTGTCCGCCTCTGCCGCCTGTAAAAGAAAGAAGTAAACAATGCGGCGATGAATAAAGCGCTCCTCCGTCACGTTTCCCCGCAGCCCCCGTGCCGACCTTTCGGGAGCTTTTTTTTGCGAGAAAGTGACGGCTGCCTCGTAGGGCGGGAGACGAGAAAGGTGACTATCTGTCAGCGGCATCTAATGCCTTTCATTCCCCCCGCGTCCGGGCGGTAGTCAAACCAGCGTCCTCGCGGGAGGGGTCAATCAGTCACGCGGACAGCCTTCCCCAAAGCGGGCCCCGGGGCCGGGCCGAGTGCGGTGCCCGCCGGCCGGTCAGACTACTTAGCGGCCTTTTAGAGAGGGGCCGAGTAGATTGGAGGAGGAGATTGGGGGGGGGGTCTGTCTTCAGCGCCGGCGGGATCCGTCCAGCGAGAAACGGATGAACTCGAGCCGCAAAACGGTGTCGTGGTCGGTTGTTGTCGCCTCGTGGTGAGAAGACCCCCAGGTTCTCTGTGCAGCGTTTTTCACCCAAGAAATCTGTTTTTTTCTCCGAATATGTGTGTGTACGAGTTTGTTTGTCAGTGTTTGTGCCATGATGTACTCTCATCACATAAACGTCTCAGTAACAAGCTAAAGAGTTACAGTCAAGTGTGCCCGATGCGGGATAAAAACCGATCCGTCCGTCATCCATTTAAGTGTGGTCAAATTTTGACTCTGAGGTGGCAAAAACGCTCACAAGCGCATCTCTTCTGAATATGACACATCCCTCCGCCCACCTTCTCGTGCTCGCCGCCGACCAATACATCCCCGGCTGCGATGCACCCGTGAGTGCATCAGAGCTGGAAGAGGAACCCCGGACTCAGCTTTGAGCTGCCGGAGCCGCCAGTCAGAGCAGCAGCATATTTAGGCGACGCAAAAGCTGCATCTGGATCGTCTCTGGTCGCCGCCGCCTCATTACGGTGTTTATATATGCGGCGCATACGCACGAACACTTGGAGAGCGTGATTCAGCGGGACGCTCGCCACTCCATGACTCCAACTGAGAGATTCTTCCTCGCATTTGGAGTCGGCGGCGAAAAGCCCCGACGGGCAGCAGAAACTCAAATCGTCTCCTGCAGAGAGTGAAGAACAATTGTTTACATCAATAAACAAAGCGAAGTCTTTTGATTTCTAAATCCCTCTCTGTGATATTGATCCAATCGAATGACTAGATTTCAGGTTCTGAGCTGGTTTCTTCTCCTTTTTCACTGCCAGTGTGCTCGCCGATTGCAATTAACTTAATTTTCGTCAGATGACCAACTCGATCGTTCATCCGACGAAGCCGCAGTCTAACAGTTTACCCTAATCCAGATGTGAGGACGTGCTAATTGTCCTTAAGGGCGATGAGTGTGCACCTGGGAGCACCCTTAAACGGCTTCCCCGCGCGGCGCCTCGCTGCACGACCGCCTGCCAGCCATTACCGAGGGTGGACTCGCTAATTCGCTGGCCCTCCCGAGGTCTTTTTCTTTTTTCTTTCTTTCTTCTTCTTCTCGGCTTGTCTTGGGAATCAAATCCACAAATCCTCTCCCACTCTCACTCTCTCTCGCTCCCTCCCTCTCCTCACGCTTACATTTATTTCCTGGTCTGCATGGACTCCCGGAGTGAGCACTATGAAGGATTACCCTCCCCGCATGTAATCCAATCAAAACAGAGAAAAAAAAAAAGAGAAAGAGAGAGAGAGAGAGAAAAAAAAGGAATAAGCAGGAACTGATTTCTTATCTTTCTAAGATGCTGCATTTCCCCTCATCTCGGAGAACACATAGGCAGCATTATCAGTCATTTGATTACGCCTGGTAAAAATGGATACAGAGCATGGGGGTTCGGGGCCTCCAGAGGCCTGACTTGCAGATTGAAATCCAATTGCAGGCTGTACCTTATGTATTTGTTTAAGATTTTGGAAATAATTAACCGGGGTAAAAGCTGTTATGGCGGCGCAATGCGATTAGGCGGGACATGAAGGCTTCTCTGAGTTCACCACGAGAGCACCTTTTTTCCTTCGCTACTTCACTTTTATATGCAATTATTAAAAAAGCGTCTGTGCAGCCACTCGACGGCCATATGGCCAGCGGATGTTGTCTCTTTTTTTTTGTTGTCGCCCCCCCCCCTCCTCTGTATGTGCCCTGCATGCGTGTATCTGTGCTCTAAATCTGTCTCGCTCGCTGCACGCCCCCCCCCCCGGGCATCGTCAGCCCGACAGATGTTGGCCACAGAGGACAGCTGATCCTGTGAACTGGATGCACTGGCAAACATGTGTTTTCTCAGGGACCTCCATATGGATGGGAACGCGTGTAGCGCGCGGCCGTCACCCAGGACCAACGGGAGCGTTTCAGTGCGTTTGAAGGTCTCATCACCTGGTTTTCTGACACGTTCGGTCTCTCCAGCATAGAAAAATGCAGCATAGAAACAGAAACAACGAGCTGTCGACGGCTTCAATGATGCGAGTTTATCATAAACGCTGAGGTGAGACCGGCCTGTTATGGCGGCTGCTGTAAACTATTAAACTATTGATTTATTGAACATTTCTGTTGCTACTCAGCTTAAATATATCAATAAAGTTATTTTCTATGTCTTTAGTTTAGGAAACTGCAGAGACAATACAGTAGCGCTGGTTATTGACGTCATCAACCAAACAGTTGTTGAGCTGCTGGTGGTGAGGCCTCTGTGCGCTTCGTCCCTCCAGCTCGCGGGCTAAACAGGAAGTGGAAGGCGTGGGTCAGGCGGTTGGGGTTCCATGTCGTCAGGCGGGCACATGCTGAGAGCTCCTTATGATCATGTCAGCAAAGTTTGAACTGGCGTCCAAACACAACCTGCACGTACGTAGGAGGAAAAAAGTGTCTTTCAGGTGAGGACACGCATCCGTCCTTCACCGAGGCCAACTCGGCCTCCGTGGCTTCTCGTCTCCGCGCGTGACCCTTTTCAAACCGCCGCCCCCTTCTTGTCTCACTCGGGTGGACGCCTCTCTGTTGTCGGCGCTCCGCTGAAGAGTCCCGGTAAGACGCTGGCTGTAATTGCAAAAAGGCAATTGCGCCGGCGGGTTACTGCGAGACTCCGGCTCCCCTGAGCCGCACCCTGATCCCCCTCCCGCGCGAGGATGTGATTAACCGCCATCTCCTGTCATTAACTGTGAGGGCTTTTGGCAAGCGGGCCGCTCCGAGTGTGTAATTGTCATATTAGACCCGTTTCTCGCTCGGATCGAGTATTGGAATCAAGTTGCTGCTCTGAAGTGGCTGCTGGCAGGAGTTAAGTGCACGTCAGGATTGACCAAACGGTTAACTCGTTTTTTTTTTTGTTTTTTTTTTTGCGGCGGCATGTGACAGCCAAGCTGCCGTCTGATGTCCAATTTGCCAGGTTGCTAATATAACAGCACGCGCTACCGTCATGGGAAAATAATATCCCCCCCTCCCACCCCCTTCGCGAATGGTCGATAGCTCAAGGGGGGGGGGCTAACGTCTTTAGGCTGACACTCCAGCGTTGGCGCGACTTTACGGAGCACGACAATAAAAGCCCCGGGAATGAATCACTCGCTGCCCCCCCCCCCTCCGGTGTGAGACAGTAACTGCCAAAAGCGGCAGGCAGGCAAGAGGGCGCAGAGCAAATAAAGCAAAAACGCATGTTTACAGACCCGCTCGGAGGCCGGCGCGCGCTGTAGATCACACTGTAAATGCACCGCTGGCTGTGAAGAGCTCAATCCCTCCGGCTTCAGCCGACAGGAGCGGGGCCATTGATCTTCTGTGCCCGGGCGCCACGGCGATGCTCCTGCAGACAGATGGGTGGGTAGGGAGGTGGAGGTGGGAGATGGAGGAGGGGGGGGAGGGCATGAGACGTTCAGTGGAGCATGCTCGCAGATGCATATGCCCAGTGGCCTCTTGATGGTACTCCGGAGACGGTCCCCCTGGTTTTGCTCGGATTGGTTAAGGATGAACTCATCGGTGCGGCTCGCGTCGCTGTAGCGGAGTGTACAGAAGGGAAAGGGGGGGGGTGCGTTAGGAGGAAGGTCACGGTGAGGGGAGCGAACGGGGGCAGAAAATTGGGCGAGCTGGAGCTCTGAGGCATTTATTTACCCTGACAGATCCAACAACATCATGCAAATAAATGCCACAAATAGACCTCCCGGTGAATTGTTTCACATTTCAGTCCCCATTTGGAGGGTCTCTGTTTGGGAGGAACGGGGGATAATGGAGCGTCAGCGGGGAACCCGGGAGAGGAGGAAGGATTTAGATGTGTTTGAATTGACTCAGACATTTTGTTAAGTGTCATTGTGCGCCGGCCGTTTATCACCCTGCCTCCCAACTCCTCCCCTCCGCGTTTCATTCATAACCACTGTGCCCGGCTCTTTCACTGGGGACTATGGCAGGGATTTGTGTGTGTATGTGTGTGTGAGTTTTTGGGAAGTGGATAGACCCAAAACAAAGGCCGTCCCTGGCTGGGTCAGCATAGTGAGTGAATCATGACGACATTTACGCTCGCTCACACACACACACACACACACACACACACACACACACACACACACACACACACACACACACACCCACACACACAC
>JASSRZ010000002.1:13554365-13566616 GCA_032164315.1 Malacoctenus gilli | reverse complement strand
TGTGTGTGTCTGTGTGTGTGTGTGTGTGTGTGTGTGTGTGTGTGTGTGTGTGTGTGTGTGTGTGTGTGTGGGTCAGGTAAAGGCAGGCGATGGTGTTGTGTATGATGGAGGGGGGGGCTGTGCAGAGGCGTACGGAGAAGCATGGAAAAGAGGTAAATCTCTTACAGCTGCACTCTTTCACTGTGCTTAACCTCAGCAGGGCAGTTTCCAGGGACGGGGAGGTGGTGAGGAGTGTGTGTGTGTGTGGGGGGGGGGGGGGGGCAGTGTAGGCTTTACACGTCCCTAACATCTGTATGTGCCGAGCGTCGAAGAGGGAAAATGGTTACTAATGCAATCAGGGTCTCATTTACATCCCGCCGTGCGGCCATGCTGGGCGCAAAACACGGAGCTTCATCACCGCCTCTCTGTGCTGCGGAGTTCGGAACGCTCCGAGCACAATGTACCAAATCATTGCCCGCCCCTCTCTGTCTCTGTCTTTGGCTGCGGTTTCACTGTTTACTTCTTCATTTCTGGCAAAATAACATCTCCAAAGGTCATGGACAGTATCACAACCCATGAAATACAATAAAACGGCCTCTTTTCAGCACTTTTAATAGCGCAAACGAGTAAATGAGGTTTATTTTAGTCACGCCTTGGAACACCAGACCGAGTGAGGGAGAAAAAAAAAGGAGGTCGAGCAGATTAAAGGAGAGGAACGTCAATACCAACATGCCTTCGACAATGGGAGAGTTTTCCAGCTGAGATTTACTCAGCGGAGGCTGTTACATAATCTCCGAGGCCTAGACAGCGAAATCCATGAGTCGATGATATATTGTGCAGCCAAATTATGCAACGCCTCGGAAGCAATCGGGAGGATTAAAACGAGGGAGCTGCTGATTTTACACATCAGCCTCTTCGGAGAGAAACATGTGGGAGGAGTTGAAGGAAGCCTTTTCTCTTACGTACTTTAACATGTCCCCAAGCGTGTCGCGTTTCAAGTTGAGACAATGGTTTCCCAAAATTGGACTTCAGAACAAGAACCAGGCGGAACTTCAATGTTAAAACACGAGCAGTTGCGTGTCTGCGACGTCCGTGCAGGAGGCTGAGTTGCACTTTGGGTAATGTAGGAGCCAAGTCTCGATGAGGAAGAGGAATATTTGTAAGGAGGAGGGTAATATTTTCCATGTCGCTGCAGAAGATCGCGTCTGGAGACTTTAGACGAGGCTTCAGACACGCAGTCCTGTTGCGATTTCACTGCAGGAAACAATCCAGCCGTACGATTTCCTCCAAACTGGAATGTTCCCGCTTTCACAGACAGCGTGACCGGCATGTGTTGGCTTCCTGATGCATGATCTGTTTTTATTCTGTTCTCCTTACGTCTCACAGTAAATGTCACATTTAACAGTTAGAGTAAATTCCTCCGGCTTTAACTCGTACTTCTCAAACTTTAAGCCCTTAATAATCCACTAAAGCAGCCACTTCAATAAACTGGATCGTTACTTCTCTAAACTCAGTTCCTCCTTCAATTTTTTACAATTATCGACTTCATGTCCCCCCCGCATGGTGGCAGGTTAAGCAACTGGGAGCTTCCGAGTGCTTTCAAAGCAATGAAAACAGAGACAGGAAGTCCTCAGAATGACGGTATTGCTCCATTTCCAGCAGCTGTTACAGCATGGCCTCGTTGCGACACTGTACAGTATCAGAGTTCAGGATAGGAGCTTGAAGTGCACTTCTCAAAGCAGATTCGGTGAACTTGTTTGTTTTGTACTTGTAGATCTTTAACGTTCAATCTTCTGTCTGTGATTTTGCATGGATGATACACTAAAAGTACATCAAATGTAGTCATACCCAGCCCGATAAGCATAAGCATGCCCGCAACAGCTTGCTGTCATTGAAGTAAACATCAGCGGTCCCATGATTGAGCCATGAGGAACACCACGTGTTTGGAAAAAAGGA
This sequence comes from Malacoctenus gilli, assembly GCA_032164315.1. Lineage (NCBI taxonomy): Eukaryota > Metazoa > Chordata > Actinopteri > Blenniiformes > Labrisomidae > Malacoctenus > Malacoctenus gilli. The sequence goes on along the minus strand of JASSRZ010000002.1, from coordinate 13,564,681 downwards.
TGCAACGTCGTGCGACGGTTTCCAAACCAAGCCTCAAGGCTGAAGGTTTGTCGGCAGTCGAGTAATTATTTCCCCAACATAACACGACCTTCAAAGAACCTCCAGCAGACCTGTGGAAACAGTGCGTCGTTTTGATTTTAAAGGCTGCTGCCAAGGGAGAAACGATCCCCCTTCGACGGGGGAGGGGGGGGGGACTCAGTCTCCATCACTTCCTTGGGAAAGTAGCAAATCATGCCACGCCGGTTCAATTCCAGCTCGAAAAAAAAAAAAGCTCCTTCACGAGCGACTGGCCGCTTGAGTCACCACTGTGGTATCTGACATCCGCTCCGTGTCCACGTTAACGTGTCAACAATGGCCGCGCCATTGTTATTGTAGGCCGCGGAGGCTATCGAGGACAATTCGTAACATCCTTCAAGTGTTTATAGTTGCCGGAGTGAGGAGAGATAAATGAGTGGACCTGGCCCTCCGCTGTGACTCACCCCCGAGGAAGATGAGCATTTATGAATAGCGGCCGTAGCCGAGTCTCTCTGCACGCCGCTCGGCGGTCAGCAGGCCTGAGCTGCAGGAAACAGATGTGGCCCCGATAAGCCGAGAGGATGCGATGCCGTGTGTGTTGAGGTTTTTTCTTGTGCGTGTGTGTGAGCGAGCGTGTGTTTTTCCTATTGAAAACACACCGAGCGTCTCACACTTCCAGCTCAGCTGCTTCCCTGTTCCACTCGACCTCGGGGGGGCGGGGGGGCACACAATTGGCTTGAGGACGACATGAGCTATCGGGGGGGGCCAGCGTACTCGAGGGACACCGGGTGCGTGTATGCGATCGTCTCTGTGCTGAAGAACAGAGAGGTAAATCACAGTTGTTTACTCCATCATCTCAGGCGATCTCCCAGGAGCCCCTCACCTGTTGTTAACCCGAGCTGTTACACCAGGCAGACCGTCGACAACTCCCCCCTCCACCCCCCACCCCCCCCAACCCCACATGTGAACCCAGTTCCAGCTGTTTATCTGCGTTTCTCACTCAACTGCTCGCATAGGCTGCTGCAAAGCCAGGCGCCCTTCAGCGGGGGTCTGGCCCTCTGTGACACGCTTGTTTGCGAGCCCAAACTCGAGACGGGCTGACTCGCCGCCGTGTTGCTCGACGGTCCGCAGCCTGTGAACCCGGCACGCGCCTGGACTCTCAGATTAAGGCGCGACCGTGTTGACACACCGTGGCAATTAGGACCAACAACGGGCGCATTTATTGCTGAACACCCCGAGGACTCCCATGAGAGTCACATGTGGCTGCTTCTTCATTCAGCGCACACGCAGACATTACACCCCCCCCACTCCCTCCAGACAGACGGTGGCGGAGAGGGCTACATCATTTTTATTCCCCGCCGATGCGTGATCTCAACCTTTATCAGACTTATAAAAAGGTGACCTTTCTATGAAATAAGCACAGACCCTCCCTTACATGAAGTTAATTCCAGGCAACATGCTGCAGGTGTTAGCGTGGAATATCAATGCCGCTATCTCCCTCTGTGTGTTTTTTTTCTTCTTCTTTTTTTTTTTTTACAGGCTGAAACTTTGCCTCTGAGCGGGGAAACTTTCCCCTCGGTGATATGGACTCGGTGAAAGATATTCCCGTGTAAAATTCATGAATTCATAACTTTTGAGGGTATATTTCACTACTGATCTATTGGGCCGTGATAAGAATTCAAAGGTGAACGGAGCTGGAGGACATCTTCAAAGCGGGCCGAGGACATCACAGGAAAGCCAATGAGGCGCGGCGCCCCCCCCCCCCTTTCCGACAGCCACCCTCCCGAACGCGGTCCGCGCGCCTCGCCCGGCGCGGTGTGATGCGGATGAATCGGACGCCGTCGCCGATCTGCTGTCATTAACTTGATTTACGCCGGAGTTTTTCAGTCAAACCAACCGAAAAGGGAAAAAAAAAAAGCAAACAGAAAAAGAAACACACCCCTTGAAGCGCTGCGTCAGCGGGTTTTATTAGAATTCGCTAGAGTGGACACGGAGGGGAGACAGAAGAAAGGCACGGAAAGATGCTCTCGCACTGGAGGACGCTTTTAATCTAAGGACAGATGCATCTAAAGGAGTTAAACACTTGCTGTCTCTGCGTGTATATGTTGGGCTGAAGAAGGGCTCAGCGGCTTCCCCTTCGCCCCGTCTCCACTATCAAAGCTAACAGCCTTTAGCATGTGTCAGTCCAGGCGGATAACCCCCGGTAGATACAAGAGGACAAGGAGACAATCAAAGGCGCTTGGCTCTACTGGAGCTGACAGTGGTCAGCTTCTAGAGGTGATAAAGGCCTTTGAACCTGAAAGCTCCTCCACTACCCCCCCCCCCATGCCCCCCCCTCCAGCCTGGCCGTAGAGGGGTCTACTTTGATTTGGCCCCTCGGGATCCAAGTCAGCTCTCTTTATCTCGGCGGGGGAGAAGGGGGAGCAAAGACAGACAGGAGTGCGGGAGAACGAAGGGAAAAGGGGGGGAACCAGCATCTATCAGATATGAGACCCCACCCCACCCTTCCCCCCCTGTCAGTGGCAGCCACCCGACTGCAGGCCGGGTCACCGCGGTTGACCTCCGCCCCGATCACTTGACGTGGAATGCAGGAACAAACAGATAAATGCATCTGTAAACGCGGCGGTTTCTGCTGACCTCCGAGGCAATTGATGGGAACTCGCTGCTCTGTGGCTGAGGCGCTCAGCGGGGGGAGGGTGGGAGAGGTGTGTGTGTGTGTGTGGGGGGGGCAATGAAAAAAGAGAATATGAATCAGAAAAGCAGTGGGTGAGGCTGAAGGTGGTTGGCTGAACCCGAGGGTTTGAGGACCTGACACAGAACTGTCATTGGTTCTGTCCAATCCTCTCTGTCAGCTGGGGTCTGATGTCGCTGGACGAGAACGGACAAACTCCGGGCCCGCCGTCTCATTCAGGCCTCTTCAGCTCTGCCCTGGCTGAATTTAATGGCTCCGACCTTCACTCGACACCACAACAGGGAAAATATGTTTCACGATTGGAAAAAGTCTCTTCCGCGACGAGGAACTCCCCGAGAGACTCGCACTGTAAGGTTGTGGAACAAAAAGCTTTCCGGGCCCGAGTGTTATTGTGGTTCACGTCGCATTTGCCTGGAGAGCGCACCGTCTCCTCTGGCAGTGATGGAAGGTGATCCCACTTTTTTATTCATAAAAAGAAGAAAAAAAAAACAGGCAACGACACAAAGCCTCCAAATGCGGATCTGTACGAACCTAAATATTCCCCTGGAAGGGGACATTTGGCTCCCTCTTTGACGATATTTCAAAATGTGACATTTTCCGACTCCGAAAAAAGCGCAGGCTCAAGTTCTCTTCTTTTTCTTTTTTTTTTTTTACAGTGAGGTGGGAGAGGTGAAGGGGGGTCAGAGGATGCCGCCCGGTGGAGCCTCGCCTGCGGGGCAGCTGTCAGTCAGGAGGGCGGAGCGAGGAGCAGCTGCGTGTGCTCGCTCGCTCGCTTCTCCGCCACCGCGCACAGATTCCAGCCTGTCCACCCGTTGCAAGTGCGCATGCAGGCGTGGAAGCACAAATGCATCCTCTACATATAGCAGAGCATCTATAATTGCATCTCTGCTTCAGCGCGGCGGGGGGAGGGAAGAAGGGGAAAAAAAAAAACTGAAGGCCTGAGCTGGCTGATAATGCGGCCGAGTCGGAGGATATTTAGGCAAATTGAGTTACATCTGCTCGAGCACGTTTGTCTTTAAATTCGCCTCTGTCTTCCCAGGCGCCCGGGCCCGCTGTTCGTTCTCACCTCCTTCGAGAGGCAGAACCCCCGCCCCCGTCCCCGAAGCTTTATGCATGGAGAGAATGTGCTGAATGCTTCGCTCTTTCTTGCAGCTCGGGGGATGCTAAAATGTCCAACCTGCAAAAACCAAATAAAAAGCAAGCAAAAAGGCTGTAAAATTGATTAATCCGGTCAATGACACTCAATATGTTGCTTCTTGTACTCGTGGCCACTTGGGGCTAATGACTCGACCTTTATTGGTAATTACTCGCACATTTCCACCCCCCCCCCTTCCTATTACACCTGTGTAAAATGATATCTTTATATTTACTGTCGGGCCCCCCCTGACGTCAACAGAGGGGCCGAGGGCAGGGGGGGGGGGGCGCTGCGCACACGCTCGATGGGGGCAGATGAGAGGAGAGCATTAATTATTCAACGCACAAATCACAAAAATAAAGATGGCAAAACCAAATTGTTTTGGAAATTTCCCGAGGAGAGAGTGAGAGGGAGAGAGAGGGAGGGAGAGAAATGTTGGCAAGGCTCCCAAACTGCTGTTTGAAAATGCTCTTTGAAGGTAATGAGGCACGCTCGTGGCGCGCCGAGGCAGGGGAGGAGTGCGCCACGGCGCGGCAGCGTGTTCTCAATTGGGTTTCTTTTTTGCTTACATATCACTTTGGTGGAAGGCACGTGTAGTACATTTCTAATGAGGCGCAGGATCACGCCCTGCCCCCGCTAAGGGCATACGTGCCTGGAGAAGACGGTGACATGAGCGAGAGAAGAAGAAGAAGAAGAGGCGAAACTTTTATTTTTTTGGTGCCCTTTGGGTTGGAATCCACTTTTTTCTTTCTCTCAACCGCAACAAAACGCGAAGCCACTCCTTGGTCGAAAATTACACGATTCTATTCACAGCGACAAGCAGGGGTGTTCCATTAAACCCACTGTCATACGGGGCCTTTTTCTTTTTTTATGGGTAATGAGATATGAGAGAATCTCCTCTCTGGTCGTTAATAATACATGTGAGGTATGGGCGAGAATAATGTTTTTATTGTATCTCCTTCACAATCCGATGAGGAGGAGGCCGGTTATTAGTCAGGTTTTCGTCGTAAAAATGATATAGGCGTCATGCGCTTCAAACTTGCCTCAATCATTTATTTATTGAATGGACGCGGATAGGTCGGGCCTATAGGTGTTGCCGGCGCGTCGGCGCCGACCTGAAGCGAAACATAAATCCGGAGGAGACGCGGCGAGCTTCTCAGGAGGGGATCGTAGCCTCGCTGTCTCATAACGCCACTTCAATAATGCAATGTTACGTCTTGCAACTTGAAGGATCCTTCAGCGTGACACTCCTCCCTTCCAGTTGACAACATGGGGCCCGGGACCCCCTGAAAGGGCGTTGGAAAACATGAGAGAGGCTACCAGCTCAGGACTGCACTTTTTTTGCACAATTTAAGATCGAGAAAGCTGCCCAGCGCTTTTAATTTGAAGGTTTCCTGCGTTCTGTGAATCTTCCTGCCAGTGTTTGTTTTCAAACAAATGCGCTGATGTTCACAAGAAGACGGCATCAAGTAATTTTCCAAGCTGTGGTTGGAGCATCACTGTGGGCCAAGGATGTCTAAAGCAGGACAGGTCAAACCTAAATAGTTACATTATAGTATGTTGTTCAAAGATGGGTTTTGTTTTGTCTTTGAGGAAGGAAAGACGAGTCCATTTCGAAAACATCGCAACAAAAGTTGTGTAAATGTTATCCTCTAATGTCATCGTATTTGACGCCTCTGGTCTTAAATTCCAAGTTCGGACATCGGGACTCTTCTTCCCGAAACTCTTTTTTGCTGCGCCTGAGTTACCGCTGGTCGGCCCCCTCAGCAGCACGAACAGCCCGGTGCCTTCAAAGTGCCCTCGGACCGGCGCGTGCTGTTGCTGTAGAAGTTGTGAAAGTTCCGTTGGTGTGAAAACAGCCGGTTTCTCTTTTCTTCACCCCTTTGAAGACTAATCGGTTCCAACTGTCAGGGAGCCGAGAGGTCTCTTAAGGTTAGCTGTGCTGAAATCGAGGAGGGCTGAGCTTCAGTCATCGACAGGCTGTGCAGCATGGTGGTTTTGTCTTCTGCAGGGCAGAGAGGACGCCGCCTCCAGACTCTGAGGTCCGAGCGTTTGCGTATGAAACACCTTTGTCACCTTTCAATAAAGGTTTGCATCGTCTGGGATATAAATCAAAGCGAAACCCCTTTAGAGGAGGCACCTGCGACGTCGTGGGAACACGCTTGACTGTGTCGGATGTCAGCTGAAGGCCACATAATGCGAAGCTTCAACTTTACATATAGATGGACGAATCGGCCTGACTCCCCCGCACGATGAGAGTGAACGGACCGATCCCTTGCTACAGGCGCCGCCGTCTCGCTCCAGCTGGAGCCAAGCTGTACTCTCGCATTACTGTGCTCCTGTAATGGAAATACCCACGTTTTCTGCTTGAATTAGTATTTGTACCTGCGTCCAAGATCAGGTGATACCTGAACACAACAGGTTTACTAAATACTTCAATTTTGGTTGGACAATTTTGGTTGCTTATACATGACGAATGTATACAAGTTTATGAGTAAGACAGTGATGCGCTCTCAGTGTCGAATAATGTTGACACTCCTCATTTTTTAAGCTTCTCAAGCCAAATATGCCATAAATCTGTCAGTTGTCTGACGTTCAGATGTATCCTTGTACACGCGTTTTAGGAAATTAAGATAAAACCACAAAAACGCCAGTCTGATAAAACAAGAAACTCAAAGAATCCAGGTGAAAAAGGCCAAGTTAGCGTCCTCAGGAAACTGCTCGCACTCCCAGATTTACTCCCTCTTGGTGACAACAGACGTCGCCATTGATTAATCGGTTCGCCAGGAAGATGGAGGATATTTTGCGCTGCCATGTGACTTCCCTTTAATTGGCCTGCGTGCAAAAGAGGGGGTGAAAAAAACAAAAAAGAGTGAAGGATGGAGACGAAGAGAGTCCTGAGATTAAAACGCAGACGCGTGCGAGCCCGTTTCCTAACGCGCGACCCACGTGGGCAACAATGCCCTTCAAATCCCCCCCCCCTTCCTCGGAAACAGATGAAGAGGAGGAAACCAAATCCAGCTAATCTGCAATGCATTAGCAAGCACACTAACAGTATGTTACAGCCCATTAGTGGTTAACAATGATAGCTGATTTTCAGATGGCACGGATAGCCATTACGGTAATTCGCTGCAGCCTGCGTCAACTCCCCAATGACAACCGCTGCTTCCGGCACTGACATTAGATCAATAATGCAAACCCCCCCCCCCCCTAAAGTTCTGCCTCGTGGTTTTGTTTAAAAGAACTTCCTCTCCAACTAATGACGCAGGTTAATTGGCTTGTCATCGTTTAGCACTTTGCTGGGAAAAGAAGCAGGGGGGCATTTAAAGAAAATAACTGGAGGGTGGGGGGGGGGCTCTGAGGATGTGCCATGTTCCCCCTTTTTTTTCTTGTATTGCCTCTGTAGCTTTATTGATGGCGTTCCCCGTGTCTTGGCTCGCCACCAAACTGCTGCACTCGTGTGTGTGTGTGTGTGTGTGTGTGTGTTTTGCTTTTCACGGGGTCAGTGTGGTTAAGAGGAAGCAGTTTGCCAAGGAAGCGGCAAACAGCAGGCAGCCCAGATCAAGGACTCGCAGGGAAAGGCGGCAAAAAAAAACAAAGGTCATCAAGAGTCCAGTCGGAATATGAGATGCGTTCATGAAGGAATACAGAAGCAGTTTGTCACCGGGGGCCCGAGAGCGACGGTGCAACGTCTGCATGTGTCGACACGGCCGGCGCGAAACGTCCTTGGGCGAAACGCTCCCCCGTCTGTTTATTCTGTAGGAGTCGCTCAGGAGACCTCAAACACGGGCGCAGACGCTCACATACATACATTCAGCTGGTCAAACATATGGCCCATTATGTACACTCTGTCCATACTCTTGTCCCGTCCGCAACCCCCGCCCACCTCCCCGCGGGATCACCGCGGGGGGTCGAGCCACCTCCGATCGATCGGCCCTGCGTATTAATCAGGCCCTGGGTGGACACTACAAGCCTGCCATTTGTTAGCGCGGCGCTCCAACAGGATGCCATTAGAGCGTCACTGTCGCACATTATCCTGAATAAGTCATGAGGAGGCCGGCGAAGCCGCAACTTCCTCCCGCATTAGGATAAACGACTTTCAGGCGGAGGGGAGAAAACGAGGCGCATTTTCGTTAATATGCATGCGGAGGGGACGGCTGTGGAGGGGGGGGTGGGGGTGGGGGGGGGCGAGGCAGAGACGGACAGAGGAAGAAAGAAAAGCAGATAGATGAGAATTAAGGAGCAGGGACAAATCCAAAGTCTCCATAAAGTGAAGGACACTCAAGATCAATGGCTGAGAGAAAGGTGCAGGCTAAGTGCTTTTGTTGCGGTGAGGGAGGCAGAATTAGGGCTGATCACACAGACCTTGGGTTGGGGGGGGGGGGGGACAGCAGCAAGAACTTATGCTGTCGCCGTCCAGCTTTTTCAGCGCTCGATGCGTTCCAGGAACTGAAAGTTCAGAAAGCTATTCAGTTGTATGAAATTTTTCCGGTTTTACTTTTTGATGTGCATCAAATTGCATTTTGGGGCTCTTCTTCTGTAACCCCCCCCCAAGAACTTACACATGAAGGAGACATTCTCATTAAAATTCAGTCAACCACCTTCTTGAAATTGTGTGAGCTACTGAAAATGACGACTTTCTGTTTAGGAGGCAAATTCATCAGTGAAACAAGCACATAAAATAGGATTTGTGATCAGTTGGAGAAGGACAAATGTCACTTTTTTCTATCGCTCCTTGTTCATTAGAAAAGTGTAGAAGATGGATGGACGCTGTCATATTTTCTTTCATGACTCTTTTTGGTCGCTTCGTCCCGCCCCCGTTCGCCCCAGCTGGGGAGAGAGTGTCCGTCCGACAAGTCTTGCTCCCACGTTTAGGACAGCTGCTCCTTGAGAGCCTTGTTGCGTTTCTTTTCTGCTGTAGTACCATCGCTGACCACTAGGACGTCACTCCAGCTATCTCCTCACTGTTGCAGCTTTTTAAAGGAGCCCTATTATGCTATTTTGACTTTTTTCAGCTATTTACTGTGTAATAGTGTTGAAAGCTCATTCTCACAAGTGAGCAGCGCCCCCTCTTTTCACATAATAAACTCATGTTTGAGATGTCTAGCGTGCCTCTCCATTCAGCTTCGATGGTGGGAGAAACGGTCTGTTTCAGGGAGTTTATTTCACATCAGTTTTTCACTGACGTCAGAAGGGGGGGCCTCAGCGATTGGACATCTTCTCTACGCTCGGCGTATGGGCATTCTCCCAACAAGTGCTACCAGCAGTTAACCAATCAGAGGCATTCTGCATCTTGTAGGGGTGGGGCTTAATGCGGAAGAGCCTCATTCTGCTTGTTTCTAAAGGGTGGTCTATTACGGCTATTAAGGAGACAATCGAGATGTAATGAAATACGGTGTTTGAAAAAAAGAGCTTGATGAATTTCTGTCATTGTGGACTTGCATACGAAGACAAAGACATCCAACATGTGTTTAGTGAATTCAGCAGGCTGACTCAAAGTCGCAGCAACTTCGCAAAGCAGATTGTCCAGAAGCTTTTAATCTGGCAGTACTTCTCCACAGCTTCCACAGAGTTACTCAACGTCGCAGCTTTGACTCCATCGCGTATTTCACTACGTCGTTCAGTCCGGCGGTGACGGACTGCCGAGTAGTTCGGCTCATTCTCACCGGAGTGCCGGCAGACAAGCTCATGACGAAGGTCTCTCATAAATAAAGAGACGTTTTGGTTTTTTTTTCCCACGCACGCCGTTGTTAATCTGCTTATGGAACGCCTGCTTGGTGCCAACGGGTTTGTCGGGGAGCCGGAGCGAAGCGCTGCGTCGGTCGGACGCGAAACTTTCTCCAAATGATTTCTGTCTAGACGAGACTGTGGTCCGGATGGAGGGGGTGGGGGCGGGGGTGATCAATCCAAGGGAGCGGTGAGCGGCGTCGACGCTCCGGATCCATCCCACCAGGCTTAATTACAAAAGCCGAGCTGCAACCTGCAACACAGTTCAATTCCCTTCTAATTGAGACCCTCCAGATTTGTCCAACACCCCCCCCCTCTCTATATATGACTGTATGTGAGCGATGATGAGTTGCTTTCCTATCAAGCTGCGATAAGGTCCGTCGGATAAACTGCGCCGGATGGCCTCATCATCTCCGGCTGTCTCGCCGCATCACGGCGTGGCCCACTGGCGGCGGCTTAAACGCTCCTTGCTTGTTAGCAGATATTTAGCGACGATAGCGTCTGCCACCTGGGAGACGAGCGCCCCCCCCCTTCTCCCTGTGGGGGGGCCCGGGCTCAGTCTCCGCTCATCAATAGCCGGGGTCAAAGCGTGGCTCTGCTGGAGATGGCGGCGGGAGGGAGATTTGCAACGCGAAAATATCACCGTGGCATTTACAGTTTTTTTTCTGCGGGGTGAAGACGGCGCTTGGATTCCGACGCTTCTTACTTCCGACTTTTTAGGAGCCCCCCCCCCCCCCCCCCCCCAAC
>JASSRZ010000002.1:13543032-13554355 GCA_032164315.1 Malacoctenus gilli | reverse complement strand
CCGGGGGGGGGGGGGGCAGGAATCCTGCGTGTCTGTTGTTTCCTCTCGAAAGGAAAAAAAAAAAACTTCAAGGTTTTTCTTCTCGTCGGAAAATTTCCTGCTGCATAATTAATCACAGGGAGGAAATCTATTTATCTGCCCTCGACTTTTTCGCCCCCCCCCCCCCCCCCCCCCCGCCATCTTTCCGGAAACATTAGAGTGGAAGCTCCTCGTGAAATCTTCCCTGATGTTTCCAATCCTGGTTCTTTTTCATTAGGGAGGCCGTAACGCGGCGAGGACGCCCTTTGAACGGGGGGGTGGGGGGACTCGTCACAGGGCTGTTTACAAGAAAAGGTCTCGCTTTTAAGGAAATTGGGGGCATGTGTCTGGGTCCCGGCGATCCTCGCCCCGCGACCGGATCGTTAGTGCGAATGGTGTTGACTCTGAGTTGAACTCTAGTTAATTAAACGGAATCCAAATGGGGACCTGTTCAGGAGGAAAAAAAACAGAAACAGAAGGAAAATCGGAAGTGTCGTGAGGTTTTTTCTGCTGAGTCAAGACGTGTCTAGAGGCGGCACGGATGAATCATCGGAAAGCAGTAGCGGCGTGTTGGCGGGGGGGGGGGGGGGGGGGGGGGGGGGGGCGCCCGCCCCCCCCGGGCGGGGGAAGTGAGCACTCGCGTTTAAGTCGGCTCTGAAGGCGAGCGAATTAGCGTTTGGATTTATCGTTTTTTATCCACTCGGAAAGCAGCAAACACCCTCTCAGGGGTGACAGATAAAGAAACACGGCCGACACGCGGAGCGAGAGAGCGAGAGAGCGAGAGCGCGGGGGGGGGGGCTTTAAGCTCTTTATTCAGGCCTGCTCTTTTAATCAATCCGCAGATTGGAGGGCAGATCTGGCTCCGCTCAGCACCGCTAACACAACAAGTGAAAGATGCTTATTAGAGTTACTCAGCCGGACATAATGCACAAACAAGGACATCGGAGATGTTTATAATGGCGCCTCCGTGCCAGGGTCAGCGTCCGCCTCAAATCAATCAGAGGTGTGTGTGTGTGTGGGGTGGGGTGGGGGGGGTGGAATCAAGGGAGTGCTTTACAAAAGGTACACACCATCATTTATCTTATCATCTGACCACGTGTAAGGGGATGGTTTTTTCTTTCTTTTGGTGAGCAAATTGGAATGCAAATTGCATTTGTTTGCTTTTTTTTTACCCGAGCTGATTTAAAGGCACTTTCACTTCCTGCAAGCACGCACACACACATACACGCACACACACGCAGAGGATAATGTTTCCTGGCATGACAGAGCTGGACGAACCTCAGATGAATGTTCTCTCTCCCCGCCAGGTCCGATTTGCTCGCGCTTGTCGCGCGGCATGTGCGCACAAATCAATCAGGCCCCTTGTTCTAATCAGTCCCACTTATATCACCCTGCAAATAAATGACACTGCTGAGGAAGGCGAGATCGATAGGGGGATAAGGTGAAAGTCTCCCCGCTTCCTGCCCATGGGGCACAATGTTGCCCCCCCCCCCCCCCGCACACACAAACACAAAAACACAACAAGTAAGAGTTTCAACCGAGCTGGTTTGTCCTCTGTCTCCACAAACGTCACTCGATCATGAGATTTTCGGGGGTGAACAGATCGTGAGCGCGGCTTGGTGGATTGCTCGCACTCGATCACCGCAGCAACACACGCCGCGGTTGTTGTTGTTTATGGGTGGCGTCGCTGCTTCCTGTCCACTTACAGTCAGCGGCCTTTGAGTTATTTGGTGGCGGGTGGCGAGCGATCATCATGAAAACCCCGCCTGTGACTGACAGCTGACCCCCTTGCGCGAGTCGCAGGCGAAGGCCGGTGATATTCTCACTTTATTGCCAGGAAATCCCATTAAATTGACAAATCCCGTGGCGCGCTAATCCATCTGTCCACACTTTCGAGAGACAAGGAGGGGGGACCCCTCTCCGGCACCCGGCCCCATCTCCCTTTGGCCCGCGCGATGACTGACCTCAACCCGGCAAGATCACCTGATCGTATTAGATTGGACAAAAAATTGTCTTTTGTTTGGCGAGCTCCTCTCAAACAAGATTAAAACCTTTCTCTCTCCCCAGAATTTGAGTTTTGTATTGTCTTTTTTTAAGATCTATTTTCTGTCTCGGATGAACACAAATGCTGCTGATTTGCTCAGCTCAGAGGCGGCATTGACACTTTTTCAATGTCAAATGGAAAAAACTCCATTCAGCAGTTCCCAGTACAGCAGCGTTTGACGAGGGGTTCCACAGCCTTTTCTGGACGTAATCCTGGGCCTTTTTTTTCCAGAGACGTGGAAATGTTTGGGCGCCACTGCTGCAGTCGTCTAGAAGTGAAAGAACCAACCATATAAATAAGCATTACATCACGCGCGATCGTGGATCCACTTCATGACACTTGTCATCACTTTCTCAAACGGGATGCATCTGCTTTTTTTTTTTTTTTTTTTTTTACCTCCACTGTTTTGAAAAAAAAAAAAGAGGACCTATTTCGGTATGTCATATTATTTTGTGGCTAAAAGCACTTTTATATGTCAATGACTTTCCGGTGTGACTCACCACGTCTCCTGTGCGCCTATTTTTTGCTTTAACTGTGTATTTTTAAGGCTTCCTGCATCGACTGCGGTCAGCCGCCGGGGCCATCCCTTTAAGTGAAGGCTGCGTCGGCTTTAGTGGCGTTTTGTATGGCGCTCGGAAGGAGGAACTTTGCCAAGAAAAAAAAAAAAAAGAGTCTGACCTTGTGCGTCTGCTTTGATGCCGATTTTCACGTTAAAGAACGAAATGGAAATAAACGGAAAGTAGCTGCAGCCATCGAAGGGTCGGAGTTCGGGTTTTAAAAGGCGACGTCAGACGTCTGAGTGGCGGAAAGTAATCAGCTTGTCTCCAAAATTAAATGCATAATGCTGATCGACACTTTGAACCGGAGATGAAGTGGTGAATGAAAAAAAAAAAAGCAGCGCTTTCTCTGAAGGATGTTTGGAGGATAAAAGAACCATGATTAGATGTAAGCGATTGAGAAGCGAGGTGACTTTTTGTTTCGCCAAACTGTGGCCCTCATGCTTCTTGTAAGTGTTGGGGGGGCAGTTTTGAGGATTCATCCACCTGCAGCTCCCCCTTTGTAGTGCGCAGTGAGTCAGAGCAGGTCCAGGCCTCGTTGGGGGGGGGGGGGGGGTTGGCTCTGGGTCGTAGCGCTGGTGCTGAGCCATAAAAGGGCAGGGATAAAACTGCAAGGGGCTCCTCCTCACCCTCTCCTCTCTCCCTCACCCTCTCCTCCCTTACCCTCTCCTTCTTCTCCTCCCTCACCCTCTCCTCCCTCACCCTCACCCTTCTCTCCACTTCATGATTCATGAATGACTAATCTTTAATGTGAGCCTCCTCAAACACAATTTATTTTATTATTCACTCGCTCAGTATGCAGCGGCTGGACTTTGGCTGCACCCCACCCATGATAAACCCTTTAGGAGAAGAGGGGGGGGGCGTGCGGTTTGTTATGGTTTGAAGTGTTTGCTCCGAACTAATTTTTCATGCGGCCCGTCGCGCCCCAAGTCGGGGAAAGTGGAAAGGAGTTTGAAATTCTCCTAATGTTTCTCAGCCCCCGAAAAGGAGCGCTTGCGATCCCATCCGTTTCTCTGCAGTTATTCAGAGATTTCACAAGAAGTTTTTTTTTTTTCCCCCTCTATCTCTCCCTCTCCGCAAAGCCCTCCATTTTTTCTCCCTCCCTCCCTCCTCCAGTTGAAAAAGATCCCCATTAAATTCGTGTCATAAATTCGTCATCACGTCATTATACTTTAATACGTTTCGGCAGGCAGTCTGCAGCGATTCACAGAGAGACTTTACAACAGCTACACATTCCTCACTTCCTCAAGCGGCTCCGAGCACAAACATCAATCGTTTTCTTTCTCTTTTTTTTTTTTTGCCGGACAGTTCTTCGCAGTGTTCCGCCCCAAGATGAAGTGTCCGCTTTGCAGCGTGAAACGTGCTTTCGGAGCAGGTTTTGGAAACGAAGAACGGTCAAATGAAAACATCTGATGGTGATCGCAGCCTGGGCGGTAACCAGATCAGGAGGAATAATCTTTGCTTTTGGTGTATCGGCTTCATAGATTCAACAAACCTCGTGATGTGCTTGAAGTTATCTTGGAACTTTCCACACTCACTTTCTGCAGGGGAATCGTCCTCATCCTGATCCTATTCCAAAAGGAACTGACAGAGGTGTGTGCTTATTGTCGCCGGTGTGCCGTGCAGCCAAACTGGATCGAATTTGGACTGTTAACAGCCTCAGTCCGACGACACCTCACTGAAATCAGAACAAGTGGCTGGTGATTGGCTGAAGGAGGCCTGCAGAGGGACTGCTGCTTGACCACACCCAATACCAGCACAGGATTCTGGACGTGTGACAGCGTCAGTGTCCTACTGTAAAAGAAAGCAAAACATAGTTCGAATACAGAAAGTTAACTGGTAGTTTATCAGTGTTCTTACTGTGTGAGAAACGGTAGCTTGATGTGAGCAAAAAACATTTGTCGGCGTGACTCATCGATGGACAATTGACAGCTCTGTAACTGTCTGGTTCCGCCCTCATTGCAACAATACACTAAGCTGTATCTTTTGTCAGCGCGATGCAAACGGATTCCTTCTATGATCTACCTTTGTGGACTGAATACTGTCGTTATGGGATGGCCACGGCAGCTCATTTTGACTGTGTGAAACCCTTTACACGCGTTGGTGTCCCGTCGGCTGTCGTAATCTCAGGAAGCGGCGATTTCCCCACCGATGTGGTCGGGCAAGGGAGGAAGAAAAGAATCCACACTTATTTGTCTTCAAGTGGGTGAAATGTGTTGAAGATTTCAGCTCTGATTCTTTCTCCGTGGGAGAACCTGAAGGTTTGATTGAAGCATTGTGAAGAGATACCTTCAGTCTGTGCAGAAAGATATGTCTTTGAATCCACTCTGACCTGATTGGAGTCAGAGGAAAAGTTCCAAGACAGAGTGCTCACAAAGTGCCAGTGAAGTTAGTTCTTTTTTTTTTTTCCAACAGGCGTGTCAAAAACATGTCTGCTCGCTAATGTTTTGTGGTCATTCACCAGATTTCACAAGATCAGTGTTGACAGGAAACAACCGCTTTACTCTGAAATCGCCATGACGACAGGCCGCCGCGAAACATCAGCAGTCTTGTGGCAAGTGCGCGTTTCTCTGCCGCAGGACATTAACATTAACTTCGCATCGAGTTCATCTTGCGGCTGGCGTCTCATAAACGCTGCATTTGAATTTAACATGGAAACCGCCACCGAAAGCGTGTAAACGCAAATGCGGCATAAAGAGCGGGGTTAGCACTGGAGGAACGCAAAAGGGAGGCAAAAAGTGGATTTACGCCCCCCCCCCCGTCCGACCACATGTGGGCGTGAGGAAGCGCACGGAACAAAAAACTGGCCTTTAACACGGGCGCGATTTATTCCACTTTAAATTCCCCAGTTTTGACCCTTAAACCTTCCTTGGCGCCTTATTGGCCAGTTTATTTTCTTTGCCTCATTACGGGAGGAGGTTTTTAAATAATTGATTTGGTGGATCCTTTACTCTTGCGCTACACAGTTGTCGTGGAAGGAGAGAGGGGGGGGGGTTGAAAAAACTGAAAGTGAGGTTTTTCTCAGTGATGAATTAGAACCAATTACATTACAAATATATAGCAGAGCACATGTAGTAATTATTGTTAGGCTCATTTATAATGCAGCACACTATTTTCAAGGCAACTGAAGTGAGCAGCATAGATTTCATTTAATTTTTTCTTGCCTATATGCCCCATAATGTAACGTGTTTAAGCTCCTTATGACTCAAACTACAGTAAATGGTTCAGATTTCCTGTGTACAGGCTGTAACTATGGATACACAACAGCAGAGTGTGTGTGCATCCGTGCGTGCGCGTCTGTCCTTGCTGAGTGCCACTCACTGTGGGAAACGGCTTCCCTGTATGGGAAGTGACAGTCAAAACACCGGCTTTAAATTACCAGGGGATCTTTCCACGCAGCTTGACTAATATCTGAAACATCAGCTGCTAATATCTGATTACAAATGTATAAAGTAAAGTGGAGAGGAAAAAAAAAAAGGGAGGGGGGGGTGGCAATTCGTGAGCGCCGTAAGCCGCCAGATGCGGAGTAAAACATGTTAACAGAGGAAAAATAGAAAATAAATTAATTCCACCGAGTAATTCTTTATTCAGTTTTAACTCTGGGAGTTTTTCTTTTGATCTGGATAATTTTTGATCATGTCGTGGTTTAATCATAAAATAAGCCCGGCGTTTCTTCCGCCGCCTTTCGTTGCTCGGCCTAATCTATCAAAAGAGGATTTGAAGCTATTGTTCGGTGCGGATAAACACTGATCTATTTACTCTTTTTTTTCTCTCTCTCTCTTTCTCTCGCGCGTTCAGAAGGATGTTTGCCAGATAAAACAGTCGGTTCGCGAACTCTGTGTGCAATGGATATCTGCGCTGAGATTCCTCCACTCACCACGTACCCGGGAGGACACTTTGTCAGTCCGCTTTAAAAGTTCTTCCCATGAAACGAGGCCGCAAAGGTCGAGGCCCGTCCTCCTGACATCATTATTTCCTTCGCATGTCCGGAGCATAAGGGGTTACATGTGGCAATGGTGACTCTAGTGTGGCTGGGCTGGGGGGGGGCGGCGGTGCGGGTGGTGGATGGGGAGGGGAAGGGGGGGGTCCTCTGCTCGGAGTGAGACCGCAGAGGATGCCCAGGCCTCCCTTTCCCATGTCCTCAACGGCCAATCAAAACAGGGCTAAACGGCACGTTCCCATCGGCTAAGCCCCCGTTGACACGGCGACCTCGGGGAGGGGAAAAAAAAAGCGTGAGTAAATACCAAAGGCAAGGCCACGGGCGGAGGGCTTTAGGCGGGGGGGGGGGTTTGTCAGAAAGCGTGGGTGTGGAGCACTTTCAACCCCGGCCGTTGTGGACGTGGAGGCAGCAGCGCCTATTAGCAGCCACCTGTGCTTCATTTAGGTTAAATCCTTCATTAGGCTTTAAAAGCTCATTTATTTTCATTTCCTAATCCCTGTTGTATTGCTTTTCTGGCTCTGCCCACCTGTCAGGTGCAATTTAATCCTGAATGAGGTGGCCCCGGTTCAAGCCCTGCAGGTGATACTTCCTCTTTTTTTTTTTTTTTCCTACCGCTTTCCGAACTTTAAATTTAACGTTTTTCTCCCAGCTTTCGCGTCTGTTTTTGTGCCTTTTTCACGGGTTTCGAACTCCAACCCATCCTGGGACAGAAAAAACACCCCGTACAACGCAAAGTGACATGTCGGCGCAAATTCCACATAACCAGATTGTGGTCGCATCATTTTGCGGGTGTCAACAAGACCTGACAGCAGCGTCCACGGCTGTGTGCAGTCATTTCCTGCGTCAGTTATGCATGTCATCTTTTTCTCTTCGCCCCCCCCGCCCCTTTAAACCGCCAAGCGAGGGCTGTTTAATTCAGGAATTTGTTGTTGTTTTTGTAGGCGTTGCGTTCCGGGCTGCAAAAAATGGCCAAATAAGACGTTACGGGCGTCCATGATTGCAGGCGCTGAACGGACCGAAATGACGAGCAGATGTTCCCAATTACGCCGCCCCGGCCTTGGGTTTGTTTGCATTACTGCGGGACGGACGGGGCTTGCGCGCTTGTATGGGGGGGGGGGCGACGAGTGTTTTTCCGGCTGTAGATTTCTGCGGGGTAAAAATAATCCCCCGCAAAGTGTTTGGGTTGTTGCAGGAAAAGAAAATAAAAACCTGTCGGTGATGTTAGAAGTGGAGTCGTTTCTGGTTCGTGCCGTGGCCGCCGCTCCGTATTCAACAAGGTTGAAAAGCCTATTATTACGAGCGCAATGATTTTTCTCGCCGCGCGCTCGCCGTGTGTTGAAAAGGACACGGGCCACGCCGCTCCGTGCGTGCAATTAGCCGACGCGGAGTGTCGTGGGCTGCTTCAGCCCTCGCTCTGGGAAGCACAGCCCCTCCTTTATCGCTGGAGGCCATCCTCAGTTATTCACAACAACACTATCTGCTCCCCTATCGGTTCCTCCAGCCGTCTGTATCGTGAGTCGGATAAAGTATTATCCAGCGTCCTCACAGGAACTCTGCCGCCGCATTCCCCGCGTTCAGTCGTTTTTCCCCCGGTAACGCCCCCCCCCCCCCCAACCTCTGATCAGACCGGCGCTTGAGTCAGAAGACCCTTCCAAGGGAGCAGGAGTAACCCGTCTCCGGCTCAACCCCTGTCAGACCTTTCGGGCGACCCTGTGCTTTCTGGTGTGACGTCAGTGTGTGCAAAAACGATACAATAGTTTCCGAGTCCTGTGACGAATCTTTTGCAGATGGTTTGTAAAAGACTCGGCTCCGAAGTCGGGCGCGTTTCGGTGCAGCTGCACGAGATGTTTGCACGGGGGGAGGGGGGGGGGTGACTAAAGTTGAGCCCACTTACAGAACACCTTAGCTATCAGTAAGTTTCTCTGCAGCTTGATTAAATAAAAGTCAAATCAGTGGCTCAGCTCGACTAAACTTCGAGTATCCAACGTTCATCCAACACACTTTGATAATATGATTGATAGTCAAGCCATTGTAGCATGCATCCTCTTAGCTCGACTGGAATCGGACTCATAGTATGGTGTTTCAAACAGAAGGACATGATTTATCGGCAGTTCCGTCTGTAGCGTTGCAGTCACGCTTGGAAAAAACAAACAAACAAACGCCGTGCTGACTGAGGAAACAGACGCGAAGAGCTTTGCTCGAGATTCACCCTCTCATTGCGGCTCCCCCTGCCGAACCCAATACCAAACTATCCCAGGTAGACCCCAGATGGGAGAGATCTACTTTGATCACGTGAGGGGGCCTCCTGTGTCTGTGTGCTGTGCAAAACACGCCGTCAGTGGTCATCTTTGGAGGCTGTGAATCACAAGCAAGCGATGGGAGGAACAAAACGACTCAATGATCTGGCAGCATTCTGGCTTTTTTCAGCGCAGGCAGCTATTAAGCGCCTCTTCCCAGGGACCAGCTGAGGTCACCTGCATGTTGGAACAACTCAGCCTGATACATAATAACTGTAGTTACGCATGTGAGGTGGAACAAAAACATGAAGTCCTAAAACAAAAAAGGAGCCGTTGGTCTGTTCAAACTCAGTTAAGCTCGAACCTGAGCTGAACATAGATCTCAATGTGGATACAGAAGACACATTGATAGCAGCTGTGGATGTAATCAGGTGAAATCATACAGACTCGCTGCTTTCGGGCCAAATTCAAGACATCTGTTCAAACATAAAGTACAAGAGCCCCTAAATCAAGTGAGGAAGTGGCTTTCTATACGTAGGATAAGTTTGGCTTTATTCTGTCCTCTCTCTCTCTCTCTCTCTCTCTCTCTCTCTCTCTCTCCGGTGTGTTTAAAACACATCTGCATTCCTCTGCCGTGACCCCGCCTGCCAGGTGAAGGTTCACAGCAGTCGACTCGGGGAAGGTGTGTCCTTCCCCGAGCACAGGGGGAGGGGAGAAAGGGTTGGCGGGGCGGGGGGGGGGGGCTTCCTCTCTGGAACCACAAACAGGACGGCGTGTTCTCCTTGGGAAAGAAAAATAATCATCATAGATGTTGCCTGGCAATGAGTCAGAGAGCTTTGAAAAACCATCGGGGGATATCCCCGCTCACACTCCTCCACAGGATCACACCCAGAACAGACAGAGGAGGGAGTGTGAGAGAGCGCACACCCCAGGCATGCGTGTGTGTGTGTGTGTGTGTGTGACTACGTGTATGTGTGTGTGTGTGTGCGCATCTCCTCCTCGATGCTTTTTCCTCCAGACTCTCAGCCTTGCTCTGTTCAAACTTGTCAACTCTCACACATTGCCTGTCATCCTTGAGCAGTTTGCCCGAACACTTTTAAAAGCCCCTTCAACCCCCCCCCCAACCCCCCACCCCCCTTCCTAATGCAAGGAAGGAACAATTAAGTTATCAAATGGACACCAGCATTATGTAAAAGGCAGCTATATTGCCAACAATTTGAACACTGTCTGCTTCCTGGAAGTGCGGCTGAAATGTCAGGGGCACAATATTTCAAGGCTATTAACTTGAGTGCTTTTTTATTCAGTCTCATTACTTTTTAAACAGCATAGGAAGTCACGGAAATGTAATATTAATTTTTACATGCCTTTCATTTTCTTTCCTATGGAGCTGTTTAAAATTCAGGGATCCTTTCTTGCTCGCTTTTTCTCCTGTGAAGGAGACGCGAGGGCCGTCCCGTTCTATAAGTCGCATCCCGTCGTGACGGCCGAGAGGGGTGGGGGTGGGGGGGCGGATAACGGAGACACTGGGTGTTTTCGGAGTGTGAAGTCATTGTGTATTCGGCGGTAAATGATGTGACAACGGACACGGCGTAGGAGTGGATCTGACAACCGAGAGGGGCGGCGGGTTTTTTTTTCCTCCTCCCCGTGTGGACGGAAGCACGCCAGCTTGTGTCCCCAAGGTGAAAGCAGGTGCTCCTCTCAGCCTGACTGGGGCCCTGAGCAACGTCTCATTGAGAACCCCCACCCCCCACCCCCCACCCTCAACCCTGCTGCTTTGAGTTGCTGGAGGAGCACAGAGAGAGCCTCTCAACACAAGCTTTGTTGGCACAAATGCTCTCAGAATCATTCTTTCCTTTAAACCTCTGTGTTTTTCGTGTTTGTTTCAGGGGAAGCTTGAGTGAAAGCAGAAGAACACGTGAAGGCCAGCCAGACGATGCGTCCCAGCAAACATCCCGGATGCTTTTAATCGAGCGCACAATTGATTTCATTTCCAAGTTCCGACTTAACTCACAATATGCCAACGAGCAAACAATTCCCTGATAAACAAACTGCTTGTTTCGAACACGACTCAAGGTGTTTGCGTTGGAGGTAATTTCACTGCGAGCATATCCAAGTACGTACATGTGAGTTGTTATTCTTTATTAGGACGCTTTGGTGAATTCGTGGCGAACTTTGACAACACGTACTTGGTGCAGCGGGCTGCAGGGAAGCGGCTGGAGAGTCGGGGGTCCTCTTGGTCTTGCTCATGGGTCAAGGTGGTGACGAGGGTGGAGTGGGGTGGGGGCATGCGCAGCGCGAGTTTGCAATATATGATGGGATGGTTCTTTGAGTGTCTGTTTTAGGGGGGGGATGCTCCAACTCGTGCGTTTCCAGAGGCTGTGGCAGCTGAGTGGAAGATGTGCGGGCTGGAAAACTCCAGGAGAGATATTTCATTAAATCTTTATTTTGGAATTTTTCAAAAAAAAAAAAAAAAAAAACAGATAAGACCAATTTTTATATACCAGAGCTCCCTAATTTAAACCCTAAT
>JASSRZ010000002.1:13495151-13527499 GCA_032164315.1 Malacoctenus gilli | reverse complement strand
CACACACACACACACACACACACACACACACACACACACACACACACACACACACACACACACACAAATACACACAGTTGGTCATTTCAGCGTGAGATTGTGCGATTTTTCAAAAAAAAAGAGAGAGAGAGAGAGAGAGAGAGAGAGAGAGAGAGAGAGAGAGAGAGAGAGAAAACACGTGATCCCAGCTTGGCAGCGATCACTCATCTGAGGCGAGAAAATCAGCAGTGGCCCCCAGAAAACTCAACACGTTGATTGGAGCCAGATTGGAACAAGGCCTCCAAATCAGAGGGGCACGCACGGCTACATCGCCCAGTCCAGGCCAGCCTATTATAGCCTGGGATTAACTATCCCACAATGACAGACCCCCACCTCTATCTCTTCCTTTGAGAGAGGAGCGGGGGGGGCGACGAAGCTCCAAAGAAGACGAGCTGCACGACAGAATCCGGCACGTAGACACCCACGGAGGACACCACAGAAGAAGAAGAAGGGAAAAAAGGGCAGCGGCAAAGCCGCGCTTGATGTATGGCGGCTCTCCGAGCCGTCCACTTTCTCTTTTTAATCTGCCAGACGTTCTGCTGGAGATGGGGATGAATAGCCCCGCGTGCACGCGCCCGCTCTAATGCGGGAGGGTGTGTTAAAAGGTGGGGGGCGCATCACTCCCACGGGAAAGGGTAATGACTGTGCCACTAATAGAGAATCATTATAAACAACTTTAGCAGATCAAAGAAAAGATGTATTCATTGAAGTCCGAGGATGACCGATGGCTCCTCGACCCCTTTCAGCGGTCGTCCTCCCGCGCCTCCGTCCGCCTCCATCCGAGCCATCCGGAGGGACAGAGAAGCGCTTATAAACATCCCGGGCCCGGGGGGGGGGGGGTTTAACAGTCAGCTTGTTAACTTTTATGGACGTGCGTGAGATCGCCTCCAATAAATTACGATCAACCGATCTGGCAGCAGGTGAACAACGCCTTACATGGATGGAGGGCGGACGCTTGTTCTCCCTGTTTTTTTTTTTGTTGTTGTTGATTTTGTTGTTGCTTTTTCCGAGAAGCCGCCGTTTATGGAAGCCGGGCAGGCGAAGGTCGAGCAGCGCTCTAGGTGACTCCTGCATGCGGGGGGGCGGGGGAGCGACCAAGCGGGCATACAGAGCGCGTGCAAAGAAAACAACTCGTAAACACAAAGTCAAAACGTTTGCCACGAACAGAAAGTTAAATTATCCGTAAAATCTATTTACGCTGCATGTATTCCTGCAAAGTTCACACTTTTCTGAAACCTGTTTGTAGAGACGACGACTTCTGCTTTGGGTTTTTTCCCCTAATTTTACCTTTTTTTCTCAGATTTGTGATAGAGAAGTGGTTTCACTTTGATTGAATCTCTATGACTCTGTTGGATTATCGATAGCTTCGGGGTTCTGGATGGTTGGAGGTGGCGGGCCTCCAAACCACCCAGTCTTCACAGGCAGCGAACAAACATGTGGCGATGTGGTAAAAGGGGGAGAACTGGGGGGGAGGGGGGGGGGGAGTCCTGCTTCTAATAGTCTTCCTCCGCTCGGAGTTTGGACCGAACGTGGGGTCATTCCAGGATTAGTCGAATTGAAACCATGCGCCGACTTTCTCCGTGGGAAAACAGCCGTTTTAACGAGGTGGCGACGACTCGAACGCGCTCTGCTTCCCGTGTTGTCGGTTTTGATTCGGCTGGACTCGTCCAGGGATAATGGCGGCGTCTTTGGCCGCCTTTTCGCCCATACTGCCGCTTCTGTTCTGGTGTTTCGTCGTCTTTGGAACCCCCCTGCATCTGGAGCGATACCCAATGAGGGGAACTGGACCCCAGGACGGGAACAGAACTTTTACATACCGAGCACGATTCACCGAGTTACCAATAAGCCTTGATCGGCAAAACTTTTGAACTGATGGAAGCGATTTGAACATCCTTTATTCTCTTGGCAATTTCAGACAGCCGTGAATTTTGAAGTGAACAAAAGTGTTAGGCAACCATCCGTCTCTGGTGACAATGAACATGGAATCCTCCTCCAATTTGGACTTGACGCGCCGCCTCATTATCGCCATTAGGTTGTCGCAAGCATCAGCTCTCAGTCCCCGCCATATATCACTGCTGCACGGTGGCATTTGTGGCGCGTTCCCAAGTGGAACCGAAAAGTGCAGAGATCTGTGATGAATTCCATCCTGTCAAGTCTTGATTTACAGGTCAGGTTTATGCATCGGGGAGGGGCTTGGCGGCGGCGGTGGTGGTGGTGGTGGTGGTGGGTGATGGTGGATTTGCGCGAGCGCATGTGCTGGCATGTCGAGTGTGTGAAAGCGCCCGTGGTCATTTTTCATCCCTCGGATTAGTTTGTGTACGTCAGATCGTGCATGTGTATGCATGCGGGAGGGTGAGAGCGCTTCCTCCCGGGCCCTTCGCCGCGCCGATATCTGTTTCTGTACTCGTTACCTTCTAATCTTTGATTCCCCCCCCCCTCCCCCCCTTCCAAAAAAATTCCTCCGACGGTTGAGTGATTTAGCGTTCCTCCCGCCGCCTCCTGTCCGAGCGCCGGGCTAACTGGCACCGGGAAACTGTTAATTGCTTAATTATGGAGATAAGAAAACGGTCAGGAGCGGAACGGGTCATGATTAATGCATCGTCTGAGCTTTCATGCCTTTTTATTTTGCCCTCTCCCTCTCTCTCTTTCTTTTGCGCCGCTCGGAGTTCGTCTTCGTATCGTCGTCCATATAAACACTCACAACAACATTTTTCCCTTGTTGCTTTAACCTCGGATCTCTATCGGCGCTTCCAACGCACGTCCCCTGTTTTCTTTTTTTTTTCTTCATCTTTTGTCTCCGCGCATTAACATTCGACTGAAAGTACATGAGTGCAGGAGGATACATGAATAGTAACCGTAGATTTATCACACACACACACACACACATACACACACCTCCCTTTCTTTTTTTGTTCTTCATGAATTATGGAGAACCTCCCTCGGTGCATTTAGTCGAGCCACCAGTAAATTAAATGCAGCGCTGCCATGCCACACAGGAGCAAACAGGCCAAGCAGGGATATATTGGCCTGCGCTGCTTGTGGCCAAAACATTTATATCCCCCACCACCACCCCCCACCCACCCACTCCCACACACAGTGTTTCCAGGCAGCCTCTCCGAAATAAAACTACGATGAAGCATTTATATCCCCCCAAAAATGCCATTTAGTTCTTCCGCCTTTTTTTTTCCACTCGCCGCTCATGCATTAAACCTCTCGCCAGCCTGTTCAGCATGACTGATCGTGTACTACTGTAGCAGTGATGTAAGCGCGATAATGGAGTAATTCAGCAGACGATTGTGCATCGCGCAGTTTTTGACCCCCACAGGCGGGAAGCAGAAGTTATAAGAGACTTTTAAGCGCTGCGTTCGGGATGTTCCATCCGGCTCCGTGGTGCCGCCGCCGCCTTCATAATTCTCTCCCGAAGCAGGCGCCAATGAGGGGTGCCGGCCCCCTTCTTGCCCCCTCCCCACAACCCACCCTGATTTATGGCACTGTGGTAGTAAAATGGCAGACTAGGATAACACGGGTGGTAATAAATGGCTATAAGACGGCGACTAGCAGCTGTTAATGCCACAGCCATTAGGCTGAAAAATGAAGGGCGCCGGTGATTCCGTCAGATTTATACATTTTTTTCCCCCCTCCGCCATGCATTAGCGCACGTCAACGCTAAAGTGGCGATCCATACGTGGGCATTAATCGTCGGCCGCGGCCCTCCAAATATTCGGCAAGGGCTGAAACGAGCCGGACTCCCATCAGTCACCCGTCTGGGAGGTAGGCTGCAGGTGAGGACGGGGCGGGAAAACGCTTCCATATCATTTCCGTCCCGACAGGCACATCACCCGCTAGGGAGGAGGAATACACTCTTGAAAGGTGCGCGAGGCGGCTGCGCTGGACGGATCGCTCGAAAAAGCTGATGATCGTTTTTTTTTTTCCCTGAAAGTTTGTCACGGGACTCGTCGGTTGGGAATTCTGCTGATACGAGTTGGGAATGGGTTGCTTTTGTTGTAGGAAGTGGGAGGAAAACTTTGACCGCCAATTCTTCGATGCTCTCTGATGTCGCTGTTGATCACGGAATGAGGCTCAAGTGGTCCTGGTTGCAAAACACTAAGACCAAAAACTAGTGGAAAAATGTCTGATTTATTCTCTCACTTTACAGTTTGATCTGAAAATGATGATATAATGTAGATTTGAAGAAGAAAAAAACACCTTCCACCTATAGAACTCACGATATATTGTGAATATATAACGGGTATAAAAATACACAGCCACAGTTCCATTTAATATCAGCACAGCAGCCAAGAATGTTATTTATTTATACACTTAGCAGTAGGTGTTATATGCAAACAACAGAGTTACCGATAGAATCAGGATGTATGTGTATAACAGGTGCAGGAACACCAAACGCACTTCTTCTCACAATACGGACAACACAACCGCAATTTGGTAGCAAAGTGGTTTAAGGACTCCCCACCTGGGGTTGACAGGGGGTCCAACCTTCATCCCAGCTGCGTCAGAGTCGCAGGTTCTTGAGGGAGCATTGTCCACTGTCGCATGGTTGTTTGTTCACACTGAAGAGTCTGAAAAGTCCCCCGGAGAGCTACAGAGGACACTCGCGAGTCCAGTGGGTTTGAAGGCGGCAGCAGGTCATCAGCCTCACCCTTTGTGTTCCCAGGCCGCTTCCTTCGACCGCCATCAAAGTTGCGTTTCGATAAAAGTCGAAGGGGGTCCCCGATGATGAAATGGCCGGTCATTGGGCGACGCGTGGTGCCGGAAGAGCACGTTACCGCCGTCTGGGGAGCGCTTTCTCGGAGAGTCGGCCACAGAAAGAAACTCCATCACTCTCCGCTCCTTTTTTCATCAGCGGCCTCACGCCGAGGAGGTGGTTCGGGATGAAGGGGAGAGACAGGGGAGGAGGAGGGGGGCGGGGAGGGAGGGAGGGGGGAGCGAAAAAGAGACAGGACGTGTGGCTTTGCTTTACACGGCCAAGGACAATTAGCAGCCTCATGGAGCATGGCACTGAGCAAACAGCGGCCGGTCGCCCTCCCTCCTTCCTCATTTCCAGACGACTGCGCCCAAATTCTAATGCAGCGCTGCAGAGGACACCGAGGACCAATAGCCGGCGTGAGCGGTGTAATTATGAAGGGATTCTCTCAAGTTCAATTGGCCCTAAACGCCTTAATAGACCAGGTGAATTACAAGAGGCCTTTAAACGACACGCCGAGGGGAAGAAAAACGGCGGCGTCGAGCGCGTTAGGTCGGTCCGATAATTGAGAGGCGAAGAAGAATT
Organism: Malacoctenus gilli; assembly: GCA_032164315.1. Classification (NCBI taxonomy): domain Eukaryota; kingdom Metazoa; phylum Chordata; class Actinopteri; order Blenniiformes; family Labrisomidae; genus Malacoctenus; species Malacoctenus gilli. The sequence goes on along the minus strand of JASSRZ010000002.1, from coordinate 13,522,173 downwards.
GTCGTTTTTTGGGGTTTTTTTGGTCGGAATAAAAAAAAAAAAAAAAAAAGAACCAGGCCTTTGTGTTTTATTCCGAGCGCATCTGCATTTATATCTGGGAAGTACCAGAGGAATAGGCGCCACGTTTGATGTCGGGAGGAAAAGCAAAGTCCCCATCGCGTGTCTTTAATGACAAATGGAAACAGTGTCTTCCTTTATGCGGGATGTTTTTCATTGGGGGGGGCACGCGGAAGAGCCCCGGTCGGGGCCGATCGCCGCGCGTTGATTAAAGGCTGTCGATGATGGCGAAATGGGCCAGATAACATTTGTAAAGAAAAAAAATGGCAAAAGCAGACGTTGGCCTTTCATCTTGGCATCCGCGCGCATCCATTACTGAGTTTTTTCATTTTTTTCCCATTGAAAAAAAAAAAAGAAAATAATGACCGTGGCTTCCTGTGTGATGAGCACTTTTCAAGTGGACCTTATTCCTCATGACCCATATCCATTGTCTTACTGTCAGCGCTGGGGGAAACAGTGCAGCCATTCTCGTCCCCCCCTCTGTCTCAAACTGGGAGTCGGGGACTTTTTTGCCATCGAGGAGACGCGCGGCACTTCAGACTGGATGGGGACTGTGAGCCTCCTCTGAATTGTTGGATTTGCATGAATATTTATGGCATCATAGTGGGAGTTACAGCATGTGAGGTAATTACATTACAGATGGAGCGAATGGATGTGAGTCATGGCGTATTTTACGTTCTCGTCTACAAATTGCCCATTGTAGGGGGGAGATATATATAAAAAGCCCTTCTCAAAGTAATGGCTTCCAAACAAGCTTGCTAAGCAAAGTCTGAGGATTTAGTCCGAGCCACGTGAGCCGTCCGTGGCGTGGCGAGTTTCAGGTCCGCCACGTTGTTGTTTCCTTTCATAAAGAGTAGCGACACCGCGGTGGCGCGTCTCTGCCGCCCCCCCCATCCTTTAAACCACATCCATTGTGTAATCCGACAGGATAATATTGCATTTGTGTGGATGGCTGCTGATGATACTCATGCAGGAGGGGGGGAAATCATCGCTCGCCAACTTCTCCCTAATGCGCCCATTACTTTATAATGACGCCGAGTGTTCAATTTCACAGTGGTGGCATGAATTTGTAATTACCACGTATAGATTTCCCCGCGCCTCCCGATCGCGGGAGAAACGCACTGTAGTCACGGCTGCCCCGGGTCCAATAACCAGATGTGGAATGGTCTCCAGCTTGCCAGCAGCATCCCTCCCAAATGAGCTCCGGCGGGCTCCGATGGGAAGTGTTTTCCAGTTAGCTATCTCGCAGCGATCAATACTCCAACCCCCCCCCCGTAATGTTCACAGAAACCCAAACTTCTAATGAGCGACTTTTGTAGCCATGTTTCCCCGAGCCCTGTAATGCATGCGGTCAATATTCGAGAGAGGATCCGCTGGATGAACGCAAATCAGCAAGCGAGAGAAAGAGAACGAGGGAGAGAGAGAGAGAGAGAGGGAGAGAGGGGTGGAGGTGTTCAATAATAAGCGCTAACAGTCTGGCAGACTGGACCTGACCCAGATACGCTTTACCTCAAACTGTCTCACGACGCTATCTCTGATTCTCATCCCCGCTTGATAAAAAAAAAAAGAAAGCTCGGGGTCTTCTTAATCCACGCTGAGGGATGAAGCGCTTCGTGCCAGCCCGCCGTTTGTCAAAGCCGGATTCGATTTTTGAAAAGGTTAATGGCTGCGCTTGCACAAAAAGAAAGAAAGAAAGAAAAAAAAAAAAAAGCCAAGGCAAAATGTTTGGGAGGAGGCCTTCCCTGATCACAAACGGGCTAATATTTGTGGTCCGGGTTTGGGGTAGTTGCTTTTTTTTGGGGTTTTTTTCCGGATGACCTTTGTCAGAAAAAAAGAGCTGATTAAACAGAAGGCGCAGTCGATGCGATGGGCAGACAGGGCAGTTTTCAAAAGACGAAGGCCAGCTCTATAAATCTCATTAATGCAAAACTTTCGTCTGTGTTTTCTGAGGCCGCCAGTGCGCCGTTGAGCTACACATTTCAACTTGCATTCACTTGACCGTTATGAAAGAAACAAAATGCGCTGCGTTCAACACCGGCGGCTGGAGCTGGATAGGAGAAGAAATAATGGTATAAAGCCTCTGCTGATCGCCCTGCAAGACTGAGCTTTTCTCTATTGGTTTGTTAGTGTTCTGTGCACTTATTTTCTTCTTCATGTCAATATTTTCTGCTGATACTGACCAAAATCTTCGAAGCAAGTTCATTTTACTTTTTTACTCGAGTGCAGCTTCTGTAATAGACGGCAGTGGGGCTAAATGTCACATTTTTCAGTCAGTCACGCATCTCAGCATTGTGTAAGAATGCACCAAGTGTCACTCCGTCATCGTGGCCCAGTTTTTCCTCATTTTTGGGATATATGGGAGCTGAGGGTCGGTCATACCGTACTCGTAATTGTCGGTCTACTGGCCTGAAGCTGTGATTTGTGGCTCTTAAGCTGGAGAGACGAGTTTCCACGTAAAGAGTTTGAATTGTTCGGTTGGAGGGACGGAGGCTCGGTGGTCTGGGCGCTGATGAATTTCCCAACAACAACAAAGTTTAAGTGGCCTGAAAACAGGAACATTCACCCTTTGCGACACACTCACCAGTGTTCACCTCCACAGCCGTCCCAGTCCTGACTGGACACACTTTCCTCTCTTTCCTCCTGATGGGGTGTAAAATACTCTGCCTGATCTCTTCTATTCCTCCTTTGTTTTGTTACACAACTCGGAATAAAGCAAGGATGAGCGCGCCGCTGCTCCTACCTGCATGACTAGGCGGCAGCCACGAAATTCGTCCGATTAATGTAACCACGAACCCACCCTGTCTTCAGCTAATAGAGATTAACTCCGTGCACCTCTGAGAGTGTCCTTTTCGGCGGAATAAATGAGGAATTAAAGCCTCCTTCAGACGAGCCCCCCCCCTCCCCTCCCCTCCCCTTTGCTCGTAAATGTTAAGCTGAGTTTAATGCAGCCAGGTTGATACATTTTGCAGGTTCTTAGCGCATTAAAAAGAGATTTGAACGAGCTCTGTTGATCAAACCTGCTGGAAGCTTTTTGTTCTCCGGCCCTATGATTTATTCAGAGCCGCCGCGCTCGGACCCACCGTCGCTGCTTTCTCGCCGCCGTGTTGCGGGGCCGCGCGTTCGCGCGCATCGGCCGGGGTTCGTTTGTGTTGAGAAATGCCATCTGGCTCAGGCAGCGAAAGCGCTGTCAGAGAGAAAGGGAAGAGCAAGAGTGGAGGGAGGGAGGGAGGGAGGCCCAGGGGAGAACTAATATGCACGTATAGGTGCAGCATCTATCCATCTATTGACCTCTGAGGGCTGGAAATGGACTGCAGAAAAATTAGAGCGTTTTGAAATAAGCGCTCAGATCTTCGGAAGCGAGAGGAACGAAAGCAAATCTGAGAATTAAAACATGAGGGTCAAAATTTGAAATGTTGTCACTTTCCATCAAAGAAAATCTCCATTTTTCACTCGCATGCTGGGAAGCAACATCACACAGAACCGGAGCGAGTCATATGGCGCCACGATTTGAACCCGTTGTGGGAAAAAAATTGCCTCCCACGTGTCGCCTGTCGGCTGTCAGTCTCCCCAGCACGCCGGATGATGTCGGGCGCCTCCTTTTCTCTCTGTGTCCCGCCGTTATTACTCTTTCGCCTGGCCACCTGCCAGCGGCTTGTGTAAACCCCGACTCGTCCTTGCTGATGTACTTTGCTATTTGGTGTACAAACAAAAGTGACAAATACCCCTGGAGTCCAAAAAAACCAAAAAAGGGCTATTATCTGCCGCTTCTTATGCGGCGCCGCGTCCGTCTTTTTACGGCCACATTATGTGCGCTCGCGTGAAGCGCGCTGGACGGAGGGATGATGAATGGCGTTCGATAGGAAATAGATGTGTGCGAAAAGAAAACTGGCAAGGACGAACAATACGGCGCTGTCTGATATGGTAAAGTTGAATCATTAATGTGCGTCTGCTTCCTGGCAGCGTCTCAATCCATCACATGTCCTCTGGGGGGGCCTGATGATTATAAACAGCTAATCATTAGTATCAGGACAACGATGTGAAGAATTCTATGTCTGTAGATGCTCAAACAGGGACTGAATTCTGGTCCGTTCAAGCTGGACCAAAAAGCACCCTGAAGAGATTGTCAAGTCAGCTCCATCTGCCTGAACATAGAAGCAGAGACTTTCAAAATAAAAGCAATGGGCAGTTTCCTCATTCAGCTCTGGATCCAACCAAGTGTCCTGTTGTGGTTGATTTGGACATGTTCAAACACCAGTTGGGACATCCCGAGAGAAGTCCCCAAAGTGACCTCTGCTGTGCCTCCGGAGGGGCTCGCAGGAACCCACTGCTGTTGAGCGTGAGTAGAAAGACTGACATGATTGCTGGTTCCAATCCAGACAACCGGGGGCGGCAATGCGTTCGGTTAAAACGTCCACGAGGAATCAGGTCTTGGTGTTTGCAAACATTTCTGTCCACAAACAAAGAGCGCAAATCACGCGGCTGTTGAACGGCTGAATTGCGTTCGCGGCTGGCTCTCAGACAGGAGATTGCCGTCGCCGAGACCCGAATACGGCGTCCTCGGGTCACATCGCTATATTTGGGCACGCGTGTTCCCTTCACAGAGCAAGTCAGGCGTGCGAGAACATCAGGCTTCCCTTCGATCACTCGCCCTGTTTCTCCTCCTTTTCCTCCTGAGTGACACCGTGTCTTCTGCCTCCCTGCACAGGTTAACGCAAAGTTGAGGCCGAGTTCAATCAATGTCCCGAATTACCAGACGGCGGACGATGTGGCCGCCCATTACTACGACTGACCCACTTCGGAACTGGACGCAAGAGCTAAAGTGAATGCGTTTTTTCTTTTTCTTTCGAACCAGCCCGGGAGAGAGAGACATGTTTTTAGTTGCTTTTTTTTTTCATGGTGAAACAAGTTTTTCTCATTACTGACCTGTCTGGTGGGAGGCAGCCTGAGTCTATCGAGCATGAGCCGCGGAAAAACTTAATATCAGCCGGATCAAAACGCTGCCAGTCGTCATACTTGTTTGGTTACAACACGGATTTTCCGAGACTTTTGTTGCGTTGCATTAAAAGCGCTCGGCTGACAGAGCGGCCTTGGTGGTAGCATGAAGCCATGGTGGGAGTGCTCACTGTGACAAAGATGAACCCCCCTCCCCCAGCCCCATGTGAGGCTCCGTGTGCCGTGTTGTGGCTCTCTGTTGAAAGCAGCCGCGGCCCGGCGGAGGATGAACCCTCCCGGGGACGGCAAGCGGGGGCTTATGTAACTGAGGAGGGGGCCCTGAGTGGACGTGACCTTTTGCACGATGTCAGGGTGTCAGCGAAAAAATGGAAAAAGTCTCGGTGAGGGGAGAACATGACCACCCTCCGAACAGCCAGGGCGCTGGAGTGTTGCCTGGTGGAGCGCGGGTCTGTTGGCTTGAGGCCAAAGGAAAAGTGGGAGAGCAGAAATGTGGATTTAACAACACGCCTCAGTTGTTTTATCTGAAGCATCCACATTCCCACAGACAGTGTGAAGACACGGCAGCGTCATGTCTGGAGCACATTTGATACCGCTCACTTGTAACAACTCAATGTACGGTACATGAAACGTGTGCCCGCTGGCTCGCTCACATGCAAATTAATCAAAATAAAAGGTGAACATAGTTAAGGACATCAACAATGAAATTAATCAACAACTGAGTGTCCATCAGTTTCAGTTCTTTCCACTTTTTTTCAGATTCACTCGATTTGCTCTCTGGGAAGTTTCCCTTCACAATGTTCTGAAATCTACTAAAAGGGGGAGGGGGGGGGAGTCACCACTCAACTACTTTGGTTCCATCTTGCCTTGAATGTCACTGACATGACAAGATCTCTCCAGTAGATCTATAGAGAAGGCACACAAAGCCTGGTAAATTGACTAATTGTGTCCGCAGATGGAGCGTCTGGAGGGTCTGCAGATTTCAATCCCTTCACCGATCCTTGTGATAATCCACACGCTCACTGTTTCAAGGGCGACGTCCTTCCCTTTTGGTGTGGGGAAACCATTCGTGGAGTCGAGTGCTCGAACAAATTCCAAGAACGAAAAGGTAAAAACGGGGGATTACCAGTTTTTTTGGTCAGAAGTCGGAAATAGAGCACTCCAAAAACATTCGAAGAACAACCAGACACTTGGTTGCTCGCCACTTGTGTGGACTGAACGGCACGCTGCACCGAATAAATCTCCACTTGTTTTGAAGTGCGAATACACCAGTTTGAGGAAAAAGTGCTTTAAATTTGGAGTGTTGACTTTAAACTGTGCAGGAAGTGGCCAATTTGCATTTAAGAAGCGAGCCACCTCGCGCTGCCTGGCAACATAAAAGTACCGGGGAGGAAAAAGAAGGAAAAAAAAAACCCAACCCGTCTTTGAACGAACCTTCGCTGTGTTCATCACCAGACTCTGTGATGCCTGAAGATGTTCAACCAGCAGCCCCAGTAGGAGCTTCTCTCCCAGACAGTAATTAGAAAACACCGCGCCTGCGATCAAAACACACTCTCGGAGCCCTCTGCAACTTTATTTCGCACACGCATGCACGCACGCTCACCCTCCTTCGATAATGTAATTATGACAAATGCTCTGAGATGAGAGGCAGTGAAGTGATGCAACCGGGTCAAGTAAAGTTGAGCCGCGTGCGTCACGGAGATGACAAGCTGGAACACGCCGGGACTGGAGTCTGATGACTCCCATCGAGCAGCTGATGGACACAGACGGGCGGGATGTTGCCAAGTTGAACATGATTGACACAAATGAGCCGCAAACGTATAACGGTTCGAGTGCGGAACCCCCATTTAAGTGCCGGCGCGAGGGAGACGCCGGGCCCGCTGAATTTTAAACAACTTCCTTCCGAGGAGGCCGTTCGGTTGAGATCTATTAAGATGTTTACTTGCCTGCGTAAACAGCGGCCGGCCAGACACGTGGAGATGCAGCGCAGCAGTTTCAGTCCGGCAACACTCCTCCTCCTCCTCCTTCTCCTTCTTTTTCTAAACTTTGCTGTTTGAATAATTCCCATACGTCTGTTTCATAATGAATGAAGAAAGTGGGAGAGAGGCTGGAATTCGCACCCTATGGCTAATGAGTGTCTGCTGCTGGAGACATCTGCATCGGGGCATTCGGAGTGCAGGACGAGCCGGCTGGGCGGCAGTGGTGGGGGGGAAGAGGCTGGCATTGAAGAAGTCTGTGCGGAGAGGGGGTGGGGGTGGGGTGGGGGGGGCTCGCGGTGCCTCATTAGGGCTGCAGTCTCAACAAAAATAAAACCCCGGGCCACAGTGAGACAGCTCAGTCCTGCAGGATCATTGATTTCCATTGATGAATTGATGCTAAAAGACATCACAAACATCGAGAACACATGTGCAGGCATGTGCGTGCTGCAGAACATGCTTCCGTTCATTTTTTTTTGTTGCGTTGCGCTGAAAATGACGCGCCGTTTCCTCTTCGCGAGGTTAATTGTGTTATTTTCCCTCCAAAATACCGCACCAACCGACGGCATTCGCCATAATGCACATAGGATATTGTCTAAGTACAAACAAATTGAAGTTGCAGTACAGCAGGGGGAGGGGGGGCTGTCATGCAATTTTAATTCCAGTATATATTGTTTGTATTAGGTGTGGAGCGGCGCTTACCTCTGGGGCATGTTCTGTGAAACCGGTCCTTGTAAGTCATTCACAGAGACGCTTACTCATTCGCATGCTAATGTTATGGGTTAATATTTGTTCCTCTGATTTGCAATAAGCCAAAGTCCACCTCCTCTAATAAGCCCAATGAATAATGCACAATGCTTATACAATGTTTAGAAATGCATATCTTTGGAGATGAAAATCCCGGCCAACCTTGGGTGAGTTAATGGGATGAGACTCACTCTCCCCGGAGGATGTAAAAGAGGCTCAGCCAAGTCCGGTAAACACTCCGGCTCCTCTAATATGAGGGCTGATGCTCGGCGGCGAGGCTTACAACCTGACCATGCACTGTGTTTGTAGCTGGAGCTTTAGGGATTAGATCGGAGTTAATCTGTGTTTTTCAAAGTTATTTAGGCGCTAATTGCAAAAACAAAAACACACACACACCCCACACCGCACAGACAAAAGAAGAAGAAGAAGAAAAAAAAACAGGCCTCACCTGCCACTCAAACGGAGCAGCTCGCGCTCTGTCAGGCTGTGTTGCGGTTGCGCCCGTGTTGTTTATTTCTCTGTCTTCTCTCAGCTGTACTGTTGATGACTGTTTGTGCTCCCTGCCAAGCTCCTCCGCTGTTTATTCTAAGCAAACCGCTGTTGCTGGTGAAACAAACATAACATTCACTTCGCTGTGAGCCAGGCCCATGTTGAGTGCCGGGGGAAAAAAAAGAGTTATTAGGACGGCTTCGACGCGAGCTCGCGCAGAATAAGGCGGGCCTGTGAGCGGCGGGTAGCGCAGCGGAAGGCTCGAAGATTGACAAGCAGCCGAGTGCCTGAGCCAGCACAGCACAGAGGAAGAGAGAGAGAGAGAGAGAGAACGAGAGAGTGGGAGAGAGAGAGAATCCCCAGAAAGGAGGTTTTAGACAGAAAGACAAAGTGGAACAAGAAGTGAGCCCTGTGGTACTCCGCGTGTAATTAAGGACAAGCGTCAAAGGAAGTCGCGGAGACCCAAAAAAAACTTTTCGGAGAGAGCACTCCAGAACGTTTTCAGAGCTGTCACTCAGTGTACATTAAACAGTTTGTTTCAGGCAGACTGTAATCAGGTCAAGCAGTACTCGAGCCAAGCGCACGCAGACAGCGGCGAGGCATTTTGTCATTTTGAGGACGAGGACAGGCTGACTGTGGTCTGGATCCAACTAATACTCAGTGCCTGTTGCGTACTGCGACTGATTGTCTTGTTCCTGTTTTTTTTTGTTCAGCGGCGTGAATTGAGAGAATCAAGACTTTTGAGGCAGAAAACATGTCTGAGCTCAAACTGGTCTCACATTTTTCGAATGAATCAATCGCCCGTCATGTGGCTATCTGTAAAAGACGCCTTTTACAATGTGGATTTGGGAGGACGTGACACCGACAAACTGTCATCCCGTCTAAAAAATTGCGGTATAAACTTCTTCAGGATGTTCTGCATATATCAGGCAATTAGACATCAGCACAGAGATCCCAAACATTGTATTTGCCATTCTGTCATTTCCCATTAAAAATGCAGCAGACCAATGAAGTCAATGAAGTCAATGATAACGATCGGCAGCTGGCGAAGAGGGATGAAAGAGAATCTATCACAAACTGTAGTTTGTTGTACCGGAGCAGCAAAAGGAAAGAACGGATTTAGTATGATCGAACGAGAGTAAAGAACGGTGAGAGTGATCTAAACACCCTCATCTCAGTTCAGGATAAAACGCTCAGAACGAATTACTTCCTGTAAATCGAATGCAACGCTCTTCACAACACAAAGAAACCCCTCTAAATGCTCGAAAAAGGACATATAAAGACCGATGTCGCGCAAGTTAGCTCAGTCTGAAACCTGCAGCAGAGCTGAACATGCTGGCGTGGCTCAACTCCCCCCCCCCCCCCAACCCAACTCCACCTCCTCTCCACTATCTCGATTTGAGATGCTTGTTTTCATCAGCTCACCACATGTTTACATCACCTCTACATCCCTCAGCCGGTGCAGGTCGGGCAGCCGGGCATCAGCTTCAAGTACTCCCCCCCGCCCCCACCTCTTCCCATCAACACGCACAGTCCCTCCCACAAAGAACACATTCCGCCCTCCCTTTTCGTCAAAAGGGATACCCATCTGCCCTGGAGCCAAATTCCAGCCGTGTTTTCCGGGAACACGGCACTTAGCTTTTGTGAGGCTCCCCTGAGAAGACCCAGGCCTCCCCCCTGATCCCCCCCCCCCTTCCCCAATCGGGGGGCCAAAGACGCTACAAATTATTGAGGGGAACAGACACTGAAGTCTTTCTTTCAACCCCTGACAGGTACCACTGGGCTATTATCAAGATGTTAATGGAGGAGATGGAGCGGTGTGACACAACGGGGACCAGTGGGGTTCAGGGGTGTACGTCTTCACGAGGAAAGCCGCGTTACATCAGCCGGGTGTTTTTGACACCATTGCTCACTGAATATTCATCAGGAGACGCCATCAGTTTGGATCAAAAGCCCCCGAAAACGACAAGCAGAAGGGGGACGCTGACACCTCAGTGGTGTCTACTTGGGATTTCCAGACCCAAATATATATTTAGGGAGGGCTTCTTGAATGTGTGTGTGGGACGGGGAGGTTGAAAAGGGGTCTCAGTCGGACGGGTACCAGATACTTCATTCCTTGCTGCTCCGTCGAGCAAGTACAAGATGTCAGAGAAGCTGCCCGGGGCGGCTCTGGTATGGTTCACTCTTATCTGTGCAGATGAGCCCTTCTGGCTCCGACCTGGCAACCATCAGGCAGCTCCAGCGCTGAGCGAGCAGCCGCTAATGAAAGAATTGCAGATCAGTGGTCGAAGCACTCCCATCACGCTGCCACTCCGCATTAGGCGGCTTTCTGTGTGGCAACAGGAAGCAATCACTCACGTTTATGTCCATAAAGCCGCAGACCATTTCAGTGTCTTGTAGCACGAGCGATCTGAGATTTTTTGGGAGGAGGTGGGGGGGGGGGGGGGATTATGTGAGCGTGCAAGTGGATGTGTGCTTAGGTTGGAGTGGGGACCTGAACGTGTTCGCATGCTGTCATTATGGGGTCTTGTCATCCTTGTGGGGACATTCAGCAAGTCGTCAACACAAGATGCGTCAAATTGAGCTGCAGGCTTGATTTTGAGGTCAGGCTACATTTGGGATTCTGTAATTTAAGTAGTCAATTTTGAGTTGGTCTTTGTGAGGAAAAGATATTTTTCACCTGACATGATTTTTCTCTTACAGATGCACTTCAGCACTTAACCTGTGGCGGACTAGCAGCTGTAACCAGGAGATTACTCAGGTGTGTTCTGGGGCGACTAAAAGAGCGCGTGCGGCCCTCTGGGGTCCATAGGACACATACACGGTCAGCTGGAGCTCAGCGATGCTGCTTCTGTTTTGCAAGACGAATCTGAGAAATCTGTCACCTGAACACGCCTGCAAGTGCTGTTCTGTTCCCAAACGTGTAACATCTGCATGAAATGAACCCATCCCCTCGACTTTGATGTCCCTGAAGGGCACACCGTGAATTACATTGTTGAGTTTCTGTGGTTCCTGCTTGTTTAGTGTTTCTCCGTTGTTGTTTTGCTCTTTCTTTAAAGCATTGTCTGCGCCACAGTATGCTTATGAGACGTTTTGTTTACGGGTTAACTGGAGGTTGTCGGTGTTTTGGGGGCTTGCGACTTTCCTAAAACAAAGCCGCCCGGGCCCCCTGATTACAACTTGGTCGGCTGCTGGTGCTTTCCAACCAGGGTCTTCTGGGGATTCCTTTCATGCGGACGACCCACTGAGCGGCTCCCCAGAGGAGAGCACGTCGTACCTTTAAGGGATCTTCCTCTGTTTACATTTGCACCAAGAGCGGGAGAGCCAGAGCAAGAGAAGATGTCTCTGTACGCGCCGGGAACCCAAATCCGAAGCCGGGCTGCCGTGCTTTGCCTTTGTTTCACCGACACGTTCCCACGAAGACCGAGATGCGACGCGCCGGGATGGGACTGATGCTCGCTCTGTGTCCTTCACACAGCCTGGCAACACAATGTGGACTCCAAGGCGTGTGTGGAACAAAAGGTTGTGGCGTTGCACATTGATTAACCTCGACTTTTGCGTGCAGCATTTCACGCGCGGCGCCCCGTCAGTGTCACAGACGGTCTCCGGCTCCGAATCTGCTGCAGGTTTCCCTCCCTGCTGTCTGCTGGTGAGGGACGGTTGGACCTTTTCTTACTTTGTGTTTGAATTTTAAGTGCAGTGAGATGAACTGAAGTCAATTATAGCAGAAGAAAGGAGATCTGAAGCAGCATTGCTTTGGCGTCACAGGTTTCCCCTCTGAAATATAGTTGTGTTAATGTGGTTCTTTGCAGAAGATGTGAATGACGTTTCATCTTTTGTGGAAGCTGGATGCAGATTTAAGTTCTCCTGACTGCAATAATCACATAAAATACATCTGAGATGCTGAGGGGATGGATATCTTCCATGGTGCTGGTACTGAGAGCCTGGTGGCACCTTTCTGCGCCTCGCTCTGTGTGTGAAACGCACTGTGGCGAGCTCCTGTGGCTTCTCCACGGTTCCACATAATTTGGCATCTGTGTCCCTGGCTTTGGGGTCGGCTTCCCGGCGCTCCCGGGTTCATGCACGGCAGCATGTCAGCCCCGGCTACAACTTAAAGGAAAGCGGAGATGAAATCATTTCCTGTTATCGCCACGCTTGTTTGGTTTCCTGGTAACGTGTGGGTGACAATTGGGGGGGGGGGGTTAGAGAGGGGGAGGGCCGACTTCTGAGAGCGGCTTTGATCCTTGAACCCTAATAAACCTCATCGCGTACTGTAGATGAAAGGGTTAGATTAACTCCTCGCTCATAATGAAACTGCGCCTTCAAGCCAGACGCTCCTATTGATTGATATAATGAAACATTTTGTCTGTCATGGAAGTCTCAGACAAATCAATCAGTCCCGAAGCCCATTAATCATGAATATCTGACATCGGCTGCTTCTCCTGGTCGTGCTTGCATCAACGGGCTGGTGGGAGCCTCTTTGCCTTAAAGTGTTAAAAAAAAACAACAAAAAAAGCTGCACAAAGCAATACAGTCAAACACATGCCAGCAATGATCCAATCTCAGGTCAATGAGAAGAATCTCCACATTCATGCAGTCTAATACGGAGGATCTATACTCAGTCTATCAATAGTCTCTATCTGCAGCCAGTGAAAACATTGTATGGGATCAATGCGTTCAGCCTGCAGCGCCGAGATCTTCTATTAACAGTTTCGCGCAGCCATTTAAATCAGCGGAGGAAGGGATCGATCCGGAGCCATCCAGCGTATCAGTGATAGTTGGGGTTTTTATGACAGGGGGGTGTAAGTATGAATTACGCAGCCCCGGTTCATCCGGGTGGCGGAGTGTGTAAGCGGCCGAAAAGCAAGCGGTGCAAAAAAAAAAAGTTCTATAAAAATAAACTGGGAAAGAGGAAGCGGTGCTGAGAAAACCCTCCCGTTCACTGCGTGTGAGGTTATGCAGAAACAGTGTGTCAGGCGCCTTTGCTCTCGCTTCGCTTTTGTCAAGACTTCATCTCTGCCAAGGACGTGAGGGAAGCGGATGTCGCTACAAGAAAATAGAAGATAAAGACGCTAAATGTGAGCAGGGAACGGAAGGGAGCACTCGACCGCACAGATGTGGGTCCGGAAGCGGCACGGCCCGGCACGGCCCGACCTGACCGCCACCTGACGCGACTTGACCGGAGGCTCGGCCCAAATCGATAAGCTCCGCCCTCTAAGCGGAACCAAAGTGAAAAATCAGTAGGGGTCAGATATTTTGACCCAAAACGAGCAAAGATGCTCAGTAGGAGAGCGAATTTTGGAGTGTTGATGGACTGAATGCTGCCAGCAGGCACTTGTGTAAGAATGAGTCAAAGAAACAAGAAAGAAATCTACATTTTACTTGCTTTTTTTTAAAGTTCTGTTCAAACCCTTGTACCTAATTGCATTATTTCATTTCCTGCTGATTCATGCGATCAGTTCTCAACATTTCGGCGTTACGCGTGCTTGTAAACTCACATCATTCGTTTACTTTTCTCCTCTTTTTAAAGCCTCCTTCATCCACAGTGTGAGGGCTGGACTCGGTCCCAGCCCCGGCCCGGCGGGGAGGCGGACCGCGCCCTGCGAAGGTCACCGGCGTGGCGAACACGATCTCAGCGAAACATGAATCATTATGATTCGGTTATAAACAGGATTCTGCTGTTAATCGGCCCATAATGAGACTTTATTCCACATCACTCCAAATAGCGGCATCTCATGCTGCAGTGCACTTTTGCATGTAACATAATATTTCCACTCAAGAGTCGCTGCCGCTCAGCAACCCCTCTGTGTGCTGTTTTTTTTTTTTTTTTGTTAATACTGAAAAATTCACTCAAGTTCTGATGACTTTTTAAGTGCCAAACATTTCGTTGCATACACAATAGTGGCTACACTTCTCCCGTTTGACAATCAGAGCAACCCAAGCGAAGAGGAGTTGCTACGGCGATTACCTGGGTAGTAACGAGTGATAGTTAAGCTGCAGAATTCAGGGTTTATCAGAGAGAATCCTCTTAACGTGTGAAAGTCAAACAAAGACTGGGGATTGCAGTGGTTCTGCAGGGTAACTCACCTTTCTCAGGGGCTGGTAGTGACCAGGTTTGACCGCTAAGACAAGGGGAGCATTAAATGAAAGCAAATGTAACTGAAAGTCTGCAAATTGTATAAATTCATGATCTTGCATTTTACAAATTGACATAAAGTGAAACGAGCCCTCAGAATTCTAACGAAGCTGATCCATGTCGGGTTAATCTGCGTCTATTGGAAGGGGTTTATTTTTTAGACATTCCCACGCTAGACACAACTCAACACGTTCACCTGACACATCCTGTCTTAGTCCCCTGCAAGCTGTGCAAGGCAGAGACAAAAGTTCTGTCCATTGGATTTAAGTCCACCCCGGTGATTTGAGGTGATAACTTTAACCCTCAATCACCGTCCGTCCTTGACCGGCTTCCAATCGTAAAACTTTTAATCTCGCTTTACTCGCCACAAGTGGATATTTTAGGGGGAGGCTAATGAGACATGGTCGGTGAACATGGGATCATTTTTGTGGCTTTATGGACACGGTCAGTAAAAAGAAAAAAAAAACTCATATTCGCCGATTAGTGACACGTAAATGTCACATTCCTACCGGACATGATTGGAGGCGGGGGGGGGGGGGGTGTTACGATGGGCCGCGCAAGGGGCGGGGTGACCCTCCACGTGGTCGCTCTGCCTGGTGAGAGCGCAGGAAGCGCCACCGCGCAAGGAATAGCTCGAGAGTCGGAAAAACAATGGACTTCCACCCCGCGGTGGACACAAATGACCGCCGCCAGTGGCTTCGTCTCCTGTTTGTTGCTCCATCATTTCTCGTGGGCGGTAATTGCGCAGTGAAACATCCTGTTTTGAGTTACCTAACTCAATAGAGTCAATGCACAATAAGAATATTTCCTAAGCTGTGTAATGGCAAGCAAGACGGGGAAATGGGTTGTGACAGAAGAATGCGGCGATCGGAGTCGAACGCGGCCTCTTCCCCTTCTGTTTTCGTCCTAAACAAGAGGTCGGGCTGACACGCCGTCTTGTTTTACGCCGCTGTAAAGATGACAGCCCCCCCCCTCCCTCCAAAGGACGTAACGGATGAATTGATAAGAATCCAGCTGAGGAGGCAGGGGAAGGGGAGGGGAGAGGTGTGATTTATGCCGGGGACCCGCTCGGAGGGTGGCTCGGGTCAGGGAGAACAGGGGGAGAGCGCGCCGGCCAAGGTTGCCGGTGCGACCAGATTAAGTGTCCAGACGCGGCCTGTCACTGGAAATACGGCCCCGACTGTGGGAGGCGGGAAGCGCGCCAGAAAGCGAGTGGCAAGTGGTGACGCGACGCACAGAAAGGACATAAAAAGTCTCCCCGCGCTGAGGCAAAAGCGCTCAGGAAGTGAGGTAACGCGGCAGGTGATGCTTCCTGTTTCCAAGTGCTGAGAAGGAAGAGATGCGGTGGAGATTTAAACAGGCGAGGGGCGGGGGGGGGGGTTGCGGAGGGGGTTTGGCTGGGGATTTGGCTGGAGCAGATGGTGGAGGGAAGTGGAGCCGAGCGAAGATACGAGGAGAATGGTAAAGAGCGTGGACAGAGGAGGAAGGATGTAAGTTGGTCCCCGGGGGGGGTGGGGGTGGGGATGAGGTAGTGGGGTTATCCACCGGCTGGGCTGGGCGGACTCACTACAGCCTGCAACCGTACGAGCCCGGCGGGGGGGGTTGCCGGGGGGAGTCAGAGGGCGAGAACAAGACGCTCAAGTAAAGTAGAGAGATCATATCACATCCACGGATGTGTGGCGGTGGAGAAAGGTTTGATGCGCTCTCAAAAATGTTTTTCCTTCTTTTCTTTTTTTTTTATCTCCCTGTTTCGTGGGCTCAGTTTGAACGCTACCTGCTCACAGCTCCACCGTTCAGCTGCAGCCTGCAGAGGAAAGCCAAGAAATACAGTCGGTGTAAACAGGGAGACGCACTCTGTCTGGTTCGAGGTTGCCAAGTATCTTGTAAAATCCCAAATTGACAATTGATTAAAGAACAAAGGACAGCTTTCGATCAAAGGAGACATGTTTTTCCAGCATGTCCCATGATGCACTCTGAAATCAACTGCGTGTGCAGGTGATTGATGGAGAGACATCAAACGGTTAAAACTAACTCGGGTTCACGGCTCCTGGTGGTAAAACCACTCGCAGTTAACATTTACCCCCCCCCCCTTTTTCGCTCACTCTTCTTCTGAACCGTCATCTGATTGTTTAGTTTTGCCACAACTGTGCCAGATGCAGTCTGGCTGCCATGGTTACCGCATCGGAAGAGTTCCGGCCACAGCTGGAGCAGCTGTTGGAACTAAGCGTGTAAAAAGGCAACCGACGGGGACGCTTCATGTGCAGAAAGCCGTGAGAGATCCACCGGTCGAGTCTCGCCGACCGGCGCAGGATTGTCCAGAATCTGTTTCACACTCTGACGCTCAATCTTCGAGTTATTACACGGAAACATTGCGATACCGGGATTTTGGGGATGGATTTTCCCCAAACGCACCACTTTTTCTTGGAGCAGCTCACTGGAAGCGAACCAAGCGGCGAACCAAAACAGCATCCAGCATGTTGTTCCTTGCACTGGGAGGCTGCCAGGCTTCATGGCAAACTGGGATCACTAACTAGCAGCTTCAGAGAGAGTGAGTGGGATCAGTCTTTAGCGAGACGAAATAACAAGTGTATTTCCCAAAATGTCAGAGTATTCCTTTAAAAAAAAAAAAAAAAACGTCTCAGCTGCTCCTCCAGTAATTTGCATAGTTACCTGACAGTGCCTCTGTCTTTTTTTTTCCTTCTCTCTTTTTTTTCAAGGAATGGCTGCTGAAAAGTGTAATCAGCTTTGTGTCGAACAAAAAGCAGGTGTGTGAAGCGAGCTGCACGGGGAAGGAGCTTAGAGGAGAGGAAGGGGGAGGTAGATGGTGCAGGGAAGGGAGAAGGGAGTGGAGAGGAGAGGGGGGGCGTGTATGTGCTCTTTTACATCAATTTCAACCTTTCTACCAAAAAGAGAGAGAGAGAGGAGGGGGGGGGGGTTGAAAAATAAATAAATAAAAAACCTGAGGATAAATCCCAGAAATAGATTTAAGCTCAAAGTGGCAGACTCCAAGCTGTTTCTCTTTGCCATACGGCAGCTGTCTTCAAACGTCTGGGATGACACAGCAAGCATCCTGTTTATTGACTAGCAGCAGGAAGCGCTTTCAGTGCTAACAATGTGCGCCACTTACAAGTCTCCTTGCTGCTCGCTCGCTCACTCTCTTTCTCTCTCTCTCGCTTTCCTTTTTTTTAAAACTTCAACACTCCCCCAAAAATAGGGGGTGGGAGGGGGGTGGTGGAGGGGCATGTTAACTTGAAAATGAGGCATCTCGGGGAAAGCTGTGCATCAATATTCATTCATGCAGAACATGCATTGTCAAGCAGAAATAGAGACGGCGATGAGCGCTGCATTTATTTGTCATTTACCTCCTGGTATGCTAATATAATGAGGTCTGCACACCAAATAACCAAAGTCTGCGTGAATACTGATTCCGCGCCGTGTTTCCAAATGCAGCTGGCACACAGGGAACACAAACACTGCCGTTAGGGTCTCTGTTTTCTCCCCTCCCTCCCCTCCAGAGAATACTTAGTGATAATAGTGGGCTCCGTTCTCCTTTGAGGGAGCGAGGACAAAATTATATTATTCCATCAGCATAAGGTTATTGCATTATGTGTTCCTTACATACTTCAATAAGCAATAAATCTTCAGGCAGGCCAGCGGGGAAGCCGCACAAAGGTAAAGCGTATCACGGCGTTATGGATAGCGGTCGCCAAGCGGCCGCGACAGTTTGTTGGAAAGCAGACGAGCGACTCTAAACCGGAGGGGAAATATTACAGGGTCACAAAAGGTCTTGGAGGAAGAAGATTTGTTAGGGGTTTTTTTTTGTTTTTTTTTAGTTTAGTTTGGTTTCTTCGCCCTGATTTTAAGGCAAAGCTTTGTGGCATTTATTCCACTGAAACAACAATTACAGGAACTGCTCGTCCGCCTTTGTGTTGGAGACCAGGCCTCCTGGCGGGATAGAGGGAGATCTGTGATGCTTGTTTTGTTCAATAAATTGTGACAATCTTGGGAGAATTAGACTACAATATTTTCCAAAGATACAATAAGGTTAAAGGTCAGAATAGGTTCTGCCCTGATCTCTTATTTCTGCTGCTTTTTAGTTCTTCTTGAGGTTGTTTTTTGTTTTCTTGTTTCGGCCTCGTTGGTCCAGCCGTTCTCTGTAGCTCCGCCCTCCATGTGCCTCACTCCTTCCTGTTTACCTTGATCTTCTCCACCTATGTTGCGTTAGCTCTCCCCTCCTCCTGTGTGCTTCTAAAGTCCTGCTGTTTCCCTCCAGGGTTTGGTTCGTGGAATCAATGCACTTTGGGTTCGGCGTTTGTCTCTCATTTGATTGGCTGAATGAGGAACGCCTTTGGTTTCAGCCTCCCGTGACTGTTCCCTTTCTTGCTCCTGTTGGGCCGTCTTCCTTGGCTACCCTAGCTACTCGCCACCTTTTCATGCATGTTACCAAAGCAGCACTGAAACAAAACTGATGTTTGGGAGGAAGAATGTCAACTCCTTCCTGGATTTTGGGACTCAACCCTGCATTTCTCCTGTGATGCATGGATTTTTTCTCCTTAAATTTCCAACTTCATCAGCATTGGATGAAGATCCTTCTCCCCCCCCCCCCCCCCCATACCAACACTTTTCACGCCATCCCCCTAAGACGTCCAACGCCAGGCGAGGATTTATCTCCTGTAAGTGGTCCTAATTAGGAAATTCTGATCAGTTTCTTGCAGCTCGAGTGGGAAGAGGGGGGGAAAAACTGAGTGAACGGTACGAGAATGGTTAATGAGTAAAGCAGGGTTGCTGTTTTCCGCAGGCTGCACCAGTCTCCTGTGCTCCTGCTCCGACTCGACCCCCTTTTCAGTGATTCTCCGACTTGCAAGCCAGCACACAGGCCTCCACAGAGCCCCCCCCCCTCTAGGATGTTTCAAGGTACGTACGTACGGTTTTAATGGCGCGCCGGTGCACGCTCGCGCCGCCGTCCCCTCACTCGCGCAACGTAAACAACGTGGTTTTCCTAACAACATGTTTACCGGAGACGGAGTGAGTCAGGTCTCCCAGGGTTACGCGAGGACGCCGGGCGGCCTGCGTCACCTCGCCTCCATAATGGAAAGCTCGGGCGGCGGATACAGCACAACAGTGTGCCGGCATTGACCCGCGGGTGGAGGTCTTTGTATGAGTTGATGATGGAGGGGTGGGGTTTTTGGGGGGGCTGGATGAAAATCTGGCCTTGACACCTTTGGAGCAGGAAATTGGACATCTTTGTTTGGAATGATTGATTTTCTTTTTTTTCCTCCCCCCCTCTCTTTCTCTGAGGAATGCTTGAATAAAGTCCCCGCTCGGGCAACACGGTGGCTCTTTTGAATTTCAGGTGTGAAAAGATTTTTGCATTGAGAGCGGGCGCTTTGAAACAGGCACATTTTTTCCTCCCTCCATCCGTGAATTCCTTTCTAGTTTTTTTTTCTTTCTTTATATGTTTTTTTTGTGTCATGAATCATGTAGAAAAAGCCGAAAAAGAGGACCAAAAATGTCACGGTTGCAATTAAAGGGACGTGTCGCTGCTGCTGCTGTGTCTATCCAGGAAAGAAAAGGAGGGGGGGGGGGGTGGAGCCCAGAGTGCTGTCGTGTGAGTGACATTGTTTATGTTTCACTTATCTCTGGCAGATGTTAGCTGAGTGAAATTGAATTCCTGGCAATGAGGAGGAAAGAGATCACGGCGCGCATCCTTTTTTATGTCTGGGGACAGGATTTCTCCTGGCCGGCCTTGATCCTCCGATTGTATGCTCCGCGAGCCTGTTGGTGGATAATGACAAAGGTCGGGGGGGTGAAACAGGCTTTTCCTGAGTCATGGGGAGGGAGGGGAGGGAGGTGTCAGATGCCGCTGGCAGCCCGCGGCTTCAGCTCGGATAAAGAGTGGGGGAACAACGGAAGCCAAATAAACCCCAAATTTCCACCGCGGATTCAAATCGGCTGCCTAATTCTCCGACTCGAGCGAGTTCCGAGTCCCCACCGCGTTTTATAGTTCGTCATATTCCGGCTCCTTTTTCCACATTATCAGTCCGGACTTGTAAATCTTCCCTAAAAGATAAATCCCGCGGTGATAAAATGTAGTCAGTCATCTTTATTGGATTTCTGAAACTGGTGTGAAGACGGCCAGATGAAATCGCTGCTCGCAAATGCGTATGAAAAAAAAACACGCACGCACACACACACACATCCCTGAGTGAGAAGCTTTGCTCGTATGCTGAACGGCGAGCATTTATCTGCCGGAGCTCTTCCGGCTGCAGCCGCGGCGACGCGCCCCCCCCCGCAGAAATTGCCGGCGAGATGATGCACCGTCGCTTCGCTGTAAAACCTGGTGCAAAAGCGGGAGAGAGAGGAAGGTGGGGGGGGGCATCGAGAGCAATTTGGTGTCATTTGCTGAAGGGGCCCGGTCTCATGTGTAGGCGCTCTGTTTCCTCTTGTTTACCCCGAGCTGTTTCTCAAACCCAGGATAACGACCCTGAACAAACATGACTATCAGCTGATATTACGGCGGGGGCTCCGCGAGCATGTGCAGATGACACTCATTACCGGCGCGGGGTCAGGAGAGACACGGGGGTGGTGGTGGCGGCGGTGGACGCGCACACGCATGCACAAGGCGACACCTCTCCGGCTTCGTTATGCCCCGATTGAAACAACAATTTGCTCCCACGGGAGGAGCGAAAAAGCGGAGACCCAGACGGAGAACAGCCAAACAAACAATAAGGGAGTATGACATTAAGGCGGCGCGGCGTTGTTCCGAACCCGAAGACGCGGGAAAACGCGCCGGTTCCTGTTCCTTACTAATTTCCTGTCATCTCCTCGCCGTGACTCCTCCGATAGCGCCCGTCGATATCACACGCGCCGTTATGTAACATTGCGTCGGATTATCTCCTCACGCCGGGGTTAAAAAAACAACCCCGGTGAGTCCGCCTTGGCACATGCTCACCCCCCCCCCCCCCCCCACCTTCCTATCCAGCCCTGTGCGGCGTCCCATGTGCCGCCATGCTACACATGAAAAATCAATGGGAAAATCGCATTAAAAATCGATGCACGATAAGCCGGTTATCTCTGGCGCTGGTGTGGAGTCAGACGCGCATGAGTAAGTGAGGCGGGGAGGTCAGCGAGGCCGAGGCCGCCAACCCGAGGGCGGGGGGGGGGGGCGTATTTTTGAGGTGCTGGGGTGTTCGGGGTGTAAAGGACACAGGTTTCCCCACCACCCTTGCTTTAATGGCTTTGTTGTGTGTGTGTGCCCCCCCCCCCATATCAGAGCGAAGGCTCTCTCATTAGCCTTCTGTTTAATGTAAATGCTCCGTGGGAGTAATACTGCAGTTTGTAGTCTGCTCACACAGCCCTGCACTGAACACTGTGATGGCAGTGACGCAGCGGGAGCTCCGTCCACGCTCGTGTTTGCGTCTTCTGCGGAACGGGAAGGCAGTAGTTGGAGTCGTCCAACGTACGGGCCCTCAACGACAAACATGCAACGCGTTACGTGATTCCACCTCGCTCGACCCCGGCTGTGGGTTCCTAAACTCCGCCCTCCTGTTTTTTTTTTTCTTTCTTCTTCTATCCAGTAACTTTATATCCGTCCTCAGATGCACTCCTGAATGAGCGCCGCAGCACTTCCATAAAATCTGGGGTGAAGAGAGGATAAAGGAAAATGATATGTTGACTTTCAGTTCCTTGTTGGTCGGTCGGTCGGTCAGCTTTTTGTTTTTTTTCCTTCCTTTGCAGAACAAAAAAAAACCTGACTGAAAGCAACAATGCCACAATGACAGAGAAGTACACATTGTACAGCCTGTCTTGGCTCGTGTGTTAAACTACAACTCGCCTGGACTGCCAGCCACATTCCTCCTTCTGTTTTTTACAACCCTGCAGATTTTACTTTGGGTAAGAGCGTCCGCTAAATAAAGACTTTACAGTGTGTTACTGTTCCTGGTACACTGTCAGTTTAAGACTTCCATCACCAAGCAGCATTTGTAGATAAACAGCGAGTTGACTGATGAGTGATTGCAGTTTCTTTAGTTGAAACATTACCAATAATGTAATGTAATTCTCTCGTTGTTGCACTTCAGGCTGGATTAGACACTCACAGGCTAATCGGGGGACGTGGACCACATGTTTGTTGCCCCTGTGTGAGGCAGACCACTAGACCCTGGACACTTGATCCTTTGGGACCAGGACAAACTTCAGCATCATCAGGAGGTGCAAGCTAAATGACAAAGTTAGTGAAATGTCTCATTGTCGGGAGCACGGACAATACCCTGTCAATACCCTGCACTTGCATGGCACATTTTCACCTCGGCCGTCCTCGAAGCACTTTGCACCTCCGACTGAGGTTCACAGAGGTGTACGACTGCACACCGATGGCGACAAAAGTCGCCTCTCAAGGTGTTCGCCCCTCCGTCGCAGGGGGACTGGGCGCCAGGCGAGTCGCCCGACGACGCTTTGCAGAAAGGTGCCGCGGATCGATTTGCCGCCCGTGGTTGTCGTGATCGGACGACGACCTGCTGGTCCCAGATGGTTTGGCGGATGCTTCTCCGAAGGATGGACGTTTGACCTGGAACTAAAGAGTCACTTGTGCTAAAACCACGAGTTAGCCAAGAGTTTGACGAGACTGTAAAGACGAAAGAGCACTTTTTGAACTGCAGTCTCTGTTTTGACATCGACGGACCTAATCCGGAACTCGCTTGTTCAATTACGCACAACTTAAAGTCTTGTCTGGCGACTGAGCGCCTCCTCTGAGCTCAGCACGGCCTCCAACAGTGTCTTTGTCTCACATGCAGGCAGCTCACCGGCTGCACTAATTCTCCCGCACGTGTAAATTCAGGCCGCGCGGGCCGTATATTATCTCGAACCGTGAACGCATCCAAAGAGTATTTATCTGCCCTTCGACCACGCGGACGATTGCCCGCCCCCCCTCCCCCTTTTGAACGGAGCGGCAACAGTTGGCGCGTGCCCAACTTCCCCCTCTGCCAGTTAATAAATAAAATCCGTTTACTGTAATAATTCATCCTGCGTATCTTGTCTAGGTATCGCACGCGCAGCGCGTCGCACGCTCCCGCAGCGAGCAAGGTGCCCTTCAACGCGCCTGAATAAAACGCGAAATCCGCGCATTGAGGTAGGACCACCAGAACTAAACCCGTTTTAGTCTAAATTTGATCCCTTGTAGCATGAAGTTGACCCGTTTATCTCCTCCACAGATTGAATTGAAGTGGTCGGCGGATGGGGGGGGGACTTATCATTTTCGTCTGCTTCTTTTTTCAAAGGGGGGTCTCGGGGTTTTTAAATACGCAGATAATGGGAGCGCGAGAGGCACATTATTAAGGGAAAAGCGCGTGGAGCGCGAGGGTGGCGCCATCAGTCAAAAAAGACATTAGAGATCGGGATCAATCCCGTTATGGAGGGGAAACGTATGCACAATGCGACTGATCTCCATATTCATATGTGTAACTGTGTGCCGTGTCATTAATAATCCCAAAGATGGTCCATAAACTCCGACGGCGGCGCCACGGAAATTCAATATGAGCGAGCGGGGCGGGGGCCGGGGCCCTAAAATGTGTGGGGGTTTTGATTAGGCTACACGGATGGGGAAGTGGATAAGGAGAAGATATAAAAGCAGGCGCACATCTGCATCCCCACAGGAGAGCTTCTGGAGAGCAAGATGAATATGGATTCCCATTAGAGAGCGAATAGTTCATATCCAGGTGATTTGTTACGAGGTATCTGCTGCGCGGATCTCCGCTCCCCTTTTCCAGCCGGCGCCCGCCACTCCTCCGCCGAAGTCATTTGTGGCGGGGGGGGACGAGATTCCTCCAGACAACCCCCAGATTAAAATGCGGTTGGATGAAGTGGCAGGTGGCAATCACTTCACCCCCCCGTCCTCCCAAAGCACCCTTCGTCTCCCTCGCCCCCCTTTCTCCCCCGGGCTTATTTTATTGAAGTTTTAAAAAAAATAATAATAATGAAATAAAAAATACCTCCGAGAGGATCTCGCTTGGTGGGGCGAAGGTTTTTCGGGGGAACATCGGTCACAACCTGATGCTAACGACGCCGTGATGAAAGGACGGGAGAGGCGTGCGATGGAAATGCGTGCAGGTGCCCGGAGCGAGCATCCGTAATGCGCCCCCCCCCCCCATAACAAGTCAACATAAATAATACCCAGCTGCCGCTCCGGTGCTTTGTGATATATGCTGAGCGGTGTGCCTCAATGTAGTTCTGCATTTTCGGGGGGGGGGGGGGGGGGGGGGTTTAACGATGCTCACCTGAAGGCTGTATTTTAGGAGCGAGGAATGCTCAGCGCAAGGAGCGTCGACCTGGATTCTCGAAATAGAGACCTTTGAACGGGAGGACGGAACATCGCGGGGTCGAGTTTATCTAACTTTTGATGGCAGCTCCGAGCGGGGGGCGGGGCAGGCGGCACACGCACGCAGTCGCGCTATCTTAGGCGGTATCGCCTCCCCCCCCCCAGCTTAAGAACGGCGGTCCAAGGTCGGCGTGTTGGCGCAGGAGGACGGGAGATTCTCCGGGGTCGGCGGTTTATCGAGAACTAAGAAAAAAAGGGGCCGGCGTTTGGCCGCGCGGGGCGGACAATGGGAGCGAGATGAGGATCGCGGCCAAGCGGCTCCGCTGACCTCCGTCGCTCGCTCCGCCGACGTTCCCGCCTCCCTCCCCGTCGCCCTCTGGACCGCTTCTGTATTTTCACGCCGAATCAATAGGGACCCTATAGAGTGGCTGACTCAAAATTAGCTGGAAACGTAACGACTAAAAAATATCAATAGGTGTAGATAATGTGGCTGCAAATGTCTTTATCGCCGCGCCTGTAATGGAAAGCCATTATCATTTTACTGCTGAATTCCCAAACCAATTGTAATTGTAATATTATAGCCTATTGCGATAGAGTTGTGATATTTTTATTGACGCGCTCGCTATAGTTTCTATCAGCGGAGTGAATTAAGCAGGATATTCCCAGTCCGCCCTGTTTACGTTGGCTCGTTTTGAAGCATGTTGCAACACAACTGGCTTCTTCTTCTTTTTTTTTTAAACTTCCTTTTTTTTTGTCTCCTTCTCCTGTCTTTCACTGACAAGTCCCAACCGGGCCCCCCCTGGCACATTTCATCCCGTTCAGTCCCCGGAGAGTGCTTCCCGGCTGCCTCCTCTTCTCTTTTCTTTTTTTTTTCTGTTTGCGCACACGGCGAGGCGAGGAGCTCCTCGGCTTTTGTGCCGCATATGCGCAGAGATCAGCGTGTGTGTGTGTGTGTGTTTACAGTGGACTGTGATGGTAATTCCTGCCAGGTATCTGGGATATGCAGGTGCTCCTGTGTGTGCTTGCGCTCGAGCGCCTCGCCCACCCCTCCTCCCGCTTCTTTCCTTCCTCCTCTCGATCGGGACCCTCCAAGAAAAACAGCGAGGGGCGAACGTAAACAGACCAACGAAGGGTGAGGCCGCGTTATATAAGCCCCCCCTCTCTCTCCACTCACCCCCTCCCCCACGACCACCACCCCCGTACTATTCAGCTGGGGGGAAGGAGTGCTTCGGAGGCTGGCACGGCTCGCTTGACGTCGGAGGGCTTGAGAGAGATGTATCGCGCCGTCCGACTGTCAAAACACCTGGCGTGTTGCAACATGCTGCATTTGCACTTGAATGTGCTCACTTGGGGCGGGGGGGGGGCTTCTATAGCATAGTGCCGAGTCTCATGCATGTTACACAACATGCTGACTTGATAGCTGCGCTGACAGATGTGCCCCCATGAAAACAACGCCGCCGCGCTTTCATTAAAGCCGCTTTTACGGTCAATTCAGCCGAGCGCGTTTCCGGCTTCATACGGAGGCGGGCAGACGGAGGAGCTCCTCCGTCGCAGGTGTAGGTTCGAGTAATGGCCACGAGGCTTCTTCTGCGATTGTTACCCGGCCAATTAAAACGGCTCATCAGAGGCTGGCGGAGGGGACTGTTGTTAGTCTAATTAGTAGCTACAGGCGATGGCGGCGGCGCGAAGCTTTTTTCGCGCGAGCAAGTAATCACAAGTCCGGCCGGCAAATCCGCTCAAGAATGTTTCATTACCCAACACACCGCACTGCAGGTCAGTCGTTTTATGGGCCACTTTCTGTCCTGTTGGCTCTTTACTTCGCTATCAAAGTGAGCTTAAATGTCGGAGGATGGCAGCCCTGAGGTTAGAGCCCCCCCTGCCCCCTTTCAATAAAAGACAGTTTTGCTGAGGTTGGACTTCGACTGTACAGGGATGATGACTAGCATCTGATGGTTGAGAGGCTGTTTTATCACATCCGCCGAATGAAGGAAAAACTCGCTGGACCCTAAATTTTAGTGTGTGTTCTGTGTTGAGTGTTTGTGCTAAACGGCCTAATCGTCCATTATCCCTCCTGCTCCACACTGCGCGTAGACTGTATGTTCAGTGGCCTGATCGTTATACCGTATTTTCCGCACTATAAGGCGCACCCGATTATAAGGCGCACCTTCAATGAATGGCGTATTTCAAAACTTTGTTCATATATGAGGCACACCGCAGTATAAGGCGCATAGAATAGATGCTACAGTAGAGGCTGGGGTGACTTTATGCATCCATTAGAAGTAGCTGCGCTAAAGGGAATGTCAACAAAACAGTCAGATAGGTCAGTCAAACTTTATTAATAGATTACAAACCAGTGTT
>JASSRZ010000002.1:13473579-13495051 GCA_032164315.1 Malacoctenus gilli | reverse complement strand
CAAATGGAAATGAAACGGCACGCCTCGCGCAGTCATATATCCCAGCATGAACCGCGTGCTTGAAGTCGGCGGCTGCTGACCGTAGTTGCGAGACCCCTGGCTCAATATTGGTCCACATAAAAGGCGCACCGGATTATAAGGCACACTGTCCGCTTTTGAGAAAATTGGAGGTTTATAGGTGCACCTTCTAGTGCGGAAAATACGGTAATTGGACATGTACGCGGACTCCCTCGAAACGGGCTCGTCGTTTTTGTTGGCTTCCAGCCCAAGAGTCTGCAGCCCACTTCCTGGACCGGGCGCTTTACGACACTCACTTAGAATTGTTGATGAGTTTCCTCAAGGAACAAAGTTAAAGTTTACCCGGATTAGTCACCCGGGTCAATGGGCTGCCTCTGTTCCTCTTTGGTGGCGGCCAAAGCTGCTGCCAAGCGGCTGATGTGAACGTCGGTAACCCTCCCGCGTGCTCGCACACGTTGGCGTTTC
Source organism: Malacoctenus gilli (assembly GCA_032164315.1). Classification (NCBI taxonomy): domain Eukaryota; kingdom Metazoa; phylum Chordata; class Actinopteri; order Blenniiformes; family Labrisomidae; genus Malacoctenus; species Malacoctenus gilli. The sequence goes on along the minus strand of JASSRZ010000002.1, from coordinate 13,494,568 downwards.
TCCGAGATCCACTCCGCCGTCGTCGACCTTTGACATCCGCGCCGAGCGTGCCTCGGCGCGCGGATAAACACCTCCCTCGCGCTAAAGTTTTGCTCCGCGCCGTTCAGCAGCACCCGGACTTTCTTCTTTCGGGTCCGTGTCTTTAATTAAAGTTGTCAGAAGTTTCTCCTGAGTCGGAGCCGAGTGGGCCCGAGCAATTAAAGCACAACACATCTCGGCAAAGTGGCGGCGGTAAATACGCACCGCCGTCTCTTGGCCGCCCCCCCCCCTTTCCCTCCCGAGTGCCTGGCTGCCTGCAGGTTTCAGATGTCTCCATGCCCTGGCAGCCCCGATTCAAATGATTGGCTCGTTATCAGGCTGCTGCAGAGTGTGATAATGCTCGGATCAGGTGTGTTGGAGCATGAAGACAAGCTGCAGGAACAGTGCTGAAGAAGAAAGTGCCAATCAGACTGCACCAAGACTCGCTGAGAGGGGCGCGAGTTGTGGCTTTTTCCTTCCGTTATTGTTTCCACGACTGATTAACTTTTGGTCAGTTTCCATTTATAACATCTGTGATGTAGCATTTAGATGATGACAGGAAGCAGCTAATAAGACAGCAATTAAAATAATGTGCAGGAAGCTATGATGGCTCTCGCTTAGAATGCCATCCTGAAGTTTGTCCCAGTTCTTCCCGGCATTCGGGCGATGCCGAAGTCTTTCTGTTAAACAGGAGCCCCTTAAAAATCTTTCTGCACCATCTTCCATTCACCATACTTGCTTTTTATGTATTCATTCGTTCCCCAGAGTATCTTGAGCATCATTTGAATACCCGAAAGCACAAAGAATCTGCATGGTTTTTGGGGATTGTTGGAAATGAATAGGGGGAAAAAAAAGAGGCTTTCAGTAAAGTTTAATTCTGTTTTCACACGAAGAGATTTCACATTTCTACTGCGGGAGAAGCATCGAGAATCCCCAAGTAATTTTGGGTTCTGAAAACTCTCAATTTTGACTGATAAGCCTCTTTGTCTCCTCATCAGAATTTGACAGTCGGAGTTGTCAGGTCACTGAATTCCGTTAGTTACCGTGGAGATATTATTTCAACTCCCGCGCAATGCCGCACGTCCACTGTCAGGCTTAGGAACAGGACGGAGGAGTACACCGCCCCTTTGCCCTCCGCCCTTTCGCCCGTCCTTCTCCTCCTCCTCCTCCTCCTGGACAGCAGGTCCCATCAAACGCCGTCATCCTGCCTCCACGCGATGACAGGGCGCCATTTGGCCAGTCGATGTTCGAACCAATCCCAGGGCACCAGCTGGCACTCCAGCACACTTCACATTTCCCTCCAAAGTGAGCCTCTTGTTTTCCATCCGTACTCCCGGGAGGGGAGGAGGAGGAGGAGGAGGCGGCGGTGGAGGCTGAGAGAGGAGCTGGGGGAGGAGGGTTGGAGGTGGGGTGGGGGGCTAACAGGCAAACACTAAAGGTTACCATCCCCATTTCACATCAAACATCAAGGACACCAGTAATTACCGCATACAGCTGAGAGGTTGGGACGCCGGCGTGGGGTATCTTTCCTATCTGACCTTGCGATAGCCCCAACTGCGGCGCTCGGAAGCTCCGACCGGAGGACGGCGACGCCACAAAGGAGGGGAATAAAACTTGGAAATGACACTCGCTAATTGCAGTGCTCCCAAAGTGCCGTGTGGCCTAATTGCATGTCAGGATGTGTCCAGTTTGCACGTCCCCCCCCACAGATTTGATCCCGTCGCCTCGGTGCAAACACAGCCCGCTCTGAGCCTCTATTTTTCCTTTTGTCGTCAATGTCAAGGGGGGAAGTACAATGCGAGTTAAAGACACCGCGGCAGCTCGGCTGGTTCGGATTTATTTCTAAAGGTTAGCTGTGTCAGGACATTGGAAGCGCACATGAAGGGGCGAGCCGGCGAGAGAAAATTGGCCGGAAACAGAGAGGGGGAGCTCTTATTAGCATCCCTCTGTTATCCCGGCGTCGCGTGTGGCTGAGGCTGCGGCACGAACCCGAGGGGTGCGAGTGTGTGAATTTCTGCTCGTCGGCTTTGTGGGTGGGCACAGGGCCCTGTTGGAGAGCGGCGGGGTGGTGGGGCGGGGGGCGACGACACTGGGTGTGCTGGCTGGGCTAATACAGAGTCGACCGGGAGAATTTGATCCCTGGTTTGGAAGGCCCGGCACATTGTTGAATTCCCGGATTAGGCGGCTGTAAAGGCAGGGAATGTTAACTGCGCCGGTCAGCAGGCTCGGCCCGGGATCAGCGCGCTTATTGAGGCCGCTCCGAGCGGCTGTCGCCGGCTGATAGCGTGCGATGACACGGCAGCCGGCCCGCGTCGCTCCCCACTGACCCACATATCACACCTACGTACAGAAAGTCCCAAATAACTGTGCTAAAATCTGCCGTGGCTGTTAATTAATTCTCACAATAGGTCAGGCGACCGCGGGCTCATGTTGGACACGCTTTGACCGCGTGTCTGCGTCAACTGGCAGTTTAAAGCCCCGCTCCAGAAATAGGTCCAGTGTGACGGCTCATTATTTGATAAAAGAACGAGGGGCGGGGGTGGGGAGAAAGCAGGTTCTCTTTGAGACGAAGTGGCGGCGGAAGATTTGTACACGGAACGAGTGTTCCTGCAGTGCAGCACACACCTGCACTAAGAATAGCCACAACCGCGAAACCGTGAGTGTGGCATGTACGGGGTGGGGGGGTGGCACACGCCGCATCCCGGCGAAGGAGTGGGAAGTCTCCAGCCCGGGATGATCAATTAGGAACTCGCTCAGGTACCCGGCACTGCTGTCATTGTTTATTTGGGTTGTTGTTGCCACTGTTGTTGTTTATTGAGCCCCAGCCATTAGAGTTTGTTGGGGGGGGGGGGATGTGGCGCCGAGTGCCTGTGCCGTGCCCGCCCTCCTCCTCCTCCTCTTCCTCCTCCCTCCCCGCGTTTTTCTCCCCAGGGGAGGCAGCTGTGTCTCCAGTCATTACAGGCTGGCTGTTTGAGGTGAGCAGGGCGCTGTGTGTCTACGCTGGGTTCTGAAGTCATCTCAAAGCCACCCGCTCCCCCCTCCTGCCTCCCCTCCCCTGGCCTCCCCCTCCCTCCCCCTCTGCCTCTGTCTGGGTTTGTGTGCTGCAGTTGGGAGGCACTAGCTCGTGTCATTGCTCTCTGGGGCATTACCCCCCCCCCCTCCCTCCCTCTCCCTCGGCCCTGTGTGTCTGTCTGTTTACCTGTCTGCGTCAGTCTGCCAGCCAGTCTGTCCGTCTCGCAGTGTCACCTTGGCGGTCGCAGCGACTTGGCGGGCCCTCGCCGTGTCTGCCCCGTTGGTGACGCCACTGAGTGACGCTGGTTCGGGGGAACATGGCAGAGACGGGTTGAACGCATTCCTTATTATTAGCGTCAACATGTTGTGCACAGCTACTCCGGGCTTGTAGGCGGCAGGGTGGTCAAACAGGAAGTGAAACGGCATTCAATTGGTTGACGGAAACAACAGTGACGTGTGTAGAGTTTAGAGAAGCATACCTGTACCCACAAAGCCACTGCTTCGAGTCCCTGGACCATCAGGCTATAGTGCCCCCCCAAGCCCCCCCCCCCCCCCAATAGCACCCGATGGCTCCCTGAATGTTGCCCACTACTCCTAGTTTGAGTCCATTAGTGTTTAGAAGAAGTAGGACAGCATAAATGCAGAGGAGACTTTTCTCAATGGTACTCTAACTTATGGCAACCTAATTTAGGCAGCAATTTCGAAGGCCTTGCCAACCCCGGGGGGGGGGGGGCAGAGGGGGGCTGAGACACGAGCTATGATCAGCACATGGCCTCCTCAATGAGAGCAAAGACAGAAACAAGTCAATCGGAGATGCTGGCGAGGTTTTTGCATGTAATTTTTTTGGCCACCTGTTCAGCTTCCTATTTTGCTGAAAAGACACCATCAATTTTTCACAAGAAAGCACACAAGTATTTGCCTAAACACTCGTCTTGTGTGCTTCACATGCTCAAGAAAATGTAAAGGGAGCGGAGTTGAGGGATGGCGGGGGGGGTGGCGAAACAATACAAAATAGCATCCCTGCGCGCATTCACGCTGGAATTTTTAATACTATCCCCAAAGATGTAAACAAACATTATATTGGATTCTAATAAATTTTATATTAGGTGTATATCCTTTATCTCTTCCACCACAACACTCGGTGCTGTGCTAAATGTTCTCGTAGGATTATTATAGTGGCGTTTTTACCAGCCCAGAACTCACCGGGAGCTTGTAAAACGAATAAAAGGCGTCTGAGCAGCGGCAGCAAAATCCTCCGCGGCAAAACACCAGTGAAGCTCTGCTGCGAGGAGACGGGGGCTCTGGCATCTGTCACATCTGGTTAGTTTAGACATCTTTGGACCATGCTGCGTTCACACTTCAAGCTGCAACAGTGTTTATTTGGGGTGGGAGACCCCCTTGAGGAGCGGGTGGCGAGCCCTCCGCGTCGGGGCCGCACAGAGCGGTCCGCCCGGCAGCGTGCGCGCCTCCACGAAGGAGCCGCACGAGCGGAGCAGGCCGCGCCCCAGAGTTTGTTTGAATGGAATCGAGTCTGCCAAGTGGGAACACGCCCTCAGAGTCACTTTACAGCGAGCTCGAAAAAACTGTTCACATGCCTTTTTAAACTGATTGCCTGGTATTAATACGAGTCCCACGTGACTGCATCGAGTTTGAGATCCAGCTCATGTTGCACTGTGTGTGTGTGCGTGCGTGTGTGTGTGGCTGCTTTAATGTAGCTCCCTACTTTGATACAGTTGAGTAATCTTCACCTACAGGAACAGGCCGTCCGCAGCGGCTTTGAACCTTCAAGAACGTTGTTGTTCAAAGACTCAGATAAAGACGTGACACTCGTGTGACACGCACGTTTGGAAATGTATACATTGCTTCACTGATGAGAGGAAAAATTTAAAAGTCATCGATGTTGACTTTGCCTGAAAACATTCCTCAGAGTGAAACGCCGATTGTGTTGGAAGAACATGTACGAAACGTGTCGGTGTGTCATCCGACGAGTCACGGTCCTCCAGGGTTTTGGTGCCGTCTTGCTCCGACACACCTGGATGTGAGGAGCGTGTCATCATGAAGCACTGCAGAGAGTCAGCTAATAATCTGCCCTGCAGGACCAGGATAGGGCACCTTTTGATCCCCAGGGGTCAGAGGTTTGGGTCCTATCATCCCCATTGAGGGCCAGAGCTGCTGCCGGCATACCTGGGTTAAAACGTTGGGTAAAAGGCTGCAAATGTTCAATTTAAAGACACCACTTCACTCAAACACCCAGAGGAATTCGACACAAGCACAGTAAAAACATGTAAAATTGGCTCCCAACGCCTGGAACTGAACCGGGGTATCTTCCAGCTGAGTGTTTGCGTGTTTTTACTCCTTTTATTCTCGTGCCACTCTTCGCAGATGCAGTCTGATCATCTAAATTACTGGATAAACTGGCTCTTAGATGGAAGAGTCACAAAAGGCACCGCTGTACAATTACACCAAGTGTAAAAAAAAAAAAAAGAGGCAGAAGAGAAAAAACAGGTTGTCAAGTTCTACTTGCAGCTATATTTTTAGTCCTAACAGTATTTCCAAGTGTCAGTGCCGGTAAGTGTGGCGGAATCAGAGCTAACTCATTATCTGCTTCCTCTGTTGTTGAAAAGAAAGGGAGAAAAAAAAAGACTCGCAGGTTTTAGCGGGGAAACACGTTGGGTGTCATTCTGCATCAGTGTCACTTTGACAAGTAGGGCCATTAGTATGTACAGTCTGCGCCTGGTATATTTGTTTATGTGAGCCTTACTCCCTGGAGCCCGCGGTGGCGCGTTGGCACAATTCTAGCGCCGGCTTCCCGGAAACTGCCGCTCGGAACAACAAGGTTCATTGGAAAGCAGTCATGAGATATGAGTCACTCTCAGCTGGGCAAAGGTATCTGCTGTAGGGAAGGGGGTGGGGGTGGGGAGGGTTTCGACATTGCTGATCATCATCTGATAACTGCGGCAACCAGACGATGACATGCAAACAGGACGGCTTGTTTTCTTATGGCAAAGTTGAGAGTTATTTATGGACTAGAGTTCATTGCACTCTGACAGCATCACTGCAGGTTTAGCTTGGATTTTTTTCTTTTTTTAGCAATTAGTGGTGTTATTGTTAGTGCAAATGGGAACTGAAACCTATACAGAGGGTCACATTAGATCAAAGTGCTCGCTCAAGTGTTCACTCCTAAATATCCATTATGCAAGCTTGGGAAAATGAACTTAGAAAGGGGGCAAACACGACAGCGAGTGTGCTGAAGGGAAAAAAAAAAAAAACAAAAACTCACAATGGGACACAACAAAAGCCACGGCATAAAAGGTTATGAAGGGAAACAAGGGGTTTCGGGATAGGATTTCCTCTTTAGATAGGGAGAGAAAACACATAAAGTGTAGAGGCAGAGGAGGGGCCGGGAAGGGGGGGGTGGGGGGTGACCGAGAGAAGGAGGAGAAGGAGGAGGAGGAGGAGGAGGAGGAGGAGGAGGAACTCGTGAAAGGAAATGCCGATGACACACAGATCAAATAAATGACATAACCGCTCAAAGTTCACCAGCGCTCAGCGGCTAGGTGAGGTCATGGTGGGCAGGGTCTGTTGCTTTGGCAACAGCAGCGGCCGTTGGCCTGCCCCACTATCTGTGCCCTAATGTACAGACGGGCGCTGAGTCAACAAAGCTCCGTGTTTGGAGTCAACCTTTAAAAGTCACGACCTTAGCAGAAAGGTGCGGCGGAGCTGATGCGTTTTCCTATACGGTGCCGGCGTGCCTAAAGTTCACACTCTGCATTAGTTGCTCTTGATCAGTCTTACCTGACAAAAACACAATTATGATAAAGCAGCCCCCCCCCACACACTCCCTCCTTCCCCACGTCTAAAGATTTTTCAAAGTTCATTCCTCACTTTGCTTTAATGAATCTTAACCTGCATCGGAGGAAGCAGAATCCTAATGTGATGACCGCAGGCTTACTCATACTCTCCCGCTGCTGGTGCTGCTGCTGCTCGCAGTTTCGCTTCAAACACCTGAGTTACTCTTCACAGGCCGAAGCGCGCGCGCAGTGGGAGGGTCTAAATGGCAATAAAAAAGTTCCACTTTTTGTGTCTGTAAGTGAAAACAAAAGCGATTCCCGCACCTCCTCCGTATTTTCATGCTCGATTCTGTGGACGTGAACGGGAGGGGGGTCGGGTAACTTGGGCCGAAACTGATCTGTGACACAGATCTGCGGCAATACGCGGAAGATTAGAGATCGGGTGAGCGCGATAAGCGGCGGTGGCGTCACATTGTTCACAGTTGTGTGGGGGACAAAGACCCCAGGGTCAGCAGCTCACACGGAGACGTGAACTCGAATGGCCCTCCGCTGGAGCTGCGCTCTGAAACAAACCTGGTGTCAGATTTGGAGCAAATATGACACAACCTGTTCTTATTAGTAGATTTTTTTTTCGATCAAACCACTCGCATTTACTTTTTTTGATTCAAAACGAGAGGGTTTCTTTCAGCCTCTTTAGACACATCAACGTGGATGTGGTGTTAAATGTTGATAAAAGTGCGTTTAGAGCTCCAACGTCTAAGATAAACTAGCCAATGCTATTTTTGTGGCGATGAGTCACCACAGTATCTCGAGTCTGACTCAGAGTTTTAACAGTTTGTTGATAGCCAGCAGTCTGTTTTTTTTCTTTTCTTTTCTTTTCATAGACGATAATGACTTATGATTTTGCAACCACCTGGATTTACAGCTGTGAGTCCACAGGGAAGGAGAACATTATCTGACAATGCTGCCGTTGTGTCGGTCTGCACGTTGCATCACAGGTGATTTATTCCACACTTGAGCAACACCACAAAGCAATGACGGCGACTAGAATCGGCGTTAGCTTTAATTTCAGTCTAGAGTTTAAAGAGAACCTGAAAGAACTGGTTGATGTTTTTATTTTGAAAGCTTCTTCTTTAGTTCAGCTCCACCGTGAAGTGACGGAGATCAGTGTAAATTTGCAGCCTTTCTTGGTGACAGTCTCCTTGCCGTTTCCTAAACCGTGGCCATGGAAACCACACATTGAGGCGATATTCCTCGAGAGCGCAGTCGTGATGAATGAAAAAGCGTCAAAATCAAGATTGACGGCGGCGTGCGCTCGAATAAACACAGGCAGGCCGCTTTGCCTTAAACGGGCTTTTCCTGCCGCGAGCGTCGCGTCTGTTTACGCGAGTGTTACCCCCGACCTGAACCGCCGCGGACGCCCAGAAACGTGGGCGTTCCGCTCGACTCCGCGCCAAAAAAGTTACTCAGCAGAAGTCACCTGCAAATGTGGACGCTGCTGCCGAGGAAATGATGTCACTCCGGGAGGAAGGGCAAACTTTATTCAGCCGCATTTTTTCCAGTAAATTTTGAGAGGGGAAAAAAAATCTAAACAAACCCCCGAGCTGGGATTCAGCCGAGCGTGACAACAATCAGCTCCTTGTGACAAAAGGTGAGCAGATTACAGCAAATGTTCTCTGCGACAGCGGCGACGAAACTATGAGTCAGTGTTACTTTTATTCATGCATGAGGAATTCATCCGAGCGCTACTTCAGAACTGGGTGATAGGTGATCCTGTATCGGAGGCTGAGAATACCACACTCAGCTCAGCTCGGCCCGGCGCGTTCACGGTCACGGTAACCCGATCGTACCAACCCCACCACCGCCGCCGCCCTCCACCGCCGCTCTTTCTCTCCCACACCCAAAAGTGTACAATGAATGCATCCCAGCTCCCTAATCAGTGGGCAGGGCCGGTGTTCGCGCCGCGGCCTCCATAAATGCCACCCCCCGAAAGAGCCAGAGAGCGCCGGTTCCCACAGAGGTTGGCAGAAAATAATAAAATGCTTAACATTCCTCCACCCTGTATAATGGCGGTAGCCTTTCGTGGCATCGCTGGAGGGGGAAAAACAACCGGCGGCCCCTGAAAGCGCCACCCTGAGTGAAACAATGACCATTGAACTGTCCTGCAGATTTTCCAGCACTTTTAAGATCTACCCCTGAAATCCCTCCCAGTGCGACTGTAGCCTTCGAACAAAGCACTACTTGAAATCTTTGGCTGGCACAATGTGTGTGTTTGTGTGTGTGTTTTTTTGTTTTGTTTTGGTGGAAGTGAATGAAGCCCAGTGTGAGGGGGGTGGCAGGGTGGGTAGGTGGTGGAGCAGGGGGGGGGCACATGTGGTCCCTTTAGTGTTTGTGTTTTGCCAGAAATGGAGCCGGAGAGCGTTTGTTTCATGCGAGGGGAAACGCTCCCGCGGGCAGCCGGAGCGCCTCGGCGGATCACAGGAGAGGCACTCTGCCGCTATTCAGTCGACTGATAACCTCCGAGCTGCGTGACACGGGCCCGGCGGTCAATGCTAATTAGCTGTTGACAAAACACCGCCAACATAAACACACGCATGGGCGCGCTCTGTACATCGCAGAGCACACGGATGCTGTGATTTGAGTCGACGCCGATGAGTTGGGATCTCGGGAGGGGGGACGTACGGCTTTCAATCTGTTTTTTTGTCACTTTTCTTTCATGTTTGACAGCTCAAAAAGGTAAATAATTCAAGAGTAGGAAGTCTGTGTTTCCATGAATCGAATAAACAATGAGGGTCCCTTTGATTCCTTTGGTGGAGGATATAAAATGAAGCCGTTTGATGGAGACGGGAGGCGTTGTACGACCAGATAGAGCGAGAAAGGAAAGGACCTTCTGTGGTGCTCATCATCGGAGCATCACTGTCATCTCGCGCCTCCTGGCCAATCGGAGCTCTGTCTTGGGGCCGAGTGACGTCTGCCGTGATTCAGTGGGGTTTTGACAACATCCTTCAATCTGAGGCCGCGAGCAGATTGTCCAGCTCCACCCTTTTTCAGACGCGAGCTCCTCGAAATCCCGCCGCCCCCTTCGGGGCTTTCGCTTCGGCAGACCGCAGCGTGGAAAACGCCACCTGTCGTCAAGGCTCACCAAATCCAGGCAGTATGGCGGCACATATGTGGCGGCAGGAGGACTTGCACGGAAAAAAAAAACAAAACATGCCCACTCGTCTTGGAGGCCTGAAGAGTTTCCGATCCGGTTTGTTTCTCTCTCTCGCGCGCTTCCGTCTGAAACGGATCCTGCCCAACGGTGGGACGCAGACGAGGACGTCCTGTGTCTTCCAAAGTCCAGCGCTGGTTTGTTTGTCTTAGCTGCAGTTTGATCTGCGGACCGTTCGGCTCCCAACAAACTACTAAAAGAAATATCTCCTACAAACCCAGCACTTAGATGCTGAGCGAAGAGGCATCGGAGAACTTCAGGGTGCTGTTTGTGATGGACAACAAGTCCAACGTTTGCAGCTACATTTAAAAATGTAAAAAAAAAAAAATGCAGTGATGCATGAAGTTTTGACATCGTCGAGACCAAAACCCTTTGATGAATCGCCCTTTATTTATTTTTTTCTTTAATTAAGCCGCACTACTGATGCCTATTAGCCACCGAGCTAACCTCAGCATGCTTAAACTGATGTGCTTTAAAGGTCACCGTTGATGAATATGGAATTAAAAAAAGGCGGCGTCTCCTGACAACAAACAAACAGGGAAGGCAGTAATGAAATCCTCAAAAGCGTCGGGTGACCTGCCGCGCTCGTCTCCCGCCCCCAAAACAAAGAAGGGGAGAAAATCTATTCCGGCTAGTGCTGGAGTGCAGCTGGGCTCAGGGAAGCACCTCCATCATATTGGAGGTGGACAATATTGATTTCCAGCTCAGTATATCAGCAAACTGATAGATCGGCCTGTTCTGAATGCGAGCGCACAAACCAATCCGCCAGCCCTCCATCACCAAACATCACCGCGGCAACCTGACTGATTGCCGCGTCCCATGCATGTCGGCGCGGGCCCAGGGGCGGGCGGGCGCGCACGCGGGCTCGCTCTTCCTCCTCAAGGTCAAGAGCCCCCACCACCTCCCGCTCCCCCACCCCGTCGGACGGCCTGACACCTCGCGACCCGTTGTGCACACATGTTGATCTGTCCCCAGACGGGGAGGGGGGGGGTGGCGGCTGACGGGCTGACGGGCCGACGTAGCGTCGAGCCGTCAGCGCATCTTGATGAGAGGATCGCGGTGTGAGCGCGTGCGGTGAGGCTGGTGGGGTGGGGGGGGCGGAGGAGGGGGAGGGCTGCAACAAAGCCCATCGCATTTGCAGGCTGGGCGAGCCTCGGCCGCGTGGAGTATGTAATCCGAAACCAGGCCAATGATTATCTCCCCTCCCCACAAGCGCTGACTCAATTCTGATTTATGATTCGAATGAATATCGATTTTTTTTTTTCCTTTCCAGAGGACCACTCTCCCCGCCCCCCCCCTCCCCTCTTTCCTCCCCCCAGCCCCTCTCCCTTTCCGTCCATTTCTCCTTTTAACAAAAGAGTGAATGATGTATGTGCATTGATTTCCAATCAATTACTTTTATTCTCATTTTATTTAAGCTTGGACAAATTTTCAGTGGCCCCCAGAGGAGAGCAATGCATCTCTATCAACAGAGCCGTACCTCATTACTAACTGGCCTTCTGATGGTAAGCAGGCACGTAATGAATTTATTTCGGAGTCAGCCGCGGCTGCTTAAGCATCGCCGGGCCATTAATTTGTGCCGAGCCTCATGTGTGAGACGCTGACAGTGAAATACAGTAAATTAACACATTTATGCACCACATTCTTGACTGGAGTCCACCGTATTTCTTTTGGCAGGGAAATTTACACTTCTTCAAAAGAGGCTTGAGAAGGAGACTTTCCTTTTTGGGGGCGTGATTCTGTCTTTTTCTGGACGAAACCATGTAAAACTTTGAGTGGAGATGAAACAAATCAGGTGGCGAATTTCTCAGAACAGGTGATGTTTTCTTTATGTCGCATTTGGCCACTTTGAATTGGAAAAAAAAAATGGATCTTTTGCTAGTTATCGAAAATGACGTTTTTCTCTTGCTGCAACTGATCCTGAAACACTGAAATGTCCAATGTCCTGCTTTGAGGTGTCCACAGACCAGATCTCTGATTTGTCCAAAGAGTCCAACCCCCCAACCTCCCACCCCCGTACTTTGGAAGCCAAATCCAACTTCTCGTCTGGGCTTAACTTCTAAGGCGGATGATGGATGCAAGACTGAGAAGAAGCTGTAATCTCTCCTTCCATGCATCCCCCCCACCCCCCCCCCCTCCTCCTAACAAAAACACATGCGTGAGTCCTCACTGCACTCAGGTTACCCAGAAAAACCCCTCGGAACAAGTCACTGATTGGGCTGACAGTGATGTATTAAAATGGGTCATCCTGTAATTGCTCTTTCCTGTGGCTACTGGCCGGGGCCGCGATTACATAACGATGATAAAGCTGCGGACCTGGCCTCCTCAGATAAAAAGCTGCCACGCAGGACCCCGGCGCATTCTCTAAATGCTTCATCTAAGAGGGCTTCTGAAGGAAGTGATTACTGCGGAGCAGCCCGCTAATGCTCCGGCGGGACCCGACGCTCCACTCCGGTATTCATCAAGCGCGTATACAGCGCGCGGCTCCGGCAACTTTGGAAAAGCATGAGTAATGAGCGCGGTCGCCGCGTGATAAGCCGCGCATTCTTTCGCATCTCACCTGGTGACAAAAAGAAACTCGAAACACTCGGCGAAACTGACTTTTTTTTTTTTTTTTCCTTCCCTACGCTTCAAAAGCAAAGCGTCCAGCGAGTCCTGGAGGGACATAATGAATTGCCCCATTAGAAACATGAAAGCGGGAGAGGAATTCCTCAGCAAAGTCACCCCCGTCCAGCTCCGAGGCTTCACAGGACGTCCCTCCTTCGCCATATGACCAGATCAGATGCTGCGGGGGTGACCGGCGCGACCTCGCAGCACAAAGCGCGCTCAGTTGTCTGCCGCCGGAAAAAATACAACCCCCGCCTCCACCCCCCTCACCCACCCCTCCCGAAGACAATGGCGCTCCTGTGTGGACGCGTTGTTTATCTCGCGAGGCCGCGGCGTGCCAGGTTGCCGAGCGACTCCGCGCTGCGAAACTTATGCAATGGCCGCAGGAAGACGCGACCAAGTGGCACGCGAGTGGTTCTCCACAGAGGAAGTGATAAGAATAAGTCGAAGAGGAGGAGGGGGGCGGGGGGGGTCAGTGACGTCGTTGCGATGCCAAAAGTGTGATGGAATGCTACTGGAATGAGGAGACGTTCATGAGGGAATCCAGCTGGGTTTCGCCACACAACGCTCAGAGGGCGATCATGGGTGTGCGAGCGTGAGCCAGGGTGGGCATCTGTTTCTACGACACAGTGTGCGATTGTGAGGCTTTAAATTTGGTGCATAACTTTATTTTTACTCTCTATAAGACTCAAATTCCCAGTTATGCAATATCCTAAACTCACAATAGTCCTTCGGTCTGTGTGTGAGTTTTGGACTTTCTGTTCTTCTCGAGACTCTTTCACGCGTCATGGTTGCACTGTCCTGGAAAGATGCTTTTTATTCTTTAAAATCATAATCATAGAAATATATCACGTCCAAATAGCACCAGAAGGAAACGATGAACTGTGGTGACTTTAGAAATGGATTGATATTCCTGAATCCTGGGAGAAAAATCACCTGTGAAAAAAAGAGAAGTTATCAATTATTTTCATCAAATTGATCTCTAAATATCTTGGTGCTTCTGACGTCTTTCCAAGCTCAAACATGGAATGAAGACCATGGGGGAAAAAAGCTTTGATGAGCCACTGCGATTGACGAGAACGACTCAAACACGGAGTCGTAGTGACCTGTAGCAGCCAGAATGTGGTCGGCGCATTTTCGGAGCGGAGAAGTGAGAGTGTCCGTGCCAGACTCCCAGGGAACTAGATCGGAGCGTTCCGAAGATATCGCGTTCATGGAAATCGGAGGGGGTCGCGGCAACCTTCGTCTTTGACCCTCCCCTCCTGGTCACCGACAAGAAAAAAATCCAATGACCTCATCTCTGAGTGCGAGTCGAGACCCCCTGCACCCAAATCTGGAGGAATCCCCACGATGGAATGCAAGAAGGACCTCAAAACACTGGTTCGTTCATCAAAAGTTTAGCATAACAGAACGAATTTTTCAAATATAACGTCCACACTAAAGTGGGGCACAGCTCTTTTTTCTTTCGACAAACACTGCTGGGGAAACTCCTCTCCAGGCACTTGAGGTGAAATTCCGCCCAAAATAGCTCGTGTGGATTCTGATCTCAAATGATCATGGGAATAATTCAGCTCTAATTTATACAGGACTTTTTTCCATGTATCCTAATAATTAAATTGGGGTAAAACAAACTCTTTAACTTTGGGGAGCTGCTGAGGAATATTAATTCTGATGTATGCTCTTTTAAGTGCAAATTAGCTATTTTCAAAAAAAATCTTTTTTTTTACTCTCTCTTTTTCCTTAACTACTCACATGCTGAACTTGTCAGAGCTGTGCTGAGGGCAGAAAATAACTTTGATCTGCTCTGCCTCGCAGTGATAAATCGGAGTTTCTATGAATGCAGTCACGGTGGAGAAGCGAGGACAAACGCTGGTGTGTGTGTGTGTGTGTGTGTGTGTGTGTGTGTGTGTGTGTGTGAGAGAGAGAGAGTGCGTGTGTGTGTGTGTGTGTGTGTGTGTGTGTCTACTGATAACATAATAACATCCTGCCATGCGTTAGTCACTGTGTCCAGAGACACGTCTTCGCCGAGTGGAACTTTTCGTGGCTGTTGTCAACACATGGAGATCAACACGGTTACAGCAGTGGCTGAAGTCAGCCCTTTTTTTCAGATGTACAAAAACAACACACTCAAACACGCAGCGGTGCTGCGGCTGCTACTTGTGACAAAGTTACAGAAAGAGAGAGATGTTTTCCACACAGGAGTAAAAGAGTTTCGGCTCACATGCGCTGTCTGTGGCGAAACACGGACAGAAAAAGACTACGGAGCGAGCGCAGGCAGCGGCGGGTTATATACATGCCTAAAAATAACCGGCCAATCCGCGTCGAGCCGCTGGGAGTTAAACGCGCCAATTAAAAGCGAGAAGGAACCAAATTAAGTCAGTGGCCCGCCGCCATTGGTCGGCCGTGATATCATTTGCAAGCCCTTACGCTGCTCGACGCTGATTGGCCGGCGCGCCGCAGGCGTAATCCAGCCGCGAGGAGGAGGGGGGGCGGGCGTCGAGGTTTGAATAGGGAAGTTTTGCAGAGCGCAGTTGTTCGCCGACCAGTCCGGTGCAGTGTTTGCAAATACCTTGAACGCGAGCGAGAGGAGAAGAAGGAGGAAAGAGAGAGAGCGAGAGAGAGAGAGGAGGGGGAACTGACTGGCTGACGGACGGAGTGTTTGTCTGCTTTCGCTGCTGCTGCTCAACACAGGTCTTTGCCTGCGTCGCACGGGGACTCCGCTTCTTTTTCACCCCCCCTCGCCGGGTGGTTGTTTTTCTACCTGAGACACAGATATTGATCTCAAAGTGCAGCTAAACTAGGCTTTTATATTTTTGACCAGCTAACAACCTCGAGGGAAAGAGAAAAAATGGATGTTTTACCCATGTGCAGCATCTTTCAAGAACTTCAAATAGTTCACGACACGGGCTATTTCTCAGCCTTACCGTCACTGGAGGAGTACTGGCAGCAGGTGAATATACAAGTTCCTCTACACTCTCCGCTGCTCTCCCGGCGCGCTGCTCGGGCCCGAAGGGCAAAGCGGAACCGAGCGCGTCTCGCGCTCCCCGCCGCGGGGCTTCTCCGCGGCCGACAACTTGCGATAAATCAAACCGTGTCTCTCCGTCAACAGCGCAGGTGCCTCCTGCGCCGTCACGTAGACCGAGCGCTCCCGCGTCCATTCATTCCGACGTTTACGGGGGTCGGTGGGGAAGTTTGGGTTTTTTTTTGTTGTTGTTTTTTGGCAGGCTTGAAGTGGATCAGTGTGTCAGTCTGACAGCTGGAGTCGCGGCTCCGCTGCGTCCGGGATGAATGAGGAGAGAGTCACCGGAGCAGCAGTGGCGGCGGCGGCTGCGCTGATGTTAGCAGGCTGCCGGTGCGCTCTGCTGCACGCTCGTATTGCGACTTCTTTCAGTTTGAGCGCCGCTTTCACTCCTGTCAGAAGCTGATGAGGTGATTTAGGCGGAAGTGCTGCATGCAACACGGCTCCAGCGCAGAACCTCACCCCCCCTCCTCCGCCTCATCATCGACTTGTTAGTCTTTTTGGCATTCCCACCACATCATCTTTTTATTCCCCCTTCCCAGCTCCGTGACCATCACTCACTCCTACCAAGACACCCCTCTGCACCATGCGTGGCTTTTGAATGGGCTCCGCAGCGTGACACGATCAGATCAGATGTCAGCCCCGGCCACATCCTCTCCTCGCATGAGTAGACACCAGCGCAGCTGGAAAATATTGGGAGAGGGGGGGGGGCGGCTGCAGCAGCAGCCTGGAGCAGAAATATTTATCCTGCATGTGTGCTGTCAGAGCCGCGGCCCTCTAACGAGCCGCCTTTTCAACTTTAATAGCTCCCTCCGCGATGTAAACCGGAGCCGGTGTATCTCTCCCTCCGCCCCCCCTGCGTTTTGGAGGCTGCAGTTGTCGGACGGTGAGGGGAGGATGTGATTGCATGACAGTGGCACGCATGAGGAAAAGCAGCTGAATGGTTACCCCCCCCCCCCCGCGTGTTTTGGAGAAGGAGGTGGGGGGGAAGTTGCGCTGGCTTCCTTAAAAGGACTCTAATTTGGTGCGGTGAGTCATTGTGGAGTTGCTGAAAATGACAATGCACGTTCTGGTTGCCAGGCCTGCAGGAGAGCTGGAGTGAATCACGCCAGGTGATGGCTCGCTGTTGTGCTGCTGTGGTGAGAGGAGGGGAGGGAAGGTGGGGGGGTCTGGATACCAAATAAGTGAGTGTAGGACCGGGATGTGCAGAGCAAAAGGAATTTTTTTCTGCTTCTTTTGGTAGTTGTTGGACAATTGTTAGGCTCATGCGTACAAAATAGGGGGTAAAAACATCCCTTCTGGAACATGTTTCTCGAGTTAAAGTGATAAATGTAAATGTTTCTCCATTCAATCAGTAAATGTTTTTTTCCCTTCCATTGATTAGTCACTGGGGCTTCATGCCTGCTGATTAAAAAAGAGCTGGAATTTCCATGTTAGCGCTCCCCGCTGTAAGCATTCGACAAATATTACACCACCTAATGCATATTGGGAGTGTGCACATGCATGATTTAAAAGGATTTCCCACACAGAAGCCTCGCCGGTGTCTCTTCAGGGCTGCGCTCACTTGTAATTCATTCCTGCTCACTGTGTTGTGTCCCCCCCCCCCCCTTCTTCTTCCTTTCCCCTCCGCGTGTGAGCAGACATGCTTGGAGTTGGAGCGCTATCTACAGAGCGAGCCTTACGTCTCCACGTCCGACCTCAAGTTCGACGGCCAGGAGGACCTCTGGAGCAAGCTGATCTTGGCGTGCGGGGACAAGGCCAAGGCCGAGGGTGACCCCAAGCTGCCAGCGGCGGCGGCCCACGAGGAGGACAATCAGGACAGCCAAATCTTGGACACCAACAGTGTGAATTCGGACGCCAGCAGCGAGGCCTCGGACAGTTCTGAGGAGCTCTCGCCCACGCACAGCTTTACCTCCAACCCCCTGGGCTCTGTCTTGGTTGGCTCTGGACCCTTTAGCCCCTCCATCATTAGCACGCCGCCGTCGTCCCCGGAGGCCCACTCAGAGGCTGGCGGCCTGATGGGCGGCTGGGTGGCCGCGCACGCGGACCTGCACTTGCCGGTCAAGATCAGGAGCGGTGGCGTGGCGAAGGGCTTGGACAAGACGGGACTCGGCTGCGGCGACACGTCGCCGGACGGCAGGAGGCGGGTACACAGGTGTCACTTCAACGGCTGTCGCAAGGTTTACACGAAGAGCTCCCACTTAAAAGCACACCAGCGCACTCATACAGGTGAGTTGTAGCCGTGCATGTGTGCATGTGAACGGTGACATCAAGAGAGAAACTGTGCTGCTTACAGGGAGAAGCGATTCGACCGTCGGCCTCAGAAATCTCACCCCTTATTGAGTGAGTGCCGGAAGTGCCGTTAATTCAGTCCTCCACCTTAATGGCACCATCCAGCCATTGTGTAATGTAATTAAAGGTCCGCATCGCGCGACGTCCTCAGCTGGAGCGCTGTTAGTATTAGCTCTGCATGGCTGGATACCTAAACTGTGACCTAATCTATCTGGAATGTGACTGACTGAGCCAGCAAGGGAGGGAGGGAGGGAGAGAGAGACAGAGAGGGAGGGAGGGAGGGAGAGAGAGCGTCACTTCTCCCACTGCTGAGAAGTGGATAAACAGGGAGCCAAGTGGTGGCGCGTCTGTTTCTTCACTGCCAGCTACGTAGCTGGTGTTGCTTTATTATTTCATTAAGTGTAAATCCTGTCAGTGCCATTGCACCCCCATCCTGGTCCAGTCCTGCCACTCCACCCTCAGCAGGTTAAATTATAATTTAATTACCAAGCCTGAGCTGCATAAGCTGCTTGGGAGCACTGGCCCCCCAGAATAATTTGAAAAGATGGCGTCTCCCCTCATCTCCACCGCTCCTGATCCACCAGACCTGAGCCCCCTGGAGGCCCACTTCAATATCCCACCTAATTATCTACCTCAAATCAGGCACCTATTACAGAGAAATATCAGTAATTAAGTAGGAAGAGTGTGAGAGGGAAAAAAAAGGAAGAAAAAAAAAACTTATTGTCTGAGACTTCTTTCGAGGACATTTTTCTTCAGAGGAGCTGGGGAAGAGCTGTAGGTGTGCCCTAAGGAGATGTTTCTTCAAGCTATTTCTATCACAGGCTCCGCTGTATCTGCAGTGCAGCAGCGTTGCTTTATCAGTGCTCGGGAACCACACTGTAACATCCTTTGACATTGGAGCTTATTCCCGGTGAGCTGTGCCCCCACGTGACAGCGTGGAAAACTGTAATCAATCAGATTTACTGTGCACACATTCTGACCGGAGAGATCAGAAGGTTACTTGTTATTCAGAGGTTATTTGTGATTAATATCGCCAAGCCGCAGGCTCGGGGATTTACAGCATTTCCACGTTTGAACTATTTACAGCACTTTAATTTAATCACAAAGCTGCAGCATTTGTAGTTTGTTGAAAGCTTTAACGGCCGTTAATAATGCCCCAAACTTCCAAAAAGCCAATAAAAGCACCATTTTTTAACATATACAAGTAAATTAAAATGACCCTTTGCATGATTAAACATTCGAATGGATCATTTGGATCAAGAAAGCCATATATCCATGTTCGGCGCAAAAAAAATGGAGTCTGCACCAAAGCAGCAGCAAAAATAAGCACTTTTCTCCCCTTGTTATTAAAGAAAAACATGATTTCAACATGTACGGTAAAATGAGACATGAGAAGAAGAAAAAAAGCTTTGTGGATCTGCTTTGGTGATGTTGTGTCAAATTCTGAGAAGCTTGAAAAACAAACGTGCAAATCAGCTTTGACAGTCATTGAGAGGGACAATGACAACGACGTTTTATTGTGCCGCAAACACAGAAGAAATATCTTTTCATATGAACTTCCTTTGTCTGCATTTATTTGAATGTAAATACAATTCGGCTACTACTGGTTTATTATTCTTTGTCAGATGATCTCTCACGATGAATGAATCATTTATGAGGGGATTTAGTTTCAAAGACAAATAAAATCATAAACTCCTTCGGCACAGGTAGTAAAAAAAAAAAAAGAAGAAGAAAAAAAAGCACTATATCGGGGCTTTTTCTATCCCAGAATAATGGTGTAATTTTCTTTGCACTAATTTGACACCACAAAATTGGGAATTTCATCCAAAAGAAGGCCTTTTATGAGACTGCCGGGAAATGTAATTTGACAAAATCAGGGATCTAATACAGTTTATAATGCAGCTGAAAAGCTGAAACTACTAATTTGCTATTCATACTCCTTTCATAACATAGCTGCAGTTTAGTTTAACTCAACCACAACGGAGCATAAAGCTCTGTTAAAAACCCCTCTCCACATAAAAGACCCCCTTTTACCACAGGTTTTTTTTATACTTGTGAGACAAAGATAAGTAAATACAGAGGAGATAATGAATAGACTGGAAAATGAGCGTTACCGCTCTGCAATGTTCAATCTTGGGGACAATTGCAGCGTTTTGGGTAAAATTGCTCGCAACCCCTCCCCACCACCACCACCACCACCACCACACCCTCATGCCCATCACACACAAATGTACACACCTCCAACACACACGCACAAAAAGATGACGCACACACGCTCTCATCTCACCCCCTCTCATCCTATAATCCTCTGGCAAAGCCCTCTCTGTCCATGCGGACCCCCCACCCAGAGGGACCCTGCCAAGGCAAATTAGGGAGGGAGGGGGGGGCTTTTGTTTCGCAGCACTCTGTGAAAAGAGAAAAAAAATCCAAATTATTTCTTGAGCTGGAGCAATTTGACATGCTGTGATAACTGCTCTGTCAGAAACTTCTTTGACATCTCTGAAAGAGAAGATTTTCCACCACAAAACCAGGGCTCCATTTAAAAACAGTCTTCAAAAGAGCCACAAACTCATTAGGCTGTTTAATTACGCCCTGTTCGCATCCCTCTGCCTCTCTCCGTCTATCGCTCACGTCTGTCAAAATAAAGGAAAAACAAACTGGGGCCGTCAGAAGTGCTCTCGCCTCTCATCACGGCGCTCTACTTTACTCCTTTCTTTCACACATCCTCCTTTCGGCACAATCTGCCTTTCTACTTTGTCCCCTCCCTTTTGTACCTGGCCTTATTTTGTGCCTCAAAGAACAATCTCTTTTCTTCCTCACTTTCCCTCAATCTATCACTCTCCCTTTTGTAGTTTTCTCCAAACCAATAAGTTGGGTTGTTGTCTTGCTGTTATCGTCAACCTTTTGTATAGATGACCCACTTGTGTTCTTAGGGAAGTGATGTTGTTTGACCACAGCTCGCTTGCTGCTAACCCCCCCCCCCCTCTCACACACACACATACACACACACACACACACACACACACACACACACACACA